>NQII01001396.1:73844-307495 GCA_002778355.1 Clitarchus hookeri
TTTCTCGATACCCCCCCTCCATATTCGCACACATGTGTCCCTTGTTGGGGGAAGGGGGGTGGAAGGTTCCGAACAACTACACATTTCCTCCACGTGCCAGGACTCTTGTTGAAGGAGTGTGAAGGGGATGCCCCTGCGGCCCTTAGCTTACATCGGCATTTTTGCAACGCTTGTCAAAGTTCTCCTGCATTTTGCAAGGGGAGGGTGGGGACTCGTAGCACAGCTGCTAAGCTCTGTCAGACTTTTTCTCGTGTAACAAGCATTGTATTGGCGAAACTCAGCTTACCTCGGTATTTCTTCGGCGAAATGTTAGTTCTGCCCTCCTTGACCCGTGTCATAATTTCCTCCCGTGGGCGAAAAGTGGTACCCTACCGCTGCCTGACCTCGACACACGTTAATCGGTTCTACGTCCTCTCGTTGTCCTAATATGGCCTGCACATGACCCGCGGTGCATGCCAAATTGTAGGCGCTCGCGGTTGTAAATTACGGCCCGGGGGGGGGAATTGTGGCAGCGACGTTCTACTAACTATATGCGTCACGTGTTATTCTAAAAATACCGCAGCGATGCAGTGATCAGAAAAATGTCACCATGGTAATACATATTTTCTTATTTGATCCCGCAAGCTATTAAGATAACCTAAATCTGCGCCAAATATAGTCCTGCGGGGGTGATGAATTTCAGCTGATTATTTTATCAGTATAACATATTTATGTCAAAAGTTGTATTCTTCTTCCTTAATAATTTGATTTTTAAGAATACGGTACAATATACATCTACGATACTTATGTAATGTCAATTATCTATGACTTTGTTTAGATTCCAGACACCCTNGAATACGGTACAATATACATCTACGATACTTATGTAATGTCAATTATCTATGACTTTGTTTAGATTCCAGACACCCTGCATTTATCTCCTCTGCTATGAACAGTAAGTCAATAATATTAGTTAGTACTTTATATTTTCGTAGACTGTTGTGTTTATTTTTCTGCGTTCAAATTAACCATGGTAATTAATAATTTGTGGCGTAAATATTACTTGAATAATAAAGTTGCCCTCCAACAGCATACATTTAGTGTTGCAACACCAAACAAATTTTTTTATTTTTCTGTGCATATTCTGCTATTTACAGTGTTGTAGATTTCGGTTTAAAGACACACATTATCAATTCNCTGCATTTATCTCCTCTGCTATGAACAGTAAGTCAATAATATTAGTTAGTACTTTATATTTTCGTAGACTGTTGTGATTATTTTTCTGCGTTCAAATTAACCATGATNCGTAGACTGTTGTGTTTATTTTTCTGCGTTCAAATTAACCATGATAATTAATAATTTGTGGCGTAAATATTACTTGAATAATAAAGTTGCCCTCCAACAGCATACATTTAGTGTTGCAACACCAAACCAATTTTTTTATTTTTCTGTGCATATTCTGCTATTTACAGTGTTGTAGATTTCGGTTTAAAGACACACATTATCAATTCAAAAAGTTTATTGACATGATTTTTTCTTTAATTAACTGGCTTTCGTGAAATGTCTTAAAACATGTAACATATCAGAAAAATCATTACGAAATAAGTTTGTGAATTCTGGTTAATGTGTTTGCGAAGTCGATGCCAAATAAAGACATTTGTAATACTCTTACTAAGGTTTCACATTATTTAAGTCCTCTTAATTGTTTATACAGTTATTTTTATCTCATCTCCGAAAGTATTTAAAACTCATTATGCATCCCTCCTTAATCATATAGATTCTCAATATTTCCCCCCTCCACGGCACAAAATATTTTACATTTTTCTAGTGAAATGAACTAAGTTCGTCTGACTTTTGCAATTTTGGTTACATTATACCTTCCAGTATTTGTGTTCCTTGTAAATATTAGTTTCAGTACACACCATTCCGTAATTTAAAAACATAATTTTTAAATACAGAGACGCTAGGTTAATGTAGGATTATACTATTAATTGTAAACTAAACTTGAATACATATTTCTTTAAAAAAATCGCATGCAAATTTTTATGACCTACATTTCAAAATAGAAGTAAACATTCTTTACATTTCCCTCTGAAACTTGTAATTCATAATTCCATCCGTTGTACCTGTACATAGGCGTGCACAGCCATCATCATTAGGGTGTGCACATAGTTAAAGAATCTCTGGTAGACACATAAACACGATCCGGGGATTTTCCCCGGGAAGTTGTTTGATTTTAAGTTATAAAGTTCTGATAATTACGCGAAACTGGTACCAAAATAGGATATCATAATATGACCACATTTTGCGTATTTTCCCAAAATATGTAAAAGGAATAACCAATTGTGAAAGAATAATTTGTATAAATTTAAAAACTGGAATAAATCATTTAATAAAATAACTTATACTGATATTGAATTATAGTGTTAAAAAAATATGCATTTGCCAATTTGTATGTCAAACTTAACCTTAACCAAAAAAGGGGCATTTAATTATTTGTTCATTATGATGAGAGACGGCACACACCGTTCGCGCGGGAATGGAATTATAGTAAACATCGTTGTGTAAGCATATTAATTAAAAGCATTAGAATATAAATAATGGTTTATATACAAATATGTGTATATGCAGGACGAGTCGTTCATGCATACTAACCTGGCGTGAACAGAATACTTAGGAAAATTGAATAGGAAACATATACGACATAGTGCCTAAAGAGATATCATAGGGTGGTAGAAGCCCAGGAAAGTTGTGATGGCAAATGAGTTACGCAAATATAAATTGGAAACTCCTTGTGAATAAGCGGTGAAAATTGGAAAACATTCAAACGTTTACAGGAAAGACAACCACAAAGAACGACATTACAGAAAATACACCCCTTCACACATTAAATAGTTATTGGCTTCTTCCAAGTACTTAGATCTTTGTAATCCTGTGCTTGACGCAATTTGACATTAAATATTAGTACTTAGAATTAAAAAAGCTATAAAAAAGGTTTTTCTTTGAAGTATTCGCTTATCCCTTCCATTTCCTGAGAAAATACATGTTAGTTGGAAAGAAGATTAATGGTTACCGGGAGGTAGGCAAATTGCAACTGTGGTGTGGTTAAAAAAAAACCACCTGACAACATGGTTCATGTTATCGTTTTATGCAGGTAATTGCCACCTTAGTAAATTGTTGTAGTGTGGAATAGTGTGCCAGTTGTGTTGGCTCTTGTTTCATGCCTATGTAATTCTGTTAATTACTTATTATTTACTTTTGTTTCTTTCAATATATTTTTACCATTAAAAAGTGTTCTAGTTATTCTTAATATTCTTGTTTATTTACTTTGCATTTGTAAAACTAACTTTATTATCTTAAAATTTTGTAATTTTTAAATGTTTATCCGTAAATTTTATTTTTTTTTTAGGTTTCTTGTTAAAAATATTTTTCTTTCTGTTTATTCATTTTTACGTAAATATTATTGTGTCTTANAATTGTTTATACAGTTATTTTTATCTCATCTCCGAAAGTATTTAAAACTCATTATGCATCCCTCCTTAATCATATCGATTCTCAATATTTCCCCCCTCCACCGCACAAAATATTTTACATTTTTCTAGTGAAATGAACTAAGTTCGTCTGACTTTTGCAATTTTGGTTACATTATACCNGCACAAAATATTTTACATTTTTCTAGTGAAATGAACTAAGTTCGTCTGACTTTTGCAATTTTGGTTACATTATACCTTCCAGTATTTGTGTTCCTTGTAAATATTAGTTTCAGTACACACCATTCCGTAATTTAAAAACATAATTTTTAAATACAGAGACGCTAGGTTAATGTAGGATTATACTATTAATTGTAAACTAAACTTGAATACATATTTCTTTAAAAAAATCGCATGCAAATTTTTATGACCTACATTTCAAAATAGAAGTAAACATTCTTTACATTTCCCTCTGAAACTTGTAATTCATAATTCCATGCCGTTGTACCTGTACATAGGCGTGCACAGCCATCATCATTAGGGTGTGCACATAGTTAAAGAATCTCTGGTAGACACATAAACACGATCCGGGGATTTTCCCCGGGAAGTTGTTTGATTTTAAGTTATAAAGTTCTGATAATTACGCGAAACTGGTACCAAAATAGGATATCATAATATGACCACATTTTGCGTATTTTCCCAAAATATGTAAAAGGAATAACCAATTGTGAAAGAATAATTTGTATAAATTTAAAAACTGGAATAAATCATTTAATAAAATAACTTATACTGATATTGAATTATAGTGTTTNATAATTTGTATAAATTTAAAAACTGGAATAAATCATTTAATAAAATAACTTATACTGATATTGAATTATAGTGTTTAAAAAATATGCATTTGCCAATTTGTATGTCAAACTTAACCTTAACCAAAAAAGGGGCATTTAATTATTTGTTCATTATGATGAGAGACGGCACACACCGTTCGCGCGGGAATGGAATTGTAGTAAACAACGTTGTGTAAGCATATTAATTAAAAGCATTAGAATATAAATAATGGTTTATATACAAATATGTGTATATACAGGACGAGTCGTTCGTGCATGCTAACCTGGAGTGAACAGAATACTTAGGAAAATTAANCACACACCGTTCGCGCGGGAATGGAATTGTAGTAAACAACGTTGTGTAAGCATATTAATTAAAAGCATTAGAATATAAATAATGGTTTATATACAAATATGTGTATATACAGGACGAGTCGTTCGTGCATGCTAACCTGGAGTGAACAGAATACTTAGGAAAATTAAATAGGAAACATATACGACATAGTGCCTAAAGAGATATCATAGGGTGGTAGAAGCCCAGGAAAGTTGTGATGGCAAATGAGTTACGCAAATATAAATTGGAAACTCCTTGTGAATAAGCGATGAAAATTGGAAAACATTCAAACGTTTACAGGAAAGACAACCACAAAGAACGACATTACAGAAAATACACCCCTTCACACATTAAATAGTTATTGGCTTCTTCCAAGTACTTAGATCTTTGTAATCCTGTGCTTGACGCAATTTGACATTAAATATTAGTACTTAGAATTAAAAAAGCTATAAAAAAGGTTTTTCTTTGTAGTATTCGCTTATCCCTTCCATTTCCTGAGAAAATACATGTTAGTTGGAAAGAAGATTAATGGTTACCCGGGAGGTAGGCAACTTGCAACTGTGGATGTGGTTAAAAAAAAACCACCTGACAACATGGTTCATGTTATCGTTTTATGCAGGTAATTGCCACCTTAGTAAATTGTTGTAGTGTGGAATAGTGTGCCAGTTGTGTTGGCTCTTGTTTCATGCCTATGTAATTCTGTTAATTACTTATTATTTACTTTTGTTTCTTTCAATATATTTTTACCATTGAAAAGTGTTCTAGTTATTCTTAATATTCTTGTTTATTTACTTTGCATTTGTAAAACTAACTTTATTATCTGAAAATTTTGTAATTTTAAAATGTTTATCCGTAAATTTTTTTTTTTTTAGGTTTCTTGTTAAAAATATTTTTCTTTCTGTTTATTCATTTTTACGTAAATATTATTGTGTCTTANTTTTTTTTTTAGGTTTCTTGTTAAAAATATTTTTCTTTCTGTTTATTCATTTTTACGTAAATATTATTGTGTCTTAATCTCTAATTATCAAAATAAAAATTTTGGTATTACAATTTTTATGTGTCTTTCTCAACGTTCGATTTATGTATCGATTAGTCGCGCGAGACCATGAAGTCCGGAGCATACCTTGGAATTTATAGAGTTCCGCCTAGACAATTTCTTTTCTTATTCGTTTTCTCGTCGTACAGCATGTAGTGATTTTACTTTCCATGCTCTTTGGATCTTTCATTATCTTGAGATGATATAGTTTTCATCCGACATTTTGGCGGTTTGCCGGAATGGCTTAATCTTCTGGCTAACGTTGTCGTTCTTCATGTGATTTGAACCACACACCTAATCGTGGCATGGTCGTTTTGACCACGATTCCACTTATTTCGGCTGGCACCACAGTTACGTCTGAATTTTAATTTCTGCAATCAAGTGACCTCTAAACTTGTTTTGACTCCTGCATTTCCTTGAAATTGCTCCAAACTTTCCGTTTTCAGATTATATTATTTGGAACTGCAACCTTGAAACTATTATTGTCTTTAATTTAAATGAATATTAAAATAATGTATAAAATGTAGATAATTAGTTATGTAATATTTCAAATGAAGCCATTGCGTGTACCCGACGATATAGACATGGTCATAACATAATATAATACTTCGANTATGTAATATTTCAAATGAAGCCATTGCGTGTACCCGACGATATAGACATGGTCATAACATAATATAATACTTCGGCAATATAATGTTTTATATAGTTTTCCATTAGCTATAACAAACACCAAGCAAAGGAGAGTGATTTGAAAGAAAACATTATACATTTAACATCAGGTATTTAACGAAACCATAACCATACTTTATTTCCAAAGGCTCCTTTGTTGGAGATATCGTGACAAACGGAAACGTATAAGATTGCCTGATCATCTTAAACCTTTCGTATTTGAGTATTTTCGTTCATCACCTCTGGGCACTCACCTGGGTACACATAAATCTATTCAGGCCATCAGTCAGCACATTATTTATAATTATAGTTTTTCTGAAATCTCTGACAGAGTGAAATGTTNTATGTAATATTTCAAATGAAGCCATTGCGTGTACCCGACGATATAGACATGGTCATAACATAATATAATACTTCGACAATATAATGTTTTATATAGTTTTCCATTAGCTATAACAAACACCAAGCAAAGGAGAGTAATTTGAAAGAAAACATTATACATTTAACATCAGGTATTGAACGAAACCATAACCATACTTTATTTCCAAAGGCTCCTTTGTTGGAGATATCGTGACAAACGGAAACGTATAAGATTGCCTGATCATCTTAAACCTTTCGTATTTGAGTATTTTCGTTCATCACCTCTGGGCACTCACCTGGGTACACACAAATCTATTCAGGCCATCAGTCAGCACATTATTTATAATTATAGTTTTTCTGAAATCTCTGACAGAGTGAAATGTTGCAAAATGTGTGCTTTGAGAAAGCCAGCTCATTACACACATTTAGAGTTTGTGTCTTGTAACGTAGCTGAAAAACCCATGGAAAAATTGTTCCCTGTTTTTGTTGGTCGCTTTTCCATGTTGTTATTATGTGTTGAAGATTTCACCCAATTTGTATTGTTAATTTCACTAAGGAAAGCTGATGCTATCTTCACTATTCATGTTCTCCAAGTACGCATTTTTCAAAATTGTACTACACTATCCATTGTCTCTAATAACGGTTCACAATTTACCTCTCTTCTTTTTAAAACATGTGTTTTCCCCACGGCATACGCCACATAACTTTATCCCCATGTAGTCCTCCTCATTTGCATGCAGAGCGTTTCAATTGAAACATTATTTCAGTACTTATTGCTATCCGTGCGACGGACCAAACAAATTGGGATAAAAATCTATCTTGTCTTTAAACGGCTTTCAGTTATGTCAAACATGAATATTAGAAAACTAGCCAATTCAATTTTATGTTTACCTTTGCCCCAAATAATACAGTCAAATGTGTGGCATCTGAATGACTTGTTGCCGAACGATCCTAAGGATGTTAGTGATATTTAGGCATCTACTCTCAAGAGATTGAAGCGCTCATTTCAAGAGTCGTGCCAAGTGTAATAAAGTTCGCAGTGATAATTCTTTTCGTGTAGGTACCTTGTTCTTTGCAAACACAACCTGTCAGCAAGGCATTTGATAAGAAAATGGCCAGAAATTTTTACCGTTGGTCAGTCTCGTATAAAACCCAACGTTTTTGAAGCCATTTACTCCCGCTTTGGCTCATTCCAGTTCAGATGCATTTATTAAAAGAGCTCATTTCTCACATTTCAAAAGATTTCACTCTACATAGTTTATTTCTTTTTGCGCTGTTTAGGATCTGCGAGCTCTAACTGGGCACTGGTTATATAGTTGTACAATTAAACACGCATAATTCGTTTTTCACTCTTAATTATTCAGTTACATAAGTTAACTCTTAGATAATGAATTCGTCTTGTTCGGGGACTGATCACCCACTTAGCCGAGTCGTTTTGGAAGCCATATCTTTATGTGAGCTCACCTTTTCTAAAAATCCGCTGCACTTATTTAAAATTAAGTACTAAGTTAAGTGTTTTCTAGGTAAAAGTAATTTTTTTTGTATCAAATAAGGTTTTGTTTTCTGAATTTTAATAGTTTTAATAGGAATATAAGTGTGTATGATTGGAGATTTTGTGTTCAATGTCCCGTTAATTTGGTAATAGTTCTAGTTGAAAAATTTGGGTATTTTATATTTGTTTGGGCATTGAATTAGTTAATCCCTGTTTATTTGTTAATCTTTTGCAAATGTAACATAATCTCGTTTAATTGGGTCTTGATCTACTGGTCATATCTTAATTATTTGAATATTTAGTTGTTGATGTTTAACCATTGTGGCATGGTTAATATAATGGTAATTTGTGTTCATATTGCTGTTAGCTATCTGTCTACACCTTGCAGTCTGTTCTCTTTTGCCACCGGTTTTTTCCAGTTTCAGCCGGTTAGAACAACATATTTACGCCCTTGGGTATCCTCTTGTATGTTGCCAGCTACATTTGTTTTCGTCGGTCAGGGTAAATAATTTGGACATGTGTATTATTTTTGGAAAGAATGAAGAATTTGCTTTCTCAGATAGTTTTTACTTTAATGTGTTGAACTTTAATCTTCGAGAAGTACGTGAAGAATGTGTAGAATTAGACGTTATGTTGAATACAGTGCTTAGTGTGAAGGAGAACTTCAATAAGGACAACAGATCGTTCGAACAAAATTTAAATTTTGTGCTGTTATAATTGAAGGGTGACCTCAGTGCCTTTAAGACCTCACCTCTCTACTGCTTCTTTCGCGTTCAGAAAAGAGAATACCAGATTTTGGAAGCAATGTTCTCAAAACCGTTTTTAGAACCCTTGACGTACTAAAAAGCCTAGAAAAGAGACCTAATTTTTTTCACGAAAAACAAGACACAATTTCAGTAAATGTTGCTTACTATATCGTTGTTATCAAGGATCTATAAGACCATATTTTTAATACTACTTAAGTAATCGAGAAATTGGCTACTCACCATTCAAACAATGTTAACAATTGGTATTCTGTGTGGAATAAAACTATTCATGAACTGTGGTATAAGATTGTAATTCTTGGTTTCAGGCTACACCTTAGAACTATGCTATTTAGGGTTAGTGAAGCTTTTCCTAGCGCCAGGATAGAGTGGTTCTATTTGAAGTATGCTTTTGAGACTAGTGTCCATGGCAAGTTAAGCTTACACTTTGGAATTCAAAGGCTTTCATTGACATCCTGAACAAAATTTAGCATTTGATAGCAATACTTTCTTTGAATATGATTGCACCAGTTACTTTTTGAAAATAAGTTTGCTTACTATGCCTTCAGTACAGTACAAGAAATTATTTATAATTCTTCCCTTAATGGTCTCGTGAATGTTCCTTTGGCAAATAAGGATAGTTTTTAGTGTTATCGTGTATTTGCTTTTCCTGTGTAATTTCCATATATAAATAGGTATATATTATTCTATGTTTCCGACTTTCTAGTTGTCAGCTTATACAGAAAGTTTTTTACTCCTATTCCAGAAAATGTTTTGTCTTAGTGTAAAACTTATGGTATTACCATTTGTCCGTGAGCCTTTCCATTTTTTTATGGGCATGCTAGCAGTGGTTAATTTAGTTTATTCTCTGGTACACCTCACCTTGACTTTTAAGAATAATAATTTTTATCTCCAGAGTTACATTTCATTCTTCAAAAAACCCCATTCTCTCTGGCTGTTAACAACGAAATTTCCAATTTATGTAACATTTTTTATGAAGGTCTATCATAAAGACACCACCTCCTTTCACACTCTCTTTGCCTGGAAGTGGTTTTATCAGAAATGCTTAACTTTGAGAAATTGTCAGCCCATATTATAAGACTATTGGCCAAGTCAAATCTGCTATTCTTTTAACCAGTCTTTACCTGTACTACACTTTCCTTATCTTCTTTCAATCTCACATCGTTGCGACATTCAAAATTACCTAAACGTTCTCCCAATGAGACCCTCATTAGGAAACTTGATTCCTTTCTGGCTTCCAAGCCCCATGGCACTAATATCCGTGATTTTATGCTACTTCTCTACCCCTATTTTACTACACAACCCGGACTCATTAATGTTATATCTATCAGTCTATCTTCATTTGCGGTATCTTGTATTGCGTCTGCTATCATCTTTTTGTTGCAATCCAAGTTTTGTCCACTTCTGCAACTTTCTCCAGCTATTCAACAGTCTAGCTTAGAACTATCAGTTGTAATTCTCTGCCGGTTGTTTCTAGCGGCACCTCCTCCTCGTTATGTATATTTGAAATAGAGTTGTATTTTATGTAGATTTTTGTAGGTATTTAGCTTTTTGTAGCTACTGCTCTTGCCACACATTTGCGATCGTGGGTCCGTGTTTAGAGGGTTTTCTATGAAGAGAGGAGGGCATGTGCGAGTTGTGTTGGCGCATATTTCATATATTTGAAATTCTTTTAATTCTTTTATTATTTATTTAGTGTTTTGCCAAAAAAAAATTTTACTATTGAAATTTGCTCTAGTTATGCTTAATGTTTTTGTTTTATCATTTTAAATTTTTAAAACAAACTTTATTATTGAAAAGTTTTGTAATGTTTAAATATTTATTTTATTTTTTATTTTAGGTTTCTTGTTAAAAATATAAATTTTAATGTTTATAATTTTTTACGTACATGATATTATGAAAATTATTATTTTCCAGTTATCAAAATGAAAACTTAATTTTTTAAATATTATATGTTTCTCGACTTTCGATGTATGTATCGATTATTGGCGCGAGACTGTTAAGACCGGAGCATACGTTGGTATATATTGATTTCCGCTCAGATAACTTTATTTCTCCTTCGTTTTCGTGCCATACAGAATGTTGTCGTCTTACTTTACAAACTTTTGGATTATTTCATCTTCTTTAGTATAAATAGATTTCATCCGCCGGTTTGGCGGTTTTCCGGAATGTCTTAACCTTGTGGCCAACATTTTCATTCTTCTTGTGATTTTAATCGCACACAAATAGTGAAATGGTCGTTATGATCATGATTCCCCTTCTTTCGGCCAGCGCCGCAGTAACGTCTGAATTTCATTTTCTGCAATCAAGCAACCGCTAAATTATTGTTTCCTGCTGCCTTGGGAGTGCTCAGAACTTTCTGTCTTCTCACGCAACATCTGTTGTTCAATAATTAAATAATATTATTAGGAACTGTTCAACTACGAAATTATTTTTATTTTTATTTAATTAAATGTAAAAATAATTAATAAAAGGTAAATTTTGAGTTATATATATTTCATACGAAACAATCGCGGGTAACCTACGATATAGACATAGTCATAACATAATATAAGAATGTATGAAAAGAAAGAGAGATTATAGTTGGTCAGAAACATAATTTTAGATGATACTAAATAAATATATATATATATATATATATATAAATACTAATATTTGTGCAAAAATAATATTATTTTTATTTTCTGTTGTTGCTACAAGANAAATTATTTTTATTTTTATTTAATTAAATGTAAAAATAATTAATAAAAGGTAAATTTTGAGTTATATATATTTCAAACGAAACAATCGCGGGTAACCTACGATATAGACATAGTCATAACATAATATAAGAATGTATGAAAAGAAAGAGAGATTATAGTTGGTCAGAAACATAATTTTAGATGATACTAAATAAATATATATATATATATATAAATACTAATATTTGTGCAAAAATAATATTATTTTTATTTTCTGTTGTTGCTACAAGANATATATATATATATATATAAATACTAATATTTGTGCAAAAATAATATTATTTTTATTTTCTGTTGTTGCTACAAGAGAATGGTTAAAATAAAACCATTGTTAAAAACAAGTATTTCATTTCTAGTTTTTAACTTCCTCAATTATCGGCAAAGGGTAAATGCAAGATTACTACTCTTATGTTGTGTTCGGTAAAAATTTTAGCAACACAATCAGTGTACCTAATACTTTTTTTATTATTTTATATAAAAGGTAAAACAGGTTGACGCCCATGTTTTTCTGCTTTTAGTAGAAAACCTTAGTCTACATAGAAATCTCGATCTCACCTCCCATTTATGTGCCTTCTTTGTTTCATACCGTGAAGACCTATGGGTTCTCAACTTTGCGACACGATGTGCTACATAATCATAGTCCAAAAAAATAAATACAACCTGTTCCGTGTATCAGTTATTTATTTCGAATACGAACAGTTTACATGGTTACAGCATATAGTCGAAGTGTGAGCCACCTATCGCCATACATTAACTAATGTAATTCTCATATGACTGGCGTATATGCTGCAAAATTCTGGGATTAGCCAGTACGGTACGGCATTCATTGTGAATAAATTGCCAGAGATCCTCCACATTGTCCACGTCAGTTGCATACACTTGTACCTCCAAGTGACTCTACAAGTAGAAGTCGAATGGGCAAAGGTTCTGTAATCTGGATGGCGAAACGCTTGCCTACCTCGGCCAATCTAATGCGCTGGGTATTGCGCAATTTATGTACTGCCTTGCTCGCCTATTAAAGTGTACTGATGCACCATAACGCATGTACCACATGTCGTCTCGTATATTTAGTGTACATCTACAAGTAGTTGTGGCAGGTCGTCGTCCGAAAGCCAATAAATTCAAGTGAATGCATGTCGAACTGGTAAATGTTGAGCCGGAAACATTTCAGCATAACGACAACGCGCATCGTCTGCATTACACATCGTTTCACCATACGTGAGATGCATGTCCGTCTGGTCCTCATAACTACACTCCATCACACACGTTGGGAACAACCGTCTGCTGTGTAAACTAACAACACAAAGCTAGCACACCGGCAACCTCGTCACCACTTGGTTCAACAACAATAACAAATGCGATGGGGCACTTTCCCCACAGTAAATTCTCGCCCTTCCACAACCTTAGAAAAGGGACACTAGCCAGGATATCAGTTCTCACGTCATGCACGACAGTGAGACAAGCTGCCTACCTCCCAGGCGACCATTAATCAGCTTTCATACATAATCTGTGATTCCACAGGAAACTGTAGGGATTAGCGAATACTACCAAGGCAGCCTTTTTCATTGCTTTCTTAATGCCGATTACTAACATGTCATGTCAAACTGCTTCAAGCGCAGGGTAACAAAGTTCTAAGAACTTGGAGGATGACAACCCCCAAATTACTATAGTAACCGGTGTACTCTCCGTAGTGTCATTCTGTTTGGTTTTTTGCCTGGTAAGCATTTGCCTGTATGCCAATTTTCGTTGCTTATTCACAAGTAGTTTCCAATTTTTCGTTGCATAACTCATTTTCTATCACAACGTTCCAGGGTATCTACCGCTTTCAGAAATCAATTTACGTCAGATGTAGTATATCTGTTTACCTTTGTATTTTTCCTAAGAATAAAGTTCATACCGGGTAAGCATACATTAACGACTCACTCTTATATAGCATATTCCAGTAATCTTTGCTCTTTTTTGAAACAAACCTTTGAAAATCACACCATTTATGACATGCTTATTTGTTTCCTTAATACATCATGTTTTACAAGCATTTTGACCTTTCGTCAACATAAACGAATATAATTTTTTTACTGAAAATTTACTTATGATTTATTTATTATTCTATAGTATTTCGTTTATAATTAATATGAATAAAAATTGGGGAAAATTTGTGTATTGGTAATGCCTATTAAGAAATAATTATTATAAAAAGTGTAATACTATGTGAGCAGAGATGCCGTGCACTGTCTCTTTAGAGCAATTTTCTAGACTTAGTTAAGCTTTGCTTGCACGAAAAGGGTGTAATGACCTGAAATAAGTACTTTAATGGGCTTCAGAAAATTTAGAAGTAGCCGAGAATGGACTATAAACACAATACATATATATGATTGTCGGAAACTCTGTGCCAAAACTCCAGACATAATCTCTTTCTACTAATAGTACAACGAAAACTGTATTCTCTTATATTAACAAACGTGTTTTAATATTAAATAATTGAGTTCAAATTTGCGGCTTGCAACGCCTGGAGAACAAGGCGGTGCGACCATGCGTGTTGGATACGTTGCATATGTAGTAGGCGCGCGACGCTGCGTATGTAATAATGTAGTGTCGTGCGTCTACTTCCTATACAACTTATAATTGTTGTTTTATCGCACCGCACCTTTTTTCAGGCGTTGCACACCGCAACTTTGAACACCATTAATTTGTATACAAGCACGTTTCGGGATATAAAAGTAAGTACACTAGGTCTGGGGTTAGGACACTGAGTTCCCGAAATAACTATATATAAATGTGTGTTAATAAGTTTATATTCCTCTATGTGTATAAGAATACATTACCTATTTGTTTATAAATACTTATNTATAAATGTGTGTTAATAAGTTTATATTCCTCTATGTGTATAAGAATACATTACCTATTTGTTTATAAATACTTATATGCGTATATATACACATGTGTATAAGTACTTATGTATGACATGTGTAACGGTATATGTAACCAAATATATATTTGGAAAGAAGAGTAGATAGAATAAATTTAGTCTACGTGAAAAAAAAAATTCTTATTAACACTTTAGCTAACACGCAACATCTACAACAGAGAAAAAAAGTACGGTGATAATGAAANTATAAATGTGTGTTAATAAGTTTATATTCCTCTATGTGTATAAGAATACATTACCTATTTGTTTATAAATACTTAAATGCGTATATATACACATGTGTATAAGTACTTATGTATGACATGTGTAACGGTATATGTAACCAAATATATATTTGGAAAGAAGAGTAGATAGAATAAATTTAGTCTACGTGAAAAAAAAATTCTTATTAACACTTTAGCTAACACGCAACATCTACAACAGAGAAAAAAAGTACGGTGATAATGAAANAAAAAAAAATTCTTATTAACACTTTAGCTAACACGCAACATCTACAACAGAGAAAAAAAGTACGGTGATAATGAAATAAATTCACTTATGCTATCATGTTATCAGAAGCAGAATTTCCAGTAAATGTAAATGTTAGTTTTCTGAAATGCATGATAGATATAATTTTACAAAAGTCGAGTATATAAATAATCTGATTTCTCCTTTCCATCAGATATAAAATTAAAGATCATTATACTAGCTCTAAATCCTGATGCACTTTCGGGAATAACATTACTTATGTTAATATAAATTAATACTAATATTATGTAGCTGAAGTGAAAAAATATTAATAAACATTTTATACCTCGCACATGCCTTCAAATATTCGAAGTGCGAAAAGAACATAAAAGTTAATACTAGCTGCTAGTTGAGTAAGTATTGTGGTGAAGGCTGTTAGTCCAATGCCCAATCCATAGAGCTTGCTGCCTCCGTATTTCACTGCTAGTATTCCTCCAGGTATGTGAGTTACAACATAACCGTAGAAGAAGGCGCTGAGGAGANGTATTTCACTGCTAGTATTCCTCCAGGTATGTGAGTTACAACATAACCGTAGAAGAAGGCGCTGAGGAGAAATCCCCGGGTTTTTACATCCCAGTCGAAGTCTTGAACCTGAAACGTAATTGCATAAGGTTCCTCTGTAAAACTGTAATGAANCCAGTCGAAGTCTTGAACCTGAAACGTAATTGCATAAGGTTCCTCTGTAAAACTGTAATGAAGAATGCATGATTTCCCTTAATCCTAAAATTTAAACAGCGTACGGAAATGAAATGACACTTATTTTATTAATGATTGATTTACATACTGGTATTTGATTACTGCGAAATATTAAACATTGCGATCGTTTATTGATACCGAATATGCTTTACTTTTCCATAGAAATAACAAATAAGCTAAAGTATTTAGGACTTTGAAGCTGTAATACTAAATCTAGCTCTAATTGCTAATGTGTAGATATTGGACTAATATGAAATGTTTTACAATAAGGAGCTTGCAAATGTTTCATGCTGCGCTCTTGCGAAAGACCTTGTAAGTTTTTGGTAGGGCGCGTTCAGGAATCTTGACACGTTAATACGATTTTTCAGAGTTTACTATTCCTTAATAACGTAACATAAAAANAGGGCGCGTTCAGGAATCTTGACACGTTAATACGATTTTTCAGAGTTTACTATTCCTTAATAACGTAACATAAAAATCAGTCAATTCTGTTGTGTTGTGAGATGCCGTGCCACGTTAAGAATGTCCTTCAGTTATTAAATGGTTAGTGTTACCTACCGATAAGCACCATAATTTCAGAAGACAGCGGGTATTGTTTTAGTAAAGCGTGACACCTTCGTCGGGAAAAGATAAATTTAATTTGTTTTTTTGTATCAAATAATGCGAAACATCGATTTTTTATGCATTTACACAATTTTTTTAATTTCTGTGCGTCGTTATTTTTACATAAGTGTTACAAAGTTGTTACATCTCTGCAGGTAGCACATGAATGCAATTAAATGGTGTGCAAAATATTTATAGAATTTATAGCAATTTTAAAGTTAGCCGGCCGTGCATAAGATAAAATTACCAGATATCACAAATTAATTAATTAGACATTTTAATTTTTAGAACAGACGAAAGGACAAAACAAGTTATTTTGAAGTCCTAAAATTATTTGGCTGTTTGTTTTCTGAAGATCTCACCTTTCGGATCACATTTACGTTGTAGATATAAGATTCCTGGAGATGCAACGAAGTATTGAAGATAAGGCTAAAGCGACACATCTCAACCAGCGAGGGTCACAGGCTTAAAGCTGGACCACTCATTGGACTCAAAACTTCTCAATTTCAGCTTAAGGTAGTCTCACTGCATTCACGTTTAACAAAAATTAAAACTAATAAATTAAATATTCGCGGCGCAAGAAAGACGGAATAGGAGTAATGAGGAAACGAGACACCTTTTCATGAGAATATATACGAAGGGCTTAATCTTAGTGCGAAAGCGGCTGTCTTCCACACGCTCTATAATTTACTGCTACAGAAAAATGCAGATAAATAAAAAAAGATATGGAATCTCTTTTCGCAACTACATGCTGATGGATAATTAGTACAAGAGCTACGCGTCAGTTTCCATCAAAATTTGCAACATGCTTCTGAACCAGTAACTTAGAGAGAAAACTGAATAGCAGAACGCACACTGGTTTATCATGCTGACTGTGGCAGTTTAGTAGAATGCAGGAAGAACAAAGTCCAGTAACAAAGTCAGCCACTTGACAGCACTGGGAGTACCTCTAATGCAAAGCTGGGAATGATACCACTGGATCTGACAAGGGCCTTGGAAATTGGTAAGTGATGGCTGTTCTGAGGAAAAGGCGAAGAAAGGCATGGACGGTAGTTGTGTCTAGAGATCTTACAGGGAGAGAAAAATTCAGTAAACAAAGAGTGTCAAGCATCTGAATAACATCTTGTTGTAAGAGCCAATGTTAAAATTTCGCACTAAAATTTTATTGTTTACTACTAACAACTGGGAAATGTACAATAAACGTTAACTGCACCTAGAAGATCGTCACTTCCAGGTCTTACTGTAGAGAAACTCGCCAGAACTACCAGCTACAAAGTACTATCCTTATAAGCGTGACTTATGGAGAAGCCGGCGTGCAGAGCTGTTATCATCATGAGGTAAGTACGTGACTCTGGGCGAGGAAGGGACACGGAGTTGAGATAACGTGTTAGCCAGACACTGCCTCGGGCATGAAGACTTGCTACGGAGTGAATCGCTATTCCTGGCTGGCAGAGCTACTGAGTGTCAAAGCAGTAATAAAAGGAAAAATAATCCCCGCTGAAAGGTTTCTAAGTTCCCACAAATTTAAATTCCCCGAAATAAATTAATTTTTTTATTAAATGAATTTGAAATGTAAAAAATCTATAGTGATGCCAAATAGTATCCCAAAGGACAGTACAATGGCAGTTGCAGTGAATTATAAAAATAATACTTTTTCACGAGATAATGCTTCTGTCAAGACAATACTTCGAAAAAAATTAGATTGACGCGTTCAAAAATTGAAAGGAAGAGAAACACACACACACACACACCCAGACACATCACACACATCCTCTCACACAGACACACATACACTCACACAGACACACATACACTCACACATACACGTACATACAGACAGGAAAGTGATCTCATAAGTCTTTCTTTCCATTTAATAGTCTAAATATTACTGCAGGTAAACCTTAATAAAACTGACCAAAAAACACAACACGTTTTCTGAATTCAAATGCCTATTTATCTTTGTAGCATTACAATGTATTCTGCTTGGCTAGGTAGCACAAACATGGTTACCCCTAATATTATTTGGTACAGATAAAAAATAAGCTTATAAGAAAATAAACAATAATCGGTACACTGATATTAAGTAGCTAAGTGTTGCAAATTAAAATAATTAGACTGATTGCTGCAAAATTATTTTTAATCGACGGTTTTCAAATCGGAGCAAGATAATTCAACCGTGAACAGTTAAGAGAAAAATTGTTATCCTTTCGAATAATTNAGCTAAGTGTTGAAAATTAAAATAATTAGACTGATTGCTGCAAAATTATTTTTAATCGACGGTTTTCAAATCGGAGAAAGATAATTCAACCGTGAACAGTTAAGAGAAAAATTGTTATCCTTTCGAAGAAATGTCAGAAAATATGAGTTTTGTTCTGGGCGAAACAGTTAAACATATTTTACACTTTTCACAAGCATGTCGTTAGAAAAAAATTACAATTTTTGTTGGATAATGGGAAGAGATTTATTGCATTTCCACTAAATGTCTTCATTTAAGCAGCAACATAATGGCACACATTTTCTTCCGATTAGTCTGTGAAGACCACAGTGTGCCGACACAACAGATAGAACTATTCCATAGTTGCGTGTTGGTATCGAATGGTTTTAGTTTGCTAACGATATACCATAGTTACTTAATTCCTATGGCCCAGTTACATTGGTAATGTTTTGGACTCCTCAACAATGCCTCACCATATTTTACGGTCTTGATCTATAGTCTACCAATCACGTTGTCTTCCAAGTTCTGACAGGTCTCTCAAATTAATATGCTTCTCCCGTTTCCTTGGTCATCTTTTGTATTTCTTTAAGTTTTATTAAGATAAGAATTGTTTACATTTGTTGCAATCATGGCCGCCTGCCCACGACTTCTCCAAAACATCCTATTAATTATACTTTGTTGAGGTAATTATATATACTTTCGTGACTATCTCTTAAAAAAATAATGCGCTGTTTGCTCTCATTTTCTGCATTGTAACTGTGTGTTCTTTAATATTGAAATAAAAGTTGGTAAATTGAAACGCATGTACAGTTCGTATCGAAACGATTCACCCGTTTTCACAAGGCTATAAATTTTACATGCATGCTCATAAAACATTCGTGTGGTTTTATAATACGTATAAGAATACAAACTTTTAAGTTACCTTTTCACAAATGTTGAGTGTGCCTACCACCGGATGCACGGCATAATCTAAACTATAATGAAAGTGTTACAGCAATCACTGCTGTTGTTATGCGGCGCCGCAGTTCGCCCACAATTCATGGAAGCAGAGGCAGGTAGATGGAGTCTTTTATACACCCTAACAAGAAAACATCCCATACGCTGAGATCAGGCGACTTGGTGACCAGTGGTACAATGCGCGATCCGTAAGCTCCTTATGGCAGGTCCATCGTTCAGGAAGCTCATTGTTGAGAAATTCTCTGACATGCAGATGCCAGGCGGTGGTGCTACATCCTGTTTAAAAATTAAATAATCGGGATGTTCTCGAAATTGCAGAAACAGCCATATGTTCGACATATTAATATATGGCATTCCTGTAATAGTGTTTTCCGCAAAAACAAACGGACCGTACACCTGCTCTAAGGAAACGGCCCCAAAAACATTCAGCTTTGGAGAGTCTCACTAATGCGTGACTATGGTATCTAGCCGCTGTGTTCCCCATATTCGTACATTGTGGTGGTGCACTTTTCCATTCAAATGGAATGTGACGTCATCGCTGAACACCAAACGTTAGGTAAAAAGTTTAAATTGTCCATCTCCATAACCAGAATGAACTCACAAAAATCAAAATGTCGTTGTTTATCACCATCACGAAGGACTTGTAGCACTAGAATCATGTATGGTTTAAATAACAGTCGTCTTCGCAAAACACGCAATAGAGACATATGGAAATGGATCCCGTACAAAACTCAGATGAATGTGCTCTACATATTGTTGAGGCACACTGCGACGAACTCTGAACTTCCCCTTAAATAATAAACCGGTCTCTTAAAACTCTTTGTGCCACCGTCGAATGCTTGCGCATTAGGGGGTGCAGTTCTTATACTGTTGACGAAAATCAAACTGTTAAATTGTAACTGACTCATAAGTGCTGTGCGATGGTGCTGGAACTCCTTACATCCAGCATTAATATCAGCGCAGGTAATTGTACGTCCCAACACGGGGAGAGATCGACGAGCGAACTGAGGCTTACCTAGTTGGTGACCTGTTAGATGTAAGTCATTGTGGTCGTTGGTGCTGATTTGGGTGCGTGGTTTGGCAGGCGAGCGCAGACTGTCTGCGTGGAGGCTCGAGGATGCCACCACACCTCACCTAGCCGATGCCCCTCCTTCCATCCAACGTGTACAGATGGCATGCAGCAACCATCAAATATTACCTTCGACATCATCAAGATTATAATATTACTGGACTCAAACCACAATCATAACATCTGGGATGTTCAACACCTTGTTCAATATTTCGTCGACCATAAAAAGAGTTTTCTTTCGTTTTGGGAAAGACAATGTATACGGACCTAACGATGAGAACGTCATAACTTGCCATGTTTGATGACGGCATTTTATAGAGCATGTATAATTTAAATTTTAAGTTAACTTATTTATATATTCTGTAATTTTGAAATAATTTTGCCAAGTTGGTTTTGCTATGGGAGCACATTATTAAATGAAATAATGCCACTCAGTGTTAAATTTTACGAAGTTTATATTTGTATTGAAAGAACACACTTATACATTTAACTCCTAGATGCTACCCTACGAGTTGGGAGTCTTAAGGGCGGCTTAAATAACTCATGCTAACTGTTTTCGAAGTCGTGGGAGAACACAATGTGTCGGGTAAGGTCCCTTCAGCGAAGATGCTGGTACTTAGCTGTATTTGTAGTTATGGGTGCTCAGCCGGTAGGTTGAGGTCAGGTAGGCTGGGCGGCCCTTCACAGGCCCTCGGCTCGGTCTAGTTGGCATGGTGGAATCAGCTGGCATCCTCCTTCGGCTGACCTTTCAGTCTCGATGACGGCTCTCCACGACAGACTGTTCCGGGGTTCTCTCCTCGATGACCACACAATACGACTGCCTCTGGCGACCTCACGATCCGACTGACCCTACATCACTGACTGACCCTGCTGGGGTCCGCTCCCCGGCCTCTACTGATGCTCTACACGACAGACTGTTTCGGGGTTCTCTCACCGACGACCCCACTATACGACTGACTAACTTCGCATCCCAGCCTGGTGTTCCTGGCGAGCCACCACCCAACCACCGCCTCTTGGCCTGGGGATTCAACTGTCTCCTTCCTCCATGTGTCGGACCTCGTAACCCCCCTCGGTGATCTCCAGATCCTCACACATATCTCACTCGTTGGTGGAGGTGAGAAAGGGGGGAGGGTCCCATGGCCATCCTGCCAAACACTGTCAGCACTTCTTACTAGTCTATCTAGAGGTGCGTCCGCGAAACTCTAGCTTATCTCTGCATTTCCTCAGCACTTGTCCATATGTTCATGCATGTTGCTCAGGGATGGGTGGGGGCCTGCGGCAATACTTCCAAACACTGTCAAACCTTTTCTCGCATATCTCACCTCTGCATGTGTCCATGTTCTCACATAGTTTACTCGGTGTGTCAGCGATTTGCCAGCTTAACTCGGCATTCCTCCCCCTTGCCAACCCAGAGCATATCAACAGCTTGTAAGCCCCCCCGGGCCGGCCTAGCCTCGTGGCATATGTCCACTGGGGGGCCCTGGTTTAGGGGTGTGACAGCGACACTTCTGAATACTAATAATATGCGGCACGCGTCAGTAACATTCTGCAATTTTTATAACTCGCATTGTAATTGGAATGTATATTAAAGCTTAAATGGCTGTTTGTATTTTTAAAATGCTGGTAATTTCGATAGAGGCAGTTTACGAGAAATTAATATAAAAATAATAAGCCCAGAAATAAAGGAGAACAAAATAACAGTTTGTTGAATCATTTCTCCCAATTTTGGTGATTAATAATCTGGTATTCTAATTAATATCAGGGGATAATGTTATTTTTGCAATTAACTGCGACTGCTTTATATGATCGTACTCTGCTATTTAAAATCTGCTGCTTGAAGAATTTTGGTAAGACTCACTTTGATTAAATGAGAATAATGGAAGGATGAGGAGTTAAAGGTCACTGTCATGGAGTGGTTAGGTTTCCTGCAGGTGCTCCCGATATGTGACAGTTTGAAAGTAGAACGCAAAACGCTACTTGTTGCTTTGTAATAGTCATCGCGACGAATACTGAAAGATCGCGCTCGCGGCACATAGGTATCGCCACCAGGGCGACACCTTCCGGCAACCAAGAGAAATGGTGACGTGCAACATGCCCCGAGGGAAACTTTACGTATTTATGTGTAATTACAATTTGTGAAATCGGATGATTCGTTTAGTTATACGTTGCATTTAGCCCAAAAATATTATTCCCGTTGTGTAACTTATTACCAGTGTATTCGATATGTATNATCGCGACGAATAGTGAAAGATCGCGCTCGCGGCACATAGGTATCGCCACCAGGGCGACACCTTCCGGCAACCAAGGGAAATGGTGACGTGCAACATGCCCCGAGGGAAACTTTACGTATTTATGTGTAATTACAATTTGTGAAATCGGATGATTCGTTTAGTTATACGTTGCATTTAGCCCAAAAATATTATTCCCGTTGTGTAACTTATTACCAGTGTATTCGATATGTATTATTTCCTTAGGTCTGTATTATTATCTTGGAGACTGAAACCCTACTAAATGCACTTATTTGTGACTAAAATTATTAGCATATTTCGTTGCGTATTCCGGTGATTTCTGGTCGTTTTACATTGCAATTTAGCTGCGTTTCCTGAAATATATTTCACGTAGTCTAAAAAGGATACAGATCAGATCAAGTTGCATACGTGCTACCTTATTTAAAAGAAGCTTAAGCGTCTACTTCCACAAATATGTAGAATATTCGCTTTTCATAAGCGAGCCAGTCACAGATGACCGTTTCACTTGCAGTCTTATGATACACATATTATTTTATTTACGTTGTGAACCTTATACGTAACATTAAATGTTGTGAACGCCGCATCCTTTAACGTCTCGAATTAAGAACTTGTCATTTGTTTTTTTTTTTATCAAAAATGAATTCAGAAATGAAAACTATTCTAACATTCCTATTTTAATCACATTACTGAACCCGTCTATTTTGACCGTTAACTAGATCGACACATTCATGCTTGAACCTTGCGCCATAATTTTTTTAGTAACTGTTTTACTTAGTTTTTTCCTTTTTTTTTAACTCATTAAATTTATAATTTTGATACTAATCGTGGAAAGTGATTATAAAATACACTAAAATTGATAGACTAACATAGACGCTTTATAGGAATGTTATTAGTTTCCACCAAAACAAGAGAATAATATATTTAAATTGTATTTAATAGTGTTAATTGACATATTTCTCCTCTTTTTGTTGATTAAAGGCTTATATAGTTGATGTTGTGATGTCAATAAGATAAATTAGCAATATATTTCATCTGCAAAGAGCACACACACACATATACGCTATGGCTCATCTGGTGTTCAAACCCAAAACCATTTGGCTCGTTAGTGTGCCTTACGACTGACTGAAACATGTGAAACATAGCTGAAAATATTTACATTACTTATAAATATATTTGAGCATCTTTAATGCCTAAGATCGATGTTCTGCCACACCTTCAAAATTTCACTATATTTCGCTTCCATGTACCTATTATACTTCTTTGTATTGTAAGATTGACTCTTATTAGACATAGGAAAAAATGTTTGCAAATTTCCCCCACGAAAATGTTTGGATAATACATACATTTTTTTTAACTATGCAGTAAGCAAAATAGTAAATTTGTCTGTTGGCACGTCTGATACCACAAACTGAAACTCGTGTGGCAGTGGAGTAATTCTTGTACGAATTCCTGTACTTCCTACAAGTTTGAGTTTTTCTCATTTCTTAGTAACTGTAGCTATTCACTGCTATGAATTACGAACAATGATTCTAAATTTGAATATGGACGAAAGTTTAATTTTTGACTATGTTGTTACTCGTTCGCAAGGAGAGTGGTGGTTCTTATAAAGCATAAACTTGCTGCAGCCAATTTAATAAAAATTGTTGTGCTTTAATACTCACGTTCGTTTACAGAAGGTGCAAGAAGACGGTCTATCCAAGACTTCGGTGGTCTCCATGGCACTTATTTGCCAACCGGTTGTTTACAATTTGAGTTATGACAAAATATTGTAGGGAAACACCTGGGCTGTGTGCCCATCATGAGCACAGCCACGGCGGACTCCACAATAATACACGTCAGATGTCATCGCTGTCCACAAGAACGCCTACACCTCATTGTCAAACATCACGACATACACGCAAGCAGAGTATTGGTGTATGTCTGAGAAAAATAACTGGCCAAATGTGACAAGTAGGAGGTAACTAATTGCCTTAAATAGAAATGCAACACAGATTCATCTTTATCGTATCCTAAGGGAGTTATACACGATATTCAAAAAGTTCACGCATTGATTAAATAAGTAATACGTAAAAAGTAAAAGTAGCATTCTGTAACAGAGAACGAAATTCGTAAAAACAATGCCATAATGAATAAACACACCAGAAAATAAGAATGGAATAAACATATTATTAAAGATTCCGACAAACGAAAAAATCTTAGTTTAATCTCAGTTCAATAACGTCTTAACAAAAATTAATTATTTTATTTCGGCAGTATGGGCAGTTATTTTTTATAAAATAACATTCACCTACTGTTCACTTACGTATACTATTGATCCATTTTCATTAAAGGAAGTACGGTTTTCAGTCATTGGAAAAACAGCAACACTCATGTTAGCGCGTAAAATGGCTTTGGTTGCTTCGCACAGGAACATGATGATTGCAATTATGTATCTTCTCCGTCTCCAGAAGCACCACTTAGTTCCGAGTCCATCGTCGACGGCTCTGGTCCTGCTGAGAATGAAAAACATGGCCGTTGACGTTATGATTAGTTCATCAAGAACGTCTCAAGGCTTCAGACGATAATGAATTTGGTGAAAACCTATTCTCTGTAAACCAAATCGTGTAATTTTTCGCAAAATGTTTGGCAGCAGTGTTTCTAACGAAGGTGTAATTTTGCCCTTACATATGTTCATGTTTCTATTTTTTATTTTTTGCCCAAATAAATTTACCCACAAATTAATTAAATGGCATGTCAATTGCATAAATAATTTTAGTGGTGTAAAATTACAATTACAATGAAGCAGAAAATAAACTGCAACATTCATGTATATTTTATCCGTGGCTTGTAAATTTACGCAGGGATCGCAAATGTAATTCCGTTTAAGATTAAGTCTTTTCTTTTACAACCAAAGTCAAATCGCAGATTTCAATGATTCACTTTATTTATGTATAAACAATTTCTGTAAATTTTTACTGCTTTATTAAGTAAGTTCACCGTTAATATCTGTAAACTGCGTTATGTAAATGCTAATAACTCTCAGTAAGTGTAATTTTACCAGTTTAATGTTATTTTACATCGTTTTGTTATTTTGTACTGATACTGAAAAAAATAAATTCTATGGTCAGATTAATAATTCTTAAATCATAATAAAGAAAACGACATTCTTCAATGAATTAATCTATCAGTTATACAATCTGATGTGATGCAATGAGATTAATTGAATGTAAATTAACGATAAATGAATGAGTTTTGAAACATTTCAACAACTGTGTATATCTTAACAATGTAGCAATAACAAACAAATTTAGTAAAATACTCATAAACATTATAATTTTTTTAAGCATGACAATACAAACTATATTTATTGTGCTTAATTTTTAAGTGCTCTATTATAACTAAGTTTGTATTCGGGGTAACTTATATTTGTGTGGTTATTTACATAATAAATTTCCCCAGCATACAAAAATCAGATAACGTTTTCATAACCCAAAAATCAGAAATATTTCAAGGTGTGTAACGAGATGAAAAAGAATCAGGAACAGTTCAAATCATAAAACCGTCTATTGGGTAGCACTTACCGTGAATGAGAGATAAACGACCGCGATTTTGTGATTTCGGGCCTAATGTGGGGCCAGAGGCAATTTTGGCCCGCACGTAGTTTGAAATTGGGCACGTAAGATTATCCATGCGAAATTTGGTTGATATCTGTCAAATGGTATAGTTTTTTATAGATAATATACATATATACCTACGTACATTCAAACTTCACATTCATAAATATAAATTAACATAAATATGTTATTATGTATGATGAGGCGTCTTCAGTATAGGATCGCGGTATATTTTCTGCATACAAACAATATAAAATATGGAAATATCTTTTCTTTTCTATTTTACTTAGTTTTAATTTTAAAAATTATAATATAGTTTATCAACATATTTTTGTGAGCACATTAAAAAAACTAAGATATTTTATATGGTTCATAAATTCTATGCACATAGTTTTGCTATATCTAAAAAAGTAATATTGCAGTAATTTCTGCTTATATAGAAACTTATCTTGAAAAATGATTCAAAAAATTAAATTAGCACTGGAAGTAAAGATTACATGGAATTTGGTTTACATTAAGACACAGTGATAAGTAATGACGTAGTTTCCGAAAAAGGCCAAAATTAAATTCCTGATTTTCCATAACCTGTGTCTTAAAAACCAACCATGAAAAGCCGTATACTCTCGTATGATTATCAGTGGAATTGTTAACCATCTTTAGGAATGACAGCACTCCCAAATCAAACGAAAGCTATCGAACCTACGAGCTTGAATGCATCATTTTAAATTACATTGTACCCGAATCGGCCAACCCTCTACGAGTGGCATTTTCAATTTATGTATTTTTTTGTCATTAATTATTATAATTATTTTGATTATCCTAGTAGCCAGTTTTTTTATATGTTCTCTTAAATCACTAAAATAATCTTAAAGAAATATTGTAATAATTTTACAATTTTTTATATACGTTCCTTCTCACAATGCTTTCAAGCTCAGTTGGCGTGACAAGTACACGAGCCTCCATATTATCAAAATGCAGTTAATATAAGAGTTTAAGTTCATAACGGTGAGATTGACATAATCGTGTTAGGAGGATAGATACGATATATCAACTGAAGTGTGACGGATATGTCGAAATATGAAAATGAAGTTGAAACCAGTGTTAAGTTACTTACTGTATTTCATTAGGTAGACTGTCACTAAATTTACAACTAATTTAGTGTATAATTTAAATAAATCAATTAGGTTTCTCAGCTGTTCATGTAGCACTGTAAACTGCTAAGAAACTAATAGTTTTTGAATGGCATAACTTACTAATTTTGTTATCATATGCAATATGAAATTAAAAATGGCACGTGGCAAGCAGAACAGTTTAGGGGTATCACCACTAACACGCATTGTGTAGGACGTAATTGCAAGACATAGTGTTTTGACCCTTTTTTTAGGGTTTTATATAAGGTTGGAGATATATAAGCTGTTAAGTTACAGTTTGTACGGGCTTTCGTTAGCAGATATACAGAATACGTGGACAGATTCGTGTCGTTGCTGGGCTGTGAAGGGAAGTTCCAGTTTCCAAAATTGAAGAATTTAAATCAATTTTGCATGTAATATTTTGAGTAATTAGATATAGTTATACATCAAGCCTTGACATTATTAGTAAATTAAACTAACAGATACCTCACTTACCTTACAATAAAAGTTTCACCCTCTGCATGAGTATTACTTGTCTTTTTGTAACTCTTTCTTGCCGGATTAGAATCGCTGTATTTTTCGGAGATATTTGACATTTTGCTAGAATCTGAAAAATAAGTTGTTTATTTAAAAATTTTATAAATAAATATATCGATGAGATGTAATTAAATATACAGAATCTTAGATGACATAATTTTGGTTAAGATATCAAAACGTGCTGCTCTTGTGTCTGTTTATAATTTTGTATTACGAAAGTGAATACGTAAAATTACAACCAATTATAAGCAGCGCTGTTCCCGGCATATAGCGGTATGAAATAGCTCGTTAACTATTATAGTGACAAACGAATGTTTGGAAAATAATTAAACAAAAATTGTTGCAGGCTCACAGATTATTCAGATACGGTTAACAATTCAAAACGTTTCCTCAGGCATTTCTATATAGCGGCAACTACCAAATATTGTAACTAATGATTTATGCAATAAGACAGTCACTCTTTTTGTCAATGTCTGATGTTAGAGACAAAGGAGATTCATAATTGCAGCAGGGAAGATCGGTTAATAATAAACGGCTCTCCACATAAAATTAAGCAGTCCAATTGCTATAGAGTTTGCGTTGTTGTGTGTTTGTGTATGCGTAGCTTACCTGAATTCCAGATAAATTATACCAAAAGCAGTGCACTCCAAACAAGGCGAAATGTTTTAATATTTAAGTATTTAAAGTTTCGGTGTTATTACGCCCGTTTCTGAATAGTATTCAGATATTGGTCAACGCATTAGCAAAAAAGGTGTCGATCAGTAGCTCCTTTCCAATAATACAACTTCAGTATTTTAAGTAATATATCTAAAATATTCATATCGGAGATAAACTGCTGTAAATATACGCATTTACTGAATCAAAGTTTAACACAGGGCTATCTGTCACTGTTTTGTATACTAATTACTACGATAAACAAACGGTCATTGACAGTTTGCATGAAAACCTGCAAATGTACCTGATGATTCGTATATTTTTGCCTGAATTGTGAACAAACATGAAGGAATAGAGTAATTAAATTTTTAAATTAATTTAATGCGGTTATCAGCTGTACACCAGGCGACATCTTCAAAAATGTATTTCATACCACTAATCAACCTTACGTCCATCACTGGCCAGACGACTGGACCAATACGGGATTTCATTTTATCAAAAATGAGCTTATATTTTACTCGTGCACATAACTGTTGCCCACCATTTTTGCATACATATTAATTATTATCTAGAGTCTGTTAGAGAATTATAAAACCTTTTTAATCATGCCTTTGAAAAATCACCCAAGTATGACGTGTTAGGTTGTTTATTAAATATGCCATGTATCACAAGCGTTCTATTGTTGTTTTATCATAATATGTACCATATAAGATGCTAAATTGAACCTTTACTAACATTATATTTATAGACTGTACGATTTATTAAGTTTAAATATGATTAAAACCAAGATAAAATAGGTGGGGTTGTTACCATAAAAAAAAATTAATTAATGTGCAAACTTTTATTACAATGAGTGCGCACGGATGCAGAGTTTTGTTCATTTGGTGCAATTTTCGAGACTTGGTTAAGCTTTGCTAGCATTTGGCGGAGGAATATCCTGGTGGCAATGTGTGTTGGTATTGTCTAGTAAGAAAAAGTTTATATATTTAATTTTCTTTGTTTGCATGGGGCGGAGGAATATCTTGGAAGTAGAAGTTTATCAGGGCTTCAGAAAAGTTGGCGGTAACCGTGAATTGATTATAATTAGTGAATGGCATATTTTCCCGATACGGGATGTTACGGAATGGATTACCATTAGTTTAGTCTTTTACAGGCGTATTATGACCCTTCGACGTTAGTTTCTTCCATACGCAACTTTGCATTGTGCCGTGTTTCAGATAGCGTCTTTGGGATTTTGACTACTCTCGCTTGTCATTATCGCTGTATTTGGCTTCAACGAAAAGTTCTGGGTCAACGCACTCTTTGCAACTACATTTGGCAATACTTCCAAGGAAAATCCTATTTTTTTTAATAAAATCAAAGCACATTTATGTCTTCAAGGTTTCCTAAAATGTATTTGTAACGGCACTTACATGAACAACACGTGCGTGAAACATGGCGCAAGTACAAGTGAAAATGTTATAAATTTCGAATAAAGTTTTAAAACGTGGTCATCTTGCAAGAAATTTTGAAACGTTACTAGTTAAAATAAAAGAAATGTGGAAATTCATATTTTTTTAAATACTCTTACACGCATTCCTCTTGCGTGCCGCTAATCACATCTTATAAATACTTACGATCATAGTCTATTCATAAAATTGCAGTTAAAACTCCGGAGTTTATGGAGTAGTTGTTGTGTTTTGAGGCGATGTAACTTTGGGAAACTCGAATTTTACTCAAACAATGCAATTTATTGAACAGAATATCCTCTCTTTAAATTACATTTTGTAATAACTCATTCGTACCATGAACAGTACTTAATTTTATTTACTGTTATTCTTGCTACCTAATAGGTAGTGCTAAAAATGTACATGTCAATATAATTTACGATGTTTCAAAATAATCATAAAATATATTTACGTCGAGAAAAAATTTAAATGATATAGTTAAAACACGCAAAAATAACTCCTCACTAGAAAGAACAAAATAAAAATACGTGCTGTAAAGATTCGAACTTATGCACATTTTTAGCCTCTTGTCCGAAGGCAGCAGTACTATCCACTCTGCAAGATGGCATTATAAGTTCATACGTCGTTCACTGCAGTATATATACATGATAGGACAGACGGATATGTACGGGTAACACGACTGCTTGAAACCATGCGTACTCATTTTGAAAATAGATACTTATTCATTCAGTAACAATGAAGTAATACGCAAAGCCTGAATACTTTTCTAATATACACAAGAGACAATTCGCAAGCGTGATAATTTTATCGCAACGATTTTACTTCACCAGATTACAGAATCTCAGAAAAAAATATCCGCCATTNTCAGTAACAATGAAGTAATACGCAAAGCCTGAATACTTTTCTAATATACACAAGAGACAATTCGCAAGCGTGATAAATTTATAGCAACGATTTTACTTCACCAGATTACAGAATCTCAGAAAAAAATATCCGCCATTTTTCTTGCTGCTTCAAACGCTAAACTATTCGCGCGCCATCAATCTCCCGCGTTGAGTTTGCGACAATTTTCACCNTTTTTCTTGCTGCTTCAAACGCTAAACTATTCGCGCGCCATCAATCTCCCGCGTTGAGTTTGCGACAATTTTCACCGTCGACGCGAACTTTGTGTTTGCAAACTGAGCAGTCGTATCAGAACTAACGCAGTATGTGGTTTTTGTGTCGTGGACGAATACAAAACTGCTTTGCGTCATGATCGTAGTTGTTGAATGTACAATAACAGCTCAGCGATAAGTCAATGAGGTTTAGCGGCCACATTTTGCGCAGCACAACCAACGCTATTGTGCAGCATGTTAATGCTCGTTCTCATACAGATCGCATAACACTCCTGACTCTAAGATATGCGGACAACAATCATTTGTCTGCTGGTTCTCCATAATTTACTAATATTGAGCATGTATGGGGAGTAACGGGACTATGTTCGAAACTGACAAATTACTGCCCAGACACTGGCTGATGTACGTGAGCAGTTGTAGGAAATATTGCGGTGTGTGCCTCAGCACAAAATCCGCCACCTTTTTGATCAAATACCGCGAGAGGATGCTGTCGCTCATTCTTAAAGCATGCTTTGCGGATGATAACCAACGTGACCTCTTTTGCTGAAATCAAGCCACTACTCGTTTGTACTATCATATATGAATCTTTGGGGGTTTAAGAAAATTGCATTTGAGAAAAAAGGCTATAGCAATTTCCATATCCAGCAGTGTAATTTAAACTCTTTAAGAGAAAATGTCCAGATCGCTATTTCGTCGCGGGTGGAGAGCGATTGGTGTGTTCCGTACGCACCGATAGCAAAATTTATTTTCCGCATCCTAGGGCAACATACTGCCATCGTCTTGGCATAGTTATTGGAAGAAAAAAAGACAAGTAATTGCTGAGCAGGGTGGATGGTGGCCTGTGTCATTAACGACTACGGCAGCTCCAGACTGGGTACTGATATACTTATTAGATTGCTTATATATACATACAGATTGTCCCATTTATCTTGACCACCTACAATAAATCCGTACCGGTGCTCCAAATTAAAAAGTGTTTCATTCAATAATTGTATTACCGGAAAGGGGAACAAATACTACAGGGAAGTCAGATTTATAGCCATAGGTATTAAAGGTATACGAGTGCTTACGTCAGTTTTTTCAATGCCACCCATATATATATTCGTCGATGAATATGTTCGTATTATTTTACAATTCACTGTAGTACTTTCAAGTGAGTTAAACCGGAGCACACATACAGTTTTGTTATTACCATTATCAATAGATTGTTTTGCTTACTCGTTGTTTATTCTATTGAATGTTGCCGTAATGCTGGGCAGGCAGAGCAATTCCACAGACTACGATACCCTGACAAGACCCCACTGTCCAGACGGAATTTTTTCCATCTCAGTGTGAAGTTTTTTGAAACGGGCAATTTGAACCCCCCACAGCAACGCAATCATCGTATAACTTGCACAGATGAAGCTGCTGAGTTTGCTGTTCTCGCTGCTGTAGCATTTAATCCACACGTCAGCACACGCCAACTGGGAGCTGAAATGGCCGTTCCGAAACGAGTCCATATAGAATTATTATTATACGTCATACTTTCCATTACTATCATTTACACTTACACCAAGAATTGCACGGGAATGCTTTCCAGAAATGTGAACAGTTCTGTCAATGATCACATTATAAAATTATCGCCAACACTAACTTTTTTTGATTTTAATATTACCGTTCAATCGTCGTTCTCCAACCAAGGTCAACAGAATAAGAAGAACATGCATTAATGGGCCGTCGAGAACCCACTATGGCATTGACCGGTGAACCATCAGCGTCAATGGATAGTTAAGGTCTGGTGTGGTATGGTTGGTAATAAGGTTATGGGGCCTTATTTCGATATTCGTAACATAAACTGTATGGAGTATGCCAGCTTAATACAAAAACATAATGATAATGTGTTACCATTAAGATCGATGCCCATCACATAATATCGTGTATGCACGTCGTGTTCTGGATGGAAAATATTATGTTATGTGGATTGGTCGTGGAGGACCAGTTCAGTGGCGTGCGTGGATTCCTGGCCTTTTTCTTTGGGGTTTCTTCAAAGGCGCTGTCTATCGAGATATTCCAACAACTCCAGAGAACATGGAGGAACGTATAATGCGTGCTTGTAATGATCTTCAGCAGGCAACACTGGAGGAATCAGTGTTGTCATTCATCCAGCGACTGGCCTTGTATATCGCTGCCAATGGATACCAATTTGACATCTGATCTGAATGTTCTACGCCTCACATTACCAATATTGATAGTACTACAAAGCGACAGTATAGATCTCTCTTTCTGTGTCGTACTTAGTGTTCCTGTTACGAAAATGTACATCGTACTACATAGTTAAATATGTCTTCACGAGATTCAATGCACTTTTTACCAATCGATACATGGCGCCATTTAAAAAACTAATGTTTGTACTCACATATATATATATATATATATATTTAAGTGGAATAAAGGGGTATCGTGGAGGAGGTTGGAGTATAAACATATAATGCCGNGTGTTACCATTAAGATCGATGCCCATCACATAATATCGTGTATGCACGTCGTGTTCTGAAAGGAAAATATTCTGTTATGTGGATTGGTCGTGGAGGACCAGTTCAGTGGCCTGCGCGGATTCCTGGACTTTTTCTTTAGGGTTTCCTCGAAAGCACTGTCTATCGAGATATTCCAACAACTCCAGAGAACATGGAGGAACGTATAATGCGTGCTTGTAACGATCTTCAGCAGGCAACACTGGAGGAATCAGTGTTGTCATTCATCCAGCGACTGGCCTTGTGTATCGCTGCCAATGGATACCAATTTGACATCTGATCTGAATGTTCTACGCCTCGCATTACCCATATTGATAGTACTACAACGCGACAGTATAGATCTCTCTTTCTGTGTCGTACTTAGTGTTCCTGTTACGAAAATGTACATTGTACTACATGGTTAAATATGTCTTCACGAGATTCAATGCACTTTTTACCAATCGATACATGGCGCCATTTAAAAAACTTATGTTTGTACTCGCATATATATATTTAAGTGGAATAAAGGGGTTTCGTGGAGGAGGTTGGAGTATAAACATCTAATGCCGTGCATACCTTAGAATTTTGATCGCGAAGAAGTATTAAAACGATAGAAATATGTTTGAGCTGGTGGAATAACCGACATGGCATTAGAGGTCGAGCTTTTGTGGTGGAAATTTGAAGGGGAGGACCATTGTTAATATGGCAATTCATTGTGATGGGACTGCGAAAATTGTAACACTGTACCAAGATTTCTTAAAAAAAAAAAAAATACGTATTTACATCACATTGATTTAAATTGACTTCAAATATATATGTACGTAAGTAAATATATTTTATACAATTAATAATCAATTAAAAATAATCTTAAAAATAAAAATATTTTTTCATTAATTCGAATGAAAATGCCAAAATATTTTTTTTTTTTCGTTACTATTTTAATACAAATATCTTTTCGATTTTCCACTTTTTCTATTGTTTCCGTTTATATGTTAACGATTTTAAAGGTAAAAATTAGGGTCTTGTAAAGAACATAAACTATTTCCTCCTTAGTGTACGTGGTTGAAGATCAGATGTAATAAGATATCATGAACAGCTTGCAGAAAGGTCTTTCGTACAATATCCTAGTATCCTTCAACAGAAACAGAAACTCAACTTAATAAATAATTGGCATAATATTTATCATATTAATAAGACCTGAGAAATCCAGATTCTTACTTTTTTCTACATAAATAACTTTTATCACAAACGTTTAACATTTTATCAGATGAGTTTGATGGTTTCAAATAATTATAATTACTAACGTTAACCTTTTTTAATATTTATTATATCAAATGCCGGTTTTTCATAGGATTTTTTTTTATTTTTCACCTACTACAAAAAATAAACTTATCTAGTAAATTTGTTTTTAATTATATTGGACTTTGAACTGAACGGTTTAGTTAGAGTTAAGGAAGTTTATTGCATTGTATTTCACCATTTCACCTTAGCCCATTACATATAATTTGCTTATTATATGTATTAATTTGATTTACCGAACTAATATTAAGAACAAATGTTTTATCGGCAGTCGACTATTACATAAGTATGTGGCATGAAAACACGAAATTCTGTAAACCTCTAGGCAAGCGTAAGTACAGCATGCAAATATCACTGCCAAACGAGCGCTAATAAAACCCCTTCACTGTCGAATAAAGCAAAGAGTTACATTAAGGTTCTTCAAACATACTGGTGGAGATATTTTATTTATTAAATTTCACAGTTATAAATACGTGTGAGAGCCATTCGTGTTAAAACGCAAAAGTTCATAAATGGATGACACATTAAACCCAAAATAAAGCGCCATATTTTTACAGGTTCAAAACACTTGATAAAAAGAAACACGAATTGTAACAAATGAAAACCTCTTCAGAGAACAAGGGTTTACACTAGCATTCTTTACACGACATCGTCATAAGTTCCTTATATATTTCTTAATAGATATATATATATGTATTCTATTATATTGGTTACCATGAATTTATTCAATAAATTTGGCATATTCTTAAGTGGTCTCAGTACTCTGGACCGTTTATAATTTCCCTGACATTTTTTGTCGATATCCCATAAGTAAACCTTTTTATTTTGCACAAACTAGATGGTTAGCTACAAATAAAAGTAGTTTTCTATATATGAAAATAAATTTTAAATCAAAAATATGAATTTATTCCGTAACGAACCTTTAACCTGATTTCGTTCGTCAAATAAATTTGCCTACTTTATAGTATGACAGGAATTCTTAACATATAACTTACCAACGCTTTAATAAGTGGTCCTTTCCACCTGTTACAACTACGAGGTTATGGCTATATCTGCGGTGCGGCTTCTCTTGCAATTGAAAACTGCCTGGTTAACGCTGGGACTCTTCCTTAGTTGTGAGAGTGAAGTCACAGTTACAGCCAAAATACAGAATTATCACTTGTTTCACTCTACTTGTTGTACGTGTCTGGCTCGGAGGCCAGTCTTCGACAAGGGTTGTCCTTCAAACTACGAAGCACACGTGTACGTATATAAACCATTAATAATTATATGCATTTATAAATGCATAGACAGAGAGAGAGAGAGAGAGAGAGATAGGTACCTAGATAGTCATAGAGAGAGGGGTAAATTTTAAGAAAAGTAAAATTTAAAAATGTTTTAGCCTGTATTTGTACAGGCTACAAGAAAAAACTTGTTTTCGATCATATAACTATATCCCAGAGGTGTTATATATAGGAAATATTTGGAGACCTTGCCGTCAAAGAAATGGTGTCATCTTGTGGAGCATGTTGGGTGATAAGCTCTGTATGCAAACGAGCATTATCTTGTTGCATGATAGCGTTAGGTGTGCTGCGAAATAAATACAGAAAATGATTNGCTCTGTATGCAAACGAGCATTATCTTGTTGCATGATAGCGTTAGGTGTGCTGCGAAATAAATACAGAAAATGATTATGTGATAAATGTGTTACTATTGCTGTGATGTCTCCGTGCCTTCAGTAACCACGAGATATGGCAAGGAGTCATAACTAATGACTCCCCTTACTGTAACACGTAGTGTCTGGGCCGTATGGCATTTACGAATCAGCGCGGGTCATAACGTTACCCACTGCGGGGTCAAACCCTGTTGCGACCATAGTCAGCATTAAGATTGAAGCGTGATATATTGAAGAGCGTAGTGCGTACCTATTCCTCTGTCCAACATTGATGTTCCTGGCAGCATTGATGGCGTGCCGCACGATACCGAGTGCTCAAAGGCTAACAGATCTATGGTCTCCGTGTTTGTAGGCCCGCCTCATTTAAACTGAGACGAATGACTTTTCCTGAGAACGGCTAATGCAATGCAGACCTCACAGACATCAGGATTTCTCTAAATGTGTTGGCACGTTCTGCTACTGCACGTCGGCTTATACGACGATCTTCTCTACTTGGCAGGACCAGTAAATAATTTATGTGTTTTACGACATGTAAATATCCCCGACTACAAACATCGTGTCACAACGATGAATGCACGGCCAAAATGAATGGCTATTCGACGAACCTACCATCCGTCTTCAATGCGTTCCGGCCTTACGACCCCGTTTAAAGGATCTAGGTATTGACCGTTTCGATAGCACGACACCCTGGCGTATCAATATGTATGTTAACACGCATACGTCTGCCTTTCCAGTCAGATTATGGCCCTCTTAAGCATTATGTACTGGCAAAATCCCTCCGTACAATATAATTGTTGTATTGACGCTTATACGAAATCACATTAACCATTTGCAGTGTGCAAGTGAATAACCGATAACCATGTCCGGGAGTGTATATAAATATGCGTGTGTTAAATAAGCCTCNATTTGCAGTGTGCAAGTGAATAACCGATAACCATGTCCGGGAGTGTATATAAATATGCGTGTGTTAAATAAGCCTCAATAAAAGCTTGACGCCAATGTACAATCATCATTATTGTAGTGACGTAATGTTTTCACTATAAATCCTTTCGTAATNAATAAAAGCTTGACGCCAATGTACAATCATCATTATTGTAGTGACGTAATGTTTTCACTATAAATACTTTCGTAATGTAACAGTAAGAAATATTAGATCACTGTAGGTGTATAAAATGTCGGTGAGCTCTATATTTAACAACTTAATTGGACCACTTTGATACATTACAAACCCGTTCAGCACTATATAATTTACAGAAAAATTGCANTATTTAACAACTTAATTGGACCACTTTGATACATTACAAACCCGTTCAGCACTATATAATTTACAGAAAAATTGCATTCAGAATTAATTTATCAACTGAAAATAAATATATACATATATTGGCCAATATAAAAGCTAAGCACCCAGAAATATTTATTTAAATTTTACAACTTTCTACACGTGCAAATCATTGCTGGTTCTGTAAATGGTTGGAGTTGCAATAACCTATCACTTTTAGTGTGGCAATCAGAGTGCCTGGCGGTTCGATNGCTGGTTCTGTAAATGGTTGGAGTTGCAATAACCTATCACTTTTAGTGTGGCAATCAGAGTGCCTGGCGGTTCGATCTCAGGCTTAAGGATAATCATGTGCAGGAGTCAGGGAAGGTAACTGAACAAAGGGGTATTCATTATAAATGTATTAGGTACTAATACTAACACTCATCATAGTTTGTGAAGTCCAAATTATTAGACTGCAAGAGATATGATGGATGTATCGTGCACAATACAATCATGTGGCGCATTCTAATGTCGGATCGCACAACGCTAGAACCACAGGATAAGTTATGGCTCCCATGCATAGTGTAGGTTCTGGTTGACCAAGGCCTACCACATCACAACAGGATCACCATATTATACACTACGCATATGACATCTGCGACTGCCATACGAACCCAATAATACTGTCATACGGACAGAGATAGTTGACGCTCTACAACGTGGTGTTTCATTCCGCGCTACGTATAGGTGACTGGCATATAATAGTCTACGGGTTCACATCACCTTTAATAGGCTGCTATTAACACATGATCACACGTTGTGGGGTTCGCAGTGATGTCATAATGAGGAGTTACAAAGCTAATTACTACCAATCACACGCATGAACAAGTATGGCGACGATCAGGGGAAATACATATTCTGACGATGTTGTGAAGATACGCATCACTTTTTCTCCTTGCAACATTGTGTAGGAATACTTGAAGTAAGAGTTTATGTCAGTTCTGTTAGTGATTAATAATATCCTGATCCACAGCAGGGCGTCAGAGAGATTCCATGGCCCTATGTGTTACTCCACATGAGGCAAGTGTCTGTCTTCAATGTTTCCCAAAAGTCATTACCGATGACAATGAAATTAAGAACTCGTGCATGAAGAAGAGAATTAGTTTAAAAATATACACGTTAGAAACATCGAGTAAAATTTTGAAGCGTCGTCATCTATCACAAAGTTTTGAACTGTGATTTTTTTTTCTCGTATACTCTTAGATGCGTTGTTCTTGTGTACTGATAACTGTAGCTTTTTAAAGCTAATTTTCATAGCATATTCATGAAACGGCGTTCAAACGTTTGGAAACGTGGAAATTACGCAAAAAATGCAATCTAACGAACAGAATATTCTCTCTTATAGTGTTATTTCATTAAATACTTCATTAAATGAACAGTATTTAATTAAATGATCTGTAATTTTCAAATCGTAATAAATTATTAAAAGGTTTTCATTTCGTTCATGGTAATTTTGACACGTTATACGTAATAACATTTTGTAAGCTTATATGGTTATTAATTCCAGATATTTAAATATCTTCATAATTAGTTAATTAGTTTGTATGGCGAGAGCAAATTTAAAAGAACTAGTTTGTTACGACACTGACAAATAACTATTCGTTGAAAAAAGTTAAATAATATTGAAATTTAACTCACGAACACTCTCGCTCTAGTGCAAAGCCCGCAAGGGTAACCAATATGTTACAGCGCACACGATATCCAAATGACTCACCAAATATAAATACGGTAGAGTCGGGTAGCCGCGGCCGACGGTTATCCCCGGCCAGAGTTAGTTTCAAACATTCCCACTCACAAAGGTAAACAAATAACACGANAGCCGCGGCCGACGGTTATCCCCGGCCAGAGTTAGTTTCAAACATTCCCACTCACAAAGGTAAACAAATAACACGCAACAACGACCGCAGCGCCATTTAGCCGTATAATCGAATCAACCCGGACGTAGCCGCCGAGCCAACAACAAGTTATAATCGTTCATTTACCTATGCCTATATTGTAATGTGCACCGTTTACATTTTTAACTCAGTTATTGTTTATAAAATGTAAGTACTTCACCATGATTTATTTATTATTATTTAAGATATTGGTTCTAGTGTTTAAGGTTGGTTAATAATTAAGGTTATCTTTATTGTCATTGTTGATAATAAATAACAACTTAGAATGTGGCGGTTGGGTACCACCGGACATGATGTTGGCGGGCTATACCGTACATTTTTGGATCGAGAAATGTTTATTTATTTTAATGTAATGTTAAAGCAAGTGTGTGAAATGTTGTTGCCTTTTGCAGAATCACTTCACAAATGCCAAAAGTCAAGGGAATTATTACACACAGAGGAAATTAGGATGCAAATAAAATTAAACAGACTACGCTATCTGTCCAGGAAAAAACGACATATGTGAGAGAAGCAGCAGAGATATATAAGGAGCCTAGAGAAAATGAATTGCTCAAACAGTTGATCCCTTTTCCTGATGCTTCTAAGAAACATCTTGCAGTGCGTTCCCGAAAAACACAAAAGAGTGAAATTCTGACGTCTTCGCCGTTCAAAAACACGCTGGCAGAGAAAAAGGCTACAGCCAACAAATAGAAAACTGCAACCAATGATACTGAGGTTTCAACCAATAAACACAAGACGGCAATCTATAAAATAAAAACAAAGAACACTCAAGGTTTGTTTCAGCAATAAAGAGACCGGGATACAGAATGCATCATTTGCGGAGAAACGTTCCAAGAAGACTGGATCCAGTGGCATAAATGCGAAGACTGCGCGCACGAAGCATGTGTGGACATTGACCCTTCGGAGGAATACTACTTTTGTGATGTACGTAAGGCCAAAAATGGTTTGGTCATCATTAAATCTATGTCCGGGGCTACCCTCCAAAAATGTATCCGCTGAAAATTCAAAACTGATTTCAAGACATGATATAAGCTAAGATAATGAACCTATCAGATTGTTACTCAATTAATATTTTGAGAGATGCGTTGTTTTTCAATTCTAGTAAAAAATAAAGATTTAATTATGTTGATTTTCAAAATTTCATGAGTTTTATTTGTGTGGCCGGGGCTACCCACCTCTCCTCTATCTGTCAGACATGTGCTAACACAAATTGTACTACATTTTGCATCGTCGTTACCCGTTTGTGAGATTCTGATAATGCACACATTCGTGATAAAACTTTGTCGTTTTAACGCCTGATAAATTAAATTTTACTATGTATTCTTACATGTCTACTCCTTTATAGAAAAAAAATTCCTCGTGTGGAATGAGACACCTACGTACGGGCAGCACGGAGACTTGAAAGTATATCGTACGTACTCATTTTGAAAAGAAGTATATATTATCTTATTTTAACTTAATTGAAGAACTTTAATACCTTTATAACATGCAACAAATATTGTTTCTAAGCTTTATTAATTAATTACAATAGTTTATGCTCCCGAGGTTATGGTAACTCATGAAAATATCCGCCATTTTCACTTTATGCGCGATATGCAAAGTTATTAGCGCGGTATCTGTCTCCTGCGTTAAGTCTGCAGCAGTTTTTGTCGTCGATGCAAACTTTGCACTCGCTTACTGNTTAGCGCGGTATCTGTCTCCTGCGTTAAGTCTGCAGCAGTTTTTGTCGTCGATGCAAACTTTGCACTCGCTTACTGAGCGGTCGTAATCAGAACTAACTCTAAGCACAGTTTTGCGTCGTGGTCGACCGCAAAACTGCAATTTGTTTCCTAGCGTCGCGGTTATAACAGATTCCCAGCNAGCACAGTTTTGCGTCGTGGTCGACCGCAAAACTGCAATTTGTTTCCTAGCGTCGCGGTTATAACAGATTCCCAGCGGAGTATCACCCGTATTTTCGTACGTGACAATCGTGCTGGACAATGCCGCGGATCGGTGGGCTTTCTCGGGCGTCTCTCATTTATTACACATTTGCATTCCGTTGCTGCTCCATACTGACGCCGCTTCTCCCTTACCGGAACTTAATACCTCGATGTTAAGAGCTACCCAAACATCTTTAATCCACTCCTATTTACAAAATACTGTTTTTGCCTTTGTTTTTGTTGCTTTGAGAGTTGAATAGATTTCGTTTCAACATATAATATGTTTTACTAACATTCTCATTTTGTAGTCTTTCTTAATTTATTCATTTATTACCAGAAATGTAACCAGAAATTTCCAAAAAAAAGATTAAAAACAGTATTTTGAAAAAAAAAAACCGTAAAAACGAGTAACTTATAAGTTCCCATCCTCTCCCTCTTCGTCCTAAACAATAATCCCGACCCTAACTCACTCAACAAATGCTAAAATATTGATAAAAATGGCAAAAAAAATATATTAAAAGTCTATTTACATATAACATAACGCCATCCTCCCCTCCCACTCAAACCACCATTATGCACCAAGCCATAATTTAATATCCAGCAGGGGAGTAATTCCCCAAAATAGTGATTCATCAAGGCAATGGCAGTTTTTTGTAAGTAAGGAGCGCAAAGTGCGCGAACGTTTGCAAAGCTTGTAATTGGATTAAAAAATAATAAAAGGGGAGTGTGTGTAGACCTGCGATGGCACACACGTCTGTTAGGTTTCAACAATTTTAAAGCTACCCTTTAACATAAGTTTTGACAAAAATTGTATATGTTTTACCCCACAATTTACCTGATCTTCATAGTATCCCCCCCCCCACTATCACGGTAGTACGTACTGCTAATGTTGTCATGCCCATATTACGGATGAAGTAACAGTTTTAAACTAATAAAACATTAGTTACTATTTATATAATATTTAACATAACTAGTGTTCAGTGTAATTAGTAATGTTGATTCATACCGCGGAAAAGCCGCGTTTCTAAACAACTACCCACATATCCACTTATATTAACGTATCGCACATTTAAGTTTGGTTTCGCGAGGTCTTCTTCCGTGCATGTAGCATGGTTAAGCAACCTCATTGAAAAGTATTTTACAAACATTTCACATGATTTACCCCACAATTTTTCTGATCTTCATAGCTCTCCTATCACATTTCAGGTATATACTACGAATAACGTGTTGTCACCATAAAAATAATATAAAAAAAATTAAGAATGGCAGTATACACTATTTCCTGGGTTTTTTTTTCAATTTACAGCAAAAATCCATATTTACCAATTTTGAGATATTTTTTCTTTCAGAAAAATTTCCACTTTTTGCCAAGTTTTTTCCTATATTTGTATGTGTAGGCCTGCAGAGTGTTTTTCACTAAAGAAAAGTGGACACCATCAATATTACACAATAATGTAAAGGTTTTTTCTCGCCATAATATTATAAATAATGATAACTTTTTTCATCATGTATAATGATTTTTTTATGGTTCATGTATATAAGGAAACCTTATTTTTTCATGGCATGGCGTTATGTGTATAAAGCGCACTTTTAGGAAATGCGATGGGATCTAGGTATGGAAAAACTAAATTTTGCAACTGTAATTCTGGGTTCTGAACACCTTCTTGAGTTATTTTCATGTGTTTACCAATGTAGCATGTCACAGTTTGTTTGAATTTTGATATTTTTGAGCTTGATTAACTTATGCGTATTGTTTTAAGTATGTGTACGCGTTAGTCCTGTAATTCAGGTATTTTGTAAGTCACATCATAATATGTTTTGACTATTTGCATAATCCTATATGAACTGTAATTTGTTCATTAACATGTCAAAACTTTTTGGTAATGCGCAATAATGCTAATGTTGTTAAATCAATACTTAATATGTAAAACACTAATAGTTGTTCAGTTTGTTACTAAGATAAACCATGTCACTTAATACTAGCCATTATAGGCAGTACTTAGGTTTTACTTCGAAAAGGAACAACAGGACTGTGGAGTGTTCATGTGTGAGTGGCTTCCAATGAATCACTTACTTGTTTTACCACACAATTATCCTATTCTTCAGAGTCCTCCTCACTATCGCCATTCATTTTATGAACTTCCAATATCTTGAGGCCCCAATTAAATTAGGTAACTACTAAGAATCACGTTATTTAAGAGAACGTTCTAAGACGTATAAAAAGGAATTATTTGTATTTAGCATGGGTTACCTGGAACATATTTCAGAGGGTTTTGTAATAAGACATGGAGAAATTGTTTTTAAAACATTATACACTTAAACGGGTTGCGAGGCTTGGTTTACATGTAACGCCTTGTTATATGCGTCCTGCAACAATGCTGAGGTTAGTAAACATATGTGTATTGATAGTCGCCGGTCTGCTGTAAGTTTTACCAATTCTTAGTTGATTGTCATATGCCAATGTGTTTGGTTGTCGGCGAGTAGAGTGTTACTGCGGGCATGTGGTGTTCCGTCTGAAATTAGCCGTATGAATTCTTGTGATTTACGAATGGAGGGCACTAACGGCTGTTCTCGGTAAAGGGAGCACTTTTAAAAGCTCTGCTAGATATCTACGTGTATGCTAATTCGTATACTCCGACCACATGTAAAACTAACCATGTCATGTGTCTGGTCACATTATTCATGCGTCGTGAAAATAAAACTGTGCAGTTATTAGAAAAGTTAATATTTTACAAATTTGATCATTCGTACACTTATATGCATTAGAAGATATGGAATGTAAGACAAATAATTCAGTACTCTCAAGTTTTTTCCAAACACTTTTAATTCAGCATTAAGACATGGAACTACTTCCTCCCCGTCGTTACCAACTTTATCAGACGAATACTAGTCAGCGAGCCCGTGAAAATACATGCAGATAGGGTCAGTAATATTTTTCTAAGGTTGATTTCAAAAGTGCTCACTTTATCGTGAACAACCTTCAGTACGAGTGCTTCTTTGGCTTGAGGGTCAGCTATCAGGCATGTGTTACCTGGGCGAATACAAATTTGCACAATTAACGCTGTCTTGGCCGTTATTGTTTGATTATTTAATTAATCATGGTGTATTGTTTTGTGAGGTTTAAGGTGTAATTCAAGCGCGACGGATATTGAATTGGCTGAGGGCAGTGAAATTTTTCCCGTTGACAACTGCCTGTTAGTTAGGTTATGTTGCTGGTAAGAAATATAAAAAAATCGTGCTTTGTAATTTAAATAAATATATTTTGGTAAGGCATGCGGATTGGAAAAAAATAAACATGTAAATTGACGTATAATTTTCTTTTAATTCCTCATCCTCTCTCCATGTTTTTAAGTCGAACGTGTCATGTAAGTGTACCAACCAACATGGACTAGTCATCCTTTTATTACGAAGTGATAGTTGACTAGCCAATGCGTGGGGCAAGGAGCAAAACGAGAGGCGTGTGGGGGTTTTATTGTAACAGAGAAGACAAAATTTGGGAGAAGAAGGTGACTTATATTAAATACGTACGAAATTTGTATTACTGTGACAGTCAGTGGCTTATATTCAACAGACGCTGTGTAAGCACTGTATACCCAAAACTATTGCTGTTATTTTGTTTTCATTGCCAACCATCTCACATTTTATTTTCAGCGCGTGTGGACTTACACTCTACGTTAACCTACTTTCAACCGGCACATAACCACAACCTCCTAGTGGCACGTATTTGACGCATGTTCTCTCTTCGCCTCCTGTCCTGGTTGCTATTGCAACGTGAGCGTTGGAAGGGGAATGTGCAGCTTAGTGAGCCGATCGGGATTGTCCAGCTAAGGTCCGCTGCCGGCAGTGCAGCTGACAATAACTTCGCGCGCGTAGGAATTCTTTTTACATACGAGACAAGTTGTGTACAGTAAATCCAATGTTTATATCATTCAAAGCAACACTGATTGCGAAAGATGCGTACACTACATTGGTATTACCAGTTTATATTTTTTTATTGTATTCTTTAATATATCACAAAGTGGGTTCCTCTGCGATGACCTCTATATGATATCCGCATCTCTGTATAGTAAGCTGCGAGTCCGGGATCGTATACGGCCCAGGATGCACTGAGAGCCTCAACCAGTGACCAGCCAAACACAGAATCTCTGCACTCCTTGACGTGTTTTGTATAGTGACGGTTAATTGTAAGTTTAAGGGAGAAATTTTGTTGGTGGGAAGATCAGGTGCAGATAAAGAGATATCTACAACAGGAAATTCTTATGTTAAAGATTTTTCCTGAAACAATTTGAAAAATGAGTGTTTGAAGTTTACATGGTTGCAATTAATAATAATTATTCCGGCAACAATTATCCCAAATAAGAATAAAAAAAAGTCGCCTCACGCAACAAAAGGACTTACTATCAAAATTGGCGATACGCTACAGTCGAATTGCAAATATCTGCTCTGTGGCATGAAAATTTACAAAACTTATTAAACAGCATGATCAATGAGATAACAAAGAAGGAAGAATCTAGCTTCCATTCATATACACTGAAAAGCCAAAATAATTGTATAGGCGTGCGTATGGAAATAACAGGAGTATGCAACCAATCAGAGTAACGAGATGCGGTTGACAGCGCCTATATCAGACAACAAGCGTCTGGTAAAGTTTCTAGATCGGTTACTGCTGCTAAAATGGCATGTTATCAACATTTAAGTGAGTTTGAACGTGGTGTTATAGTCGGCGCACGAGAGATGGGACATAGGATCTCTGAGGTAGCGATAAAGTTAGGATTTTCGCGTACCACCATTTCATGAATGTACCATGAATATCGGGAACCCGGTAAAACTTCACATCTTTGACATCACTGTGGCCGAAAAATATCGTGAACGAACGGGATAAACGACGACTGACGACAATCATTAAACGTGACAGACGTGCAACCCTTTCTCAAATTGGCGCAGATATCAATGCTGGGGCATCAAAAAGTGCCAGTGTGCGAACTATTGAACGGACCATCATTGATATGGGCTTTCGGAGCCGAAGGCCCACTCGTGTACCGTTGTTGACTGCACGACACAAAGCTTAACTCCTGGCCTGGGCCCGCCAACACCACCGAGTTGCGAGTTACTTTTTTTATTTTGTAAAAAATAAAAAGTATATACATTAAAATATTTTGTAGGGAAATCCCAATTATATGACATTATTAAATCTTTTAAATAGATTTTGTAATCCCATATTGGGAAATAATATTTTTGTACTTCAGAAAAAGGGGAAAACATATTTTTGTAACTACGTTTTACATTACTGTGGAAACATAGGCTACCGTTTATGATAGCCTTTCATGATACAGTGATAGAGGATCTATATTCATTGAAAATCTAACATCTTCCAGAGGAAACAGAGACGCTGTCCTATTTGGACGTGTCGGCAAAAACCGTCACAACGTCAAACTAGACCCACTGAGGCCACCACTGTATATCAGATATCAAACCACTAACAGACTCTAAACTAATATAACTTAAAAATAAAATTGACCCACCCCACGTCAGAAACTCACGGCTACGTCTCGGTTGTACTCAGGGCCGGGCAAGAGCCCGCAGCACTTCAGCAACGTATCTCAGCTCGTCGTCGGCTCCAGTCACCACGGCATCTCAAGTACAAAAAGTCACGTCAACCTAACGAAACCGTGTTTTATCGCTCTCGCGCGCAAGCTCGTTGGAGGCAGCTGAATAAGCAGTTTCTTTGAGCGTAGGCTGGTCAGGCTTGCGACGGCCCCATTTCACAAGGTAGAGTTTACAAAAACGGGTGGAGACTGTACAACTGTCATTGAGACGACTTCCTCGAATCCGCGGTGAACCAGGACGCACGTGCAAACAGTAAACAGCAAGTCGTCTTGTCAACACGAACTTGCAAACACAAGCAGTTCTCTTGTCCCACTAGGTGAGCGAAATAAATTTGCAAACAACAGCCCACGGGATGGCAGCAAAAATTCGAACCATGACAATAACACCGTTTTGTAAAATTTCCCTGCATGCTTGAAAACAAAGTGAATTAATTTGCTATGATGTACGTGTTTGTAACATTATCCACGATTTAACAAGTTGCAGAAATTCTAAAGTCCAGCTAGCAAAATTCATTAAATAATAATACAATAAACATGACGTATGACGTACAAATTAGTTGAAATGTGTATTAAGGAAATATTAACAACTACACATATAATACACTGAAGTGCCAAAAAAACTGGTATAGGCATGCGTTTGCAAATAACAGAGGTATGGAACCAATTAGAGTAACGCGATGCGGTTTGCAGCTAGACCGGATACTTCTGCTACAATAGAAGGTTATCAAGATTTAAGTGAGTGTGAACTTGGTGTTATATTCGGCGCACGAAAGAGGGGAAATAGCATCTCCGAGGTAGTGAATGCATTTGGATGTTCGCGTACGACCATTTCACGAGTGTACCGTGAATATCGGGAATACGGTAAAACATTACATCTTCGACATCACTGCCGTCGGAAAAAGATCGTGAAAGAACGGGACAAACGACGACTGACGAGAATGATTAAACGTTGCAGACGTGCAACCCTTTATCAAATTGGTGCAGATTGAATTTGTGGACTTCCCTACCGGATTCATGGTGTCAATTGGCTCCTGCATACCTTCAGACATTAGTTGAGTCCATTCCACGTCATCTTGCGGCACTTCTGCGTGTTCGGGGACCCTACACGATATTAGCCAGGTATTCCAGTTTTTTTGGCTTTTCAATGTAAATTACATAATATATTATTTATTATATATACTAAATATTAATGTTTATTAATATATAATGCGTTTAATATATTTTATATTTTAATATATAAAACACGAACATAATATATATTATATAAAATATTTTGTTTAAACACATGTGAGAGTAACGCACTTTTATTATCACGACATAAAATACGTTTATGTATTCAGTTCCTTTGTTTTAGACTGCACAAATGAAAGTCTGATTTCTTATTCACTATTTTCGCCTTGGGTTAAAGAATTTAATAATAATTTCAATTGTATCCCTTGGCACTGACTGTATTTTGTGCTTCAAACTACACAATATACCACATATTTGCAGGACAGCTAAATATTGTACATTTATATTGTAATGAGTAACGAGTGCGTAGAGATGTACAACAACAATAGGACAAACCAACCTAAGGTGAAGTGCAATCGCATCCACATGCATTGTACTTAGGGGCACGGTTATGGTTGTAACGCTTCACATTAGGTATTTTCACAGCATGTGCTTGATGTGTTTACCATCGACAGCAATACACACATATAGCGAGCGACGAGCGACATGAAGTGTTTCTTGTGTAATGCCACTGCGTGCTGCCATAATGCGTTCCACATATCTTCTGACGTCGTAGGAACCATTTTGTACACTTTAACCTTCAATGCTCCCCAGAGGAAAATATCGAGAGGTGTAAGGTCGAGGGACCGAGTTTATAACCGTTTCATTTAACCCTTGTCTCGCCGCCGAAGCAAAATGCGCAGGACAACAATAATCATGAAACGACATATCGACGAACGTCAAGAGGTATGTCTTCCAGAAATGTTGATAAGTTCCCTCTAAGGAAATGGGCGTATGTACAGCCAGAAATTGTCCCATGAATGAAATATGGCTATATGACGTAGTCTCCAACGATTCTACACCAGATGTTCACTTTCCACTGTCGCTGGTGCTCCATGTGCCGAAACTAACGCGGATTCTTCGTCACCCATTACTGCATATTTCGTCAATATTCTCGCCCTTTGCTTGTTGTAGTCGCTTCATAGAAAAATAGTACGTTTTGAAGAAAATTGCTCTCATTCCTTAAAGAAATCAAAACCAACCTGCATAACTGAACACGCTACTGGAAATCATCTTCTTAAAATGCCTGATGAAGAGCCACGTGATATGGATGGTATTTACAGTGGCGGAGTATCCATAACACTATTTTTTACTTGTTCCTACGAACCTGAAAAGTTCTCTCGTACCCAAGCGGGGGTTTGCATCGACACATGCCAACACATCACGATGATACGTCTCGCCCATAGCAGTATTTCGTCACACTCGTGTTGTGGAATTCTAGTCGTGACAAGAGACATGTGAAAATTATTCGTATAATTTGCCATGAGATGGTCTTCCGAATTTTCACCATAAATTTCGACGGCTTACTTGGCATTTCTGCCACACTCATCGAACCTTTTTCTTGTGTGCCTAATCCACATCCGATCCATCGTCCCAATCTGTTTGTAATTCATGATGTTACCTTTTCTCCGATGGCTCAACAATATCACCAACTTCGGTCTTCACGACTATGGGTGCTCCATCGCTCTCCCTGAATACATCGATATGGCAAGTACTCGGCTAAGAGATTTCATTATTTATAAGGTCATGTAAAATTGTGGCTCTCTTGGCGAACAAATACTTCAAGCGAACAGACTGTATCACGCGATGTAAGTCGCTAGCAATATCCAACATCGCTTTGAATAAAAATGGTTACTCTATCTCTTTTTCATAGGTTAAGCCATAAGTCTCCGACAAAAGAGATTCGATCTTGTCCACGCCTTCGCTATAGACACCCATTATGTACCTGCTGTGGTTCCGAATGTCAGTTTTCGTGGCAAAGTGGGAAATTGAAGTAGTGAATATACATAAAATATATCCTTCCAAGTTTTTCAGTTTCTCTTAATTTTGCACAGATGCCAAATTCAATCTGTCGGAAATTTGCCTTTGAAAACTCATCACATGCTCGTCCATAACCATTATATCACTGACGATCGCAGTCTTCGCTTGCTCCATATTCGCCCCGAGCTCAGATAGGTAGTTCCGAAAGAATGCGTTTAGTACGGTCAACATACTACGCAGTTCCAAGATGATGCTATTACCATTTTCGAGGACGAAATGTTTAGTGGCCCATTTTCTGACCGTTCGCGTTCACCAACATTTCGAATTCTTCTTCTACCAGCATCACAAGTTCCATCGTTTCTAGGTACGAGATAACCTCCATCTTCGTATTTGGCATGACGCAGTTTGAGGTTACTTGGCCCGAATTCATATATACTGTAACACATTCTCGACATTCGACGATGAACAAATCGGTTCCCTGTCTGTACCTCCCATTATATAGGGGCCAGTCCTTAATGATCGTCAAAAGTCCGTACTTATATTTCCAGCATAGGGCACACAGACTCTTGAATTCTGATAATGTAATGTCTGTATTCACATGGTTGTCGCATGTATGTCGCAAAATTCATATGTCCATTCGAAACAACACCAACATGATTCCATTGTAACAGAGCCGCGGTTTGGGTATGCGCGAATAAGTCTGACCGAAGTACACACAGTCTACCGTTACATGCCATCCCATGCTATAAGACTCCTCTATACACTTTTGTTTCTCCCACACAACATCGTCGAGAATAAACACCGAGTTTGGCAATGCTTTACTGATTGGTATGACGGCTTCGTTATCGCCACAAGAGAAATAACCGACACTGTTTACAGCTTGCAGTACTTGTGCTAGTGGCTGGTATTTTCGTTGCTTGAGAAAATTTGAAAATAGGTACACCTTCTCGAACCAAAAACCATTATCTTCTTCGAGCAGGCTTAGTAACACGCATGTCTTGCCACAATTTGGTGGTCCCGCAATAATGCACCTTACTCTATTGGGCAACAGCAAACCATGAAACGCATCATGTGAGGTTTCGACATCTTCCTCGGTGATATGGATGAGTAGGGTGACATCTTAATGGATGATATGTATGTTAGCACTACTATCGTGTGATGAATGTGCTGCTCATTGTGGATAATGCGGACCAGGTGAAGCGATTGTGAAGTGATTGTGGAGCATGTGGAGTANTGCTGCTCATTGTGGATAATGCGGACCAGGTGAAGCAGTTGTGGTGCTATTGTGGAGTAATTGAGGAACAGTTTTGAATCATGTGGAGCATGTGATGCAGTTTTGGTGCATGTGAAGCTATTGTGGAGCGTTTGTGGAGCATTGGAGCATTTGTGGAGCTACTGTGGAGCGATTTTGGAGCAATTGCAGAGTGAATGTGGGGCAATTGCAGAGCATGTGGAGATTAAAAATTATGAGATGATTGTATTTCCACAGAACCGGTGCTGCAAATTTTAGAATCTTTTTAAGACATTACTCCACATAAAATGTAGTTGACAAAGTTTGTACTGAAATGTCACACTTAAAGTTGACATCCTGAGGGTAGTTGCTTCATGTCTGCACAACTTCCGCAAAGCTCTAAATGCTTTACCATATAAATGACAAAAGAGTTGGATCATTAGCACTTTATGCCCATACTGTTCCAAGTCTGGAGTAAAACTGAAACAGAAAGTATAACATAAATAAATTTAAAGTTCTTAGAATACTTCACCGCGATGCTTCGAAGAGGTAAGACCATACATGGAAGTGGTATCGTCGATACTCTCATCAACAATCTATCATTCCAGCTGAACATTCCCCGATACAAGTTCTGCGGGCCAGAAACGAAGATAACTAAAAGGTTTTCTCACAGCCACACGATTATCAATGCACTGGACTAGGCATGCTATCAGTACGATATTACTTACTCCCTAGATAAGTATCTGGAAACCCGACACCAGGCAGATAATATACTTGCACAGAAGGCCAACGAGATAAGTAAATCGTCAGAAACTGGCATCGGGAAAAAAATAGCACCACAGGCATTTCCAATGTGATAAAGGCCAGGGTAAAAATGGGCATGGGTGCAATGAGCAAGGGGAAGGCGCAAGTGAAACGAAAAGTGAGAACAAAGGGAAGAAAATCAATTAAGACTAAGAAAACTTATTCAGGTTAATTTTTCCACTTTTATTGCCTGCAATCGACAACCTCGGAGGCCTAATCAAAGATACGAGTGGTATCGTCCAAGACATAAACACAGCATCGGACAAACGGAAGCAGTTTTCAGATGCCCAAAGGCACAATGCAAATATGGAAGATATAGCTATGGGAAAAAAAACTGCCAAGGCTACTACCTAAGATCATACCCAGTAGGAGGCGGAAGTGTGCAAAAGCGATGCAGGAGGAAGATGTGTTAATGAAATCTCCCTCGAAACGGTCTCTCACGAATGTAGATTTAGAACTGTTTGCGCGCAAATTGAAGATACCTGATTTCCACAGAATGTTCATGCGAAATGCTTTGCCCCCTAAAGCAGAACATGACGAATGTGCTGTAATCATACTGAACACAAGAGCCAAGCCTGTTACTTACTGGATAACATATGTAAAGCATGGAGAATGGGCAACTATCAACAACAGTTTTCGGAGTTTGCGTCCTTCAAAAGAACTGCGGTAGTACCTGAATAAATGCAAACTAACTTACATCTATAAGATGGAGCAGATGCTGAAAACGCTGAACTGCGGACACTTGTGTCTTCGCTTCTTTGTTTGTTCTTATAAATGCTTGAATAGAATGGTCAAACATGGACCGGAAACCATCAGTAATGTCGATAATGCTTACCTAAACAGGTCGTAGCTCCAAGTTACATGCTGTACAATTTCCTCCACTCGAACAGGAGGGGGAATGGTGCATAGTTCTGGTCGATTGTTTAACCTAAAATGCGATACCTAAAATCAATGAAAACACTGCACGATGTATATCGTGAAAAGCGGTAAAGTCTTTAATGAGGTAACATTGCCCGTTGACTCTTACGAACTAGATGTCATTGCTACGTACATTGAAAATTTACTTTCTCCTAATACAGAATTCGAACTATGTACATGGAAATTACAATACTCTGAAGGGTGTCATCAGATGCAGCGAAGATGTCGACTTCACGAAACCGGTTTCTATTGGAATGATGTGATTGGAACCACGCATATACAAGCTCAACAATACTCACGAATCGTCAAGACCCATAAACATCATGCCCATTAATGTGATAAGAATTAACTGCACATTGGTGAGCGGTACATATCTCAACAGCTGGTCAAACAATATGCTGCACGAGTTTTTGCCGATGGTCCCTCCAAATTTCAAACTGGTCATGTCACCACAAATCACCATTTATGTTCCGGTCGTTGCGAAGAGAGCATACGAGGTGTCAGTGACGAATGTCTAACAGCACAGATAGTTGGTGAACTTTCAAAACGAATAAATCCCACTATTTCTGCATTTGAGAAAATGGGAATAAGATTTATGGTGGCCAGAAGCAATAAAACAAAGCATCATATCAAACCAGAGATCAGCTAGCATACAGTCACGACGGTGTTAATACATGCCAACGAGAATTTCCCTCATATTTATGGCTTCGAGGTCAATTGCCATGGGATATAACATAAACGTCGATTAGCTGGTCATTTTTGAAAACAGTATTACAATAGCTGAACTGAATGCATACCAGCCATTCCTGATCTACATGTTACCATCGGAAGTTCGGATAGTGGTCGAACACCATGATATCTGCACTCTTCCTTGTCAGTCATACCTTCGTTTTAGGGGGACATTGAATAAAGAATATGTATCCAACCCAGCATCGACGAAAATAACAGGCAATCAATTTCTCCACCTTATCGATCGCAACACATTTTTGCTCAACGATGTCGACGTAGACAAGACAAGAGATGTCAGCATACTGACCACAATAAAAAATTACCTCTTGTTCATGCAGACGAGCTGTCTGTGGCCAAGATGGTAGGCTGGAGATAGAAGATGTCTACATTTTTCCTATATTCCCTGGAGGCAAATTCGAGGTCTGCATTTATCTAGCGATGATGCTGCGATTTTCCAATGACTACAAACTATTAATCATCAATTCGAAGCAGGAACTGGTACTGCTCCTAGACAATACGCGTGCAGATGCTATCATCGGTATGAGATAAAACCTGGAAACAGTGTAACAGAAGCTACCTCTATCGAATGTGTGCTGCCTCACATACAGCTGAGTAATACCGAATGTATCAAGATGCCGAAGAATGTGGAATATGGCAAAAATATCGATGTAGCTTTCATGTCGTGAAGTCTCGAGACCCACCCTGGATTTCCGACAAGCCAGCGCATCAACTGGATGGTGAAGTCCTGCTTTGCAACGAAAAAACCGAGATAATTCATCTTTGGACTACAGACCGGAAGAAGCACAATTTGAGTTTGAGGCATTCACACATGTAATGTAGAAATATGAGAAAATATATTTAAGTAGCGAATATTATCCATACAGGGACATAAACATGAACTTTGAAAAGGGTCAGTAACTATTGGCAATCAAATGTATGCTCAGTTCCAAAATGAATATTATAGGCGCACCCATTCCCTGACACTGAGTCCAGATATATTCAAGTGTTTGGCCCCACTCATGATGTTGTACATGATAAAAAAGGACGAGCGTATCAGTTTACATATGATAGACTGCAGGATCGAATTCACTATGCCTGGGCATTGTTTTACCCCATGCACATACACTTTCTGCCTGACACTTCACGAACGACTGGAATCGTACAACAATTGTCGAGACAATGTCGTCAAGAAACTTTCATGAATGCTGCAGAATATATAACTACGATGGGCTGTATGCGACATCTGTTTAGTTGTCTTCGAGCATAGGCAGCAATAGGATGTGCTATATACTGTAATCTGCAAGGCTTTCAGAGCCAGAGCGGCTACTTGTTTAAGGAAATTGCTGTGTCCTACGATGACGATGGAAAAATGTTTATGCGCTCCTTCCGCCCCTCTTATTTGTGGAAACTGTTGGACGAGAAAAGGAAGAAGCTGAACTAATGGCTTACCAAATACCACCATGGGCTGGAATGGGACGAATGAAAGATTCCATACCAGCAAGAGAGTAACATGCTGCGTGACTTGCTGATGGAGTATCCACGAGGACCGATTCACATGGCGGGGCCCGAACAGAAAAAAATTGCTGAACGACTTGTGCAAAATGAAGTTAATATCATAGAAATGCAGTTCTAGTATGGATGTCCTTCACTGCGCAAGCTGACGAAACTTTTCAACTTCCAGCAGTGACACATCTGTGACAGATCATAACACAGACTGGACACGCACGTGGAGGAATGCACAGCTACTCTGCAAATGGCGCGCCTCGTCCTTGGTCCATGAATATGACACCTATGAGTAGAGAATTCACCACGGCATTGGTTCCGAAGAAAAGTAAAAATGAAATATGAAAAGAAAGTGAATATATATTATGTGTTGTGCCATTTACGTATTTATCTGTAAAAAAATTATGCGTGTCTATAAAAAAGTTTTATTTATTTTTTACCATAACTGATTAGATTAGAAGAAAGATTATATAATCTATGGGGTTTTACTGACGAAGTTTGTAACCTACAGGTCCGGATGGTCCTGCGAATGTACACATGCCTTCAGGTTGAAACCGGGTGTGTCAGATGGAAGGGGGAAGGATGGAATTGCTGAGGGAGGGCGAGAAGGGAGGGGGAATACAATCGGTATAAAAAATGACTCGTTGTGGAGGATCTGCAATTCTTCGACAAAAGTACGCAGGTTTAGATCGTCTCATTTCGCTTTTACTGTCGACATCGTATTTAGCATCCACGATGTCGATAGACATTCCAAAGCTAATGGGATCTACGGCTGTGCCATATATTTCCTTGGACATGGTTTGGCGAAGACATCGCCTTTTTCATTTGTGGTACCAGCAGTACCATAAACTTCTTCACGTGGGCTGCCTACAGTAGCACTGCTGTTGACTGCTATGGACATGGTACCAATGCCACCATCGACTTCTTGGATCTTGTCTTCTTCGTCTTCAGTCATATAATCTGTCTCTTCAGCTGATGTGCTTATGTGTCTACCGGAATTGTCAGGGTCTTCGGAAATATTTGACACTGTGACAACAGAAGGGTGTTATAATTCTTCCTCTGAGGCCACTGCATCGCCAACCGGGACATCGACATCTGTTCCATAAAGAACTGTATGGTCAACCATCTCTGCTTAACCATTCAAAAGTTATATGTGTCGCTTTTGTGAAAATACATTCGTTGTAGCAGCAATGCCCGACGACATGAGAAGCATGGCTGTTCAAAGAGTCTGACACAAAGTATGCATGTTCGAAGTGTGGGGTGTCCATAAAACGGCGGGATGGTCTGAAAGCATACATGATTATATGTAATGGGCTTCCTTGATGTAACATAGAGATTAAACCTTCATATTTATCGACATATGCTGACCTTCCCGACTTTATCAAACCCAATCGTGCAGTGATCAATACCCTCAAATATGGTAACTAATGTTTCAAATGTTTAGTGTTGGCTGCATTTGTAAAGTCATCGCATCCGCCGCATATGGACAAGAAGCATGCTCAGGTGGAATAAATGTCTGATTTTAGCGGATTAGATTTTCCGACTCATCTATAACAAATAAGGGCATCAGAGAGCAACAACCCTGGCGTGTCTGTAAATGTGTACTCGCTGAAAGCAGGAAAAAGTTGGTGCCAACACATGTGACTAAGAACGAGAGACTTTAACATATCGATCCATATCGATCTTCTAATGGTGAAAGACGAAACGGAGAAGATTTTGTATTATTGTTATTAAAAAAATTTCAAGACTAGTGCGATTGTAGATTTGTTCGTATAGGTACAAAGTTCATGTCAGCAAACAGTGTTTTAAGCATTATACCGATTACCCACAGAAATCAGGGCTCACTGGGCACAGTGCCTTGTAATACACAAAACAAAGTGTAAAAGGTAAATTTTCAATGTGCATATGTGTTTCCTTATGTTGTTGAGTATCAAATAAAATGAGATTTTTAAAAAGTTTCTTGTGTTTTATTTATTTAAAAAACTGCATTTATTAAAAAATTTAAATAACAAAAATTAGGTTAAAAATAAAAAATAAATCTTAAATATGACAATTTACATACTTTGCAAGGAGTATCGTCGCCATTCGGCACAGGTCGATAGCACTCTTGCCAAGAGTAAATTATCTCTGGTGGCTGAAGCTTGAAAAATGAGTTACAAACACTACCTTGTGTCCAATACTGGAAAAAATGTATGTGTTAAAGTTTTCATTTAGTGGCAACTGGGCAGATACGATTGATTGATATGGGTGGAGGGATAATTTGTTACATAAAGCCAATAATTCATTTTGGAGAGAAAGGTGGTGGTAAGTGACGTGGGTGTTGGTTAGTTAAGGTTGTCGGGTGTAGGGTGGGGTAACATTTATATGTTCCACGATTTTTAAAATTATTGCTTTTATTTTTTATATAATTTTGTGGGTGGGTAACGGTAAGGAGATTTGCAATGCATAAATCACATTTATAAACCTCTATTTATGTCGGGGGGCCGAGTGTTCTAAGGCGTCCACCATGTTGGCAACACAAGTTCCTTTAGTTAGATCCCGCCCTACTCCAGACGATATTTTGAGCTCTGCGAATATTAAATAGCTGCACCCCTAGCATTTTACTCCAGAACCAATATGGTGGATGAGCGAGAGCGACATCAGTGCCCCTAGCAGACAGGAGTTGAACGAATGAAAAGTGGAAACATTATGGCTGAGGACGGTGGCACACTGTAGCAGCAATAAACATCATGGCCGACACCAGCTCCCTAACAGGTGATCAGGGAACTAAAGCAGACGACATCCAAGATGATGGAAGAAGAAAGTGCAAGAGAGAAAACAGATCAGATAAAGAGTCAAGATTGAATAACAGATCATGAAAAGAAAAATATGGAATGACAGAGCATGAAGTATCTAGATGAAATAACAGGGCATGAAGTGAGAAACTTGTAGAAACAAGATTTTGTCAAGGTCACAAAAAGGCCACCGGCCAACTGGAATAACAGAGCAGGAGGTGATATCATCCAAGATGATGGACAAATCCTGAATCTTCTCATGAATCATGTGCCAAAACCGACATACCTACACTACTCCTACCTCACAAGAGAGAGGGAGAAATTCAAAATAGCAATCTAAAGTGACTCTTCAAGTGGGCGATGCCCACCTCCCAATTCAGGTCTCTCAGCATAAACGCAACCCCTACACTAGATTGAAATGCCTGAGTGCAAGTTGGAAAGAAGAGCAACCCCCTGCAAAATTATTTTGTGTCGCATTTTCAACAGCCATTTTACATGATAAATTATGTTTCAGTCGTTCAGCACCAAGCCTTTTAAAATATATGCCAGTCAATTACATATAACTAATCATGCAATTAACAACTTTAAATCAGCAAGAGACATTGTAGAGGAAAATTATACTTGCCAAGCCCACTCCAGCATAAGCTTCATGCTTCTTAACATTCGAGTCAGTTTGGGAAATTCAGGTATCAGTATCCATTCCATTCATGTTGACCACAAGTGACACTGATGGGTTTATTTACATGAATAAATCCGTATTTATTATGATGAACGATATAAATAATTAATGAGTTGAACTACTGTAAGTAAATTATGATACGTAAGGGGGCGGGAATGACATATTGATAGGGAGCGGCGGAAACTTTCTAAATTCGTCGGGTGGTTGATTAAAAGTAATGCTGTAGTAAAATACATATTACAAACTGAGTTCCCAATTATTGGCCTCCATTAAGCAGGAAAATAATAAAAAAATATTAATTAAGGAAAAAATATGCAAAATATACTAACGTGTTTTTTAAAAAGTAGAAAGAATAACATTTTTAAAGGAATGCACAAAAAATAAAGCATAGACAAGCTTATGTAAAGTAACATAACGATAAAATGTAATAAATCTAAGGAAACAGCATATGATTTTAAAGCCACTATTATCGGGTACATGAAAGGAATATAATGCTACTTTATTACCCACGCACCATATTAAAACCAAAAATGTCAAACGAAAAGTAATCGAAGAATTTTTGCATTCACATATTGCACCTAATTTTCATTTACAAATTTCAAAGGAACTTTAACATAGCGAAAATATTATGCCATGGGGGACACCCAGCGGCAATTTTTTTTTGTGCGTATTCATTATCTTAATTTGGAATTCAACAGCATTTCTCACAAGATATTTGATTAAATCTTGTAATTTTAAATGCTAAAAAAAGTTTCTTGGCAAACAATTTTGTCAAAAATTGACTGCGAAAATGTTTATGTATTTATTAGATACCTCTGTGTGCTGGAATCCCCATACGTATAACTTACCCTTTCGTAATGTTATCGCAGGATCCATCTCTCAGAAATTCAGACAAGAAATGCATGAATGTACTGTGACTCACTCTCTCGTAGGTTCCCAAGGACCGAAATTAATAAAGAACCACATTTTTAGCTCACCTAATCAAAACTCAACGCACTTCGCGGATGGAGGCGATTGAGACGGCGAATCTACCACAACAGTTGCAGGGCTCGCTTCAGTTGGCTGCACAGTGACAAATACACGGACCGCTGCCTAGCAGTAACACAGACGTAACCATTTGCATTTGAGAAATGCTATATGTCATCCGAAGATTAGTAGACTGTTGGGACGATAAATAAAGAGAAATAAAGGTATGGTTACTACGGTACTGTCGAGTAATGTACCAATTAGCCGTTACAAATTATAAACCCCTAAGCATGATTGAGATTTTCCTATAAGCCAAAATTTTGTTCTCCCTGGTATATTGTAGATTTGGGCTTAAGCTTCTGGGCGTACGCACTAAACACGTGAGTTCTAAAGAACGACTGACCGGTCCAACCAAACTGAAATATCTGGTTTACCAATTTTTTTGGGGTATTTTTGTGTGGGGAGGGGATGTTTCAAACCGTTCGTAGACTGGATCTTACGTTACATGTAATATATTTGTAATTTGGGTATGAATATGTCAAATTGATTATTATGATAAATCTTGAAAAAATATCGGCTACACAGTTTAGGGAAACTTCTAATACTTAACTGAAAACCTTTATTATTTTTATATTAGAATTAGGCGAGTGTTTCCTGTCTTGTGTTAATATAAGTTGGCAAACAAACTCTTTTTTAAAATATATTATTATGCAGTAATAGCTCCATCTGTCTTTCATAATGTGTGCGCTTTAAATACTGATCTAAGGTTCAATGACATATACAGTTTCTATTTATTATTAGGGAAAATGTTTTTTTGTATAACCTATACGGCATCTTTAATACGTAAATTTTTGCACAGTAAATTATACATATAATATTAGATATACTGTATTTAAATAAATTAAAAAATATTTCATCTTACACAAGACAATCTGCAGTTTGGAAAATATGCGAATCTTTGCTGTCACTAAAGAGAATGAAGGAAGATTTTACATTTTTTTACGACGAGATCTTTTGAAATTACATTTTTTCTGATGTTGCGTACAATATAAATAAAATGATTTTCATTAAAGTCAAGAATAGTGATAACTGTTATAAATTAAACACAGCCATAAATCTCATCAAATAATATGGTTTACAGTATCTAAAGCGAATCTTAAATAAATGGTTCATGACCAATGAAAGATAAATCATAACTGCCACCATATTTTTTCGTAAGCATTTATCATATATTTAAATAAAGCTTATATGCGTAACAACAATAGCCGGCGTTGCTTGTTTCTTACCTGAGCCATTCTCTTGTATTTCTCCCCAGAGGTTGTCTGGGTCTAGCTCCTTCCTCCATGAGCCATTGAGTCTGAGTACCAGCTGTCTCACCAGGAGGAACTCCGTGCCATCACCCACGTCTTTCTGGCCCTCTAAGTTGAAGATGGAGTACGGAAAGTAGTCAAGTGTGACGACGACCAGCGGTCTGCCTCCAAGGTCAGCAGACTGTCGGGGAACATGTTTCCTTCATGCTGGACTACATAGGCTACTGGTCATCTGCCCAACACACAGGCCGCTGGTGGCTCTGGGTAGGAGAACTTGTGGCTAATTGCTTACAAGACGATCCCTTCTTGTAGCAGAGGAGAGCCCGGTTCACATGTTACTCCAAACGCTTCCCCATATCTGTCACAAATTCACCCTAATTTGTAAGTTCATCTTGTAAAATTCCACTTCGCCATTCTGTGTGGCGCTCACACAGGAATCGTCGTTCATGTTTGACACACGATCTGTCCCGTGAAGCGACGCACTTTTGCCTTGTAGCAGAGAAGACCGGAGTTGCATTTTTGACCAAAAGTGGAGACTATTTTGATGCAAATTTCGGTTGTATTTACTTGAAGACCCATCGAATTGTTCAGCACACGTGGGACGTATAAGTATGATGTCTGGCATTAAGCTAGTTTCTTTCGTCGAAAAAATGTCATCTTCGTTCTCGTATTTGTTGGGAAGGCGAGACGAAGTAGCAAATACACGATAAGAAGGAAGGAAAATTCATTTCCGGCTCATTCTCGTGATGCTGCGACGAAGCAAATCTGCGAACATTATGAGCATAGATTTGGATTTGACGTTTGAAAAATATATGCTGTGCGACCTTCATTCAACGTGTGGGAGATTATTCGTAAAAATGAATCATTGACTGCCCAGATACTCTGTATTATTTCCATTTTGGATTCGAGGTTTACCCTTTCCCCAACATCATCTTCAGTTTTGATCACATGATAAACGGTATGATATTCTACAACAAATCTGTGAATTTCAATTACATTTTTCTGAGTAACAATGACAATAGAACTGGGGCTGGCCATATTTTCTCTCCCNCAAATCTGTGAATTTCAATTACATTTTTCTGAGTAACAATGACAATAGAACTGGGGCTGGCCATATTTTCTCTCCCAACAGGGTTCAACAACTCTTCAAGGAAGTTTTCAAACTGACGTGCTTCATTTTAGCAGATAACACACACTAAGAGTTAAAATAAACGTAAATAATTGGAGTCTTATCTGGAAAACAATTTCTCCAGAAATTATGTGTACATGACTTTAATGAAATATCTTTACTCTTAAGTGCAATAATTAAATTTGCGAGATATTTTTATGAAGATTTATTAACCAACGTTTAGTAAGTAGCTAAGTAGCTAGTTAAAAAGTACGTTTTAACTTTATGCTACTGCTTCTATTGTGTTCCTTTCTCTGTAACCTAACTCTTGCAGCGAACAGTTCTGTTTCTGAAATAAATCTATAGGATTAAAAAGAATTTTAATATCTTATTTACTGATTCCCATTGTCCGCGAAGTGTACCCATTTTTATGACGTACTCCGGTTCGCTTTCTTCAACAACAGTAAGATATTGAATGACAGTTGGCTGCCCGAGGCTTTTACGAATCCCTTGTAAACACCTGATACATGTTCGTATATAATTCACAGGAGAATTATAGCTTACCNCCCGAGGCTTTTACGAATCCCTTGTAAACACCTGATACATGTTCGTATATAATTCACAGGAGAATTATAGCTTACGTCACAAGCGCTCATGTCCTTTACAAATAATACAGCACAAGTTGTGATGAGTCAGTACATCAGTATTCACTATTTTACCCGCAGACTTCAGTTATGTTTAAAACTGGCAAACTCTCAAATATGACAGTGTTTAATCATTTTTTGCGCTCATTTAGAGCTCATTACATTTTTTTTTGATTGTGCAAGAAACGTNAAATATGACAGTGTTTAATCATTTTTTGCGCTCATTTAGAGCTCATTACATTTTTTTTTGATTGTGCAAGAAACGTTACTTCTTAAAATTGTATTATATTTTATTTTCACTAATATTTTACAATATTGTTTAACAAGGCTTAAGACTAATAACAATGCAACTGTTTTCGTGTCTCGTAAAATTTTGTAAACAACTAGGTAAATTAAATCTTTATAATAATTATTTAAATCACTTTATCTGGCTATAACGAAAGTTGCAAGTATTCATCCTATTGGCTGGAAATTATTTCGACAAATGATGTTTTTCATTTTTGTGGTTTGTAACTTTAAAAGTCGCGTTTTAAAACAATGGCAAGAGTGAATTCAAGAATTGAAGAAAAGTTTGTTCTGACCTTTCGCAGATGTGCGTCGAGATCATTAATGAGCCGGGATTGTTATAACCGGCTGATGCATGATAACCGCCATCCAAATATTGACCAGATGTAAAACAGCATTTTCAATGGCGGACGGATTTATTGTAAAGTCTAAGGTCAGTGCCACTGTTTAAATTAAAATTGAGTCGTTTTCGTGGAAAGTTCAATTTAGAATTTTGAGAACGTTGTCGTATTCAGTAATTTTGGGGGTAGAATTTCTGGCCAAGACACAGTGTTATCTAATAATTGTTTGAGATTTGGGATTTTTCTCGGAAGCTCCTATTGTTTTATAAACTATGCCTATCTTAGGTCAGAAAAAATTCATACTGTTGGAAATGTGGAAGTGCGTTTGCGGGTAATATAGAATATAAAATAAGAGTTTCAATATGTGATTACCTGCAAATTGTGGCATTGGAGATAATACCCTGTAGTCTTAAAATTAATAGTTAAAAAACCTCTTATTTCCCTGCCGTACCGGTTACCTCCTCCCAAGTTTCTGGCCTTTAAAATAACAATAAATAATAGTAATAAGAATGAAGCTTTATTGCTTCTGAAAATAAAACAAAAATCAATCAATTTATTACACTTACAAGTGCATGTCAGTTAATGAACTACAAATAATTTAGAATGTTCGTTTGAGAGTCATAAGTTTATTTGTGTTTTATTTATTCAACGTTCCATTTTCAAGATTTTTTTTATTTATTGAAATAAAAAACACTTATAAAACCATATATTTGTTCACAATACGTTAACTATCATTAAATTGCACAATTTTATAGATTGAATTAATTTTCTTTTGCATTTACTTTTCCTGTTACAGCCTACGAACTCTTTGATAATAATTATTTTAAAACGATTCTATTCTTTTATTTTGAAATCCAATATTTCAGAGCTTGCACATGAACTTGCACGTNAATAATTATTTTAAAACGATTCTATTCTTTTATTTTGAAATCCAATATTTCAGAGCTTGCACATGAACTTGCACGTGTTAAAACAAGAAATTAATTTTTCACGTCAATATGTTTCTTATTCGAAAAGAAAAATATTTTCGTATTTATCATATCTTTATTCTAAAATAAAAATAATAAGGCCATAAATATGCTAGCCTACCAAAAAAAAATGTTATCCTTCTTTTTCTGCAAACGAAATTACTTTTAGTAGGTAATGGATTTCTTATACTTTGAAAGTCGGCATTTCTCTAGTGCGAGTTACATCCAAATTACCGTGATCCGTTACTTTCTGCACCCCATGGGCATTACTGTTAGCTTTACTACTTAATTATAAAAATTTTAACTGAAACATTATACTAACGATTGAAAAAAGGGCAAAATGTGCTGATTGAACAGTACATTATCTATGAAAAAATAATACATAAAACACAGTATTAAAAACTCNAATAATTATTTTAAAACGATTTTATTCTTTTATTTTGAAATCCAATATTTCAGAGCTTGCACATGAACTTGCACGGGTTAAAACAAGAAATTAATTTTTCACGTCAATATGTTTCTTATTCGAAAAGAAAAATATTTTCGTATTTATCATATCTTTATTCTAAAATAAAAATAATAAGGCCATAAATATGCTAGCCTACCAAAAAAAAATTTNTCAATATGTTTCTTATTCGAAAAGAAAAATATTTTCGTATTTATCATATCTTTATTCTAAAATAAAAATAATAAGGCCATAAATATGCTAGCCTACCAAAAAAAAATGTTATCCTTCTTTTTCTGCAAACGAAATTACTTTTAGTAGGTAATGGATTTCTTATACTTTGAAAGTCGGCATTTCTCTAGTGCGAGTTACATCCAAATTACCGTGATCCGTTACTTTCTGCACCCCATGGGCATTACTGTTAGCTTTACTACTTAATTATAAAAATTTTAACTGAAACATTATACTAACAATTGAGAAAAGGGCAAAATGTGCTGATTGAACAGTACATTATCTATGAAAAAATAATACATAAAACACAGTATTAGAAACTCNAAAAGGGCAAAATGTGCTGATTGAACAGTACATTATCTATGAAAAAATAATACATAAAACACAGTATTAGAAACTCATTTTACACTCTCTATTAACAAGCCTTATTTCATTCTGTAACACATTAAGCCTCCTCAAAGCTACTTTTTTTTTCGCAACAAGGAAAACTCTATGTAGCAGAAGTTGAAAATCTGACAGGCTATGTTCCGTTTTCAAATTTAAATAAATTATTAATTAAAAAATTTAACGTAGCATCGCTCACATTCTATGTGTGTGATGTATACGGTTTTAGTTAGGCCAGTATAGAGCATCGTCGCAGTGAAGAGTATGATTTGCAGGTTGGACTATTGGACTGGGTGCGGGAGTGTGAAAGACATTACAAATGATGGCAACAGACTTACTGACGTTGTGTTTATGACGAGTATGAATTAATTGACTGTAACCAAACAAAGACATTAAGAAAGACCTTAATGAGATTAAAAATGGAAATTTAATATTCCTCTTATTGAGAAATAAAAAGAGTATTAGTGGAGATAGATAGATTAATGTCGTAAAGATTAGCTTTGTGAAGAAACTAAAATTAAATTTAGTTCATTTAATTATCTTTATACCTCTGTCTCTCACGAACTCAGGTACGTCCCTCAGTCGTCTTGTAACAGTATTTCCGAATAACGAAAATGAACTGCAGTTGGCCGCTATATTGTACAGAATATCCACAATATTGAACGCAATGAAAAGGAGCAGTTTGTAGAATGTTAGGTATCGCAAAGTGAAAAATGCTAACACTCAAGCCACGTACTTGGGTCCTCCTCCATTAATATTTATAATTTTTGTGACAAAATAATTGTACTTAATTTATTTTACATCGGAATTATTTTTTTAAGAAAAGAAAATACAGGTAAAATTTTAACACAAATGTTAATATCAATTCTACACAAAAATTATTTGGCCGGATAATAAACACCACATCAATGTAAATAGTACAGTAATAGTTTAACATTATATTACATTAAAAGCAAGATAAGTTACTGAAGGATCNACCACATCAATGTAAATAGTACAGTAATAGTTTAACATTATATTACATTAAAAGCAAGATAAGTTACTGAAGGATCCCAGATAACCAAAAAAAAATTCTACACCTACCTAATATCGTGTAGGGTCCCCGCGAGCACGCAGAATTGCCGCAAGACGACGTGGCATGAACTAGACTAATGTCTGAAGGTATGCAGGAGGCAATTCACACCATGAATCCTGCAGGGCAGTCCACAAATCCCTATGAGTGCGAGGTGGTGGAGATCTCTTCTGAACAGTACGTTGCAAGGCATCCCAGACATGCTCCATAATGTTCATGTCTGGTGATTAAGGTGGCCAATGGAAGTGTCTAAAGTCAGAAGAGTGTTCCTGGAGCCACTCGGTAGCAACTCTCGACGTGTGGGGTATCGCATAGTCCTGCTGGAATTGTCCACGTCCGTCGGAATGCACAATGGACATGAATGGGTGCAGGTTTTCGGACAAGATGCTAACGTATCTGTCACCTGTCAGAGTCGTATGTAGAAGTATAAGATGTCCCATTTGGCGTCAACTGCACACGCTTCATACTATGACTGAGCCTTTACCAGCTTGAACAGTCCCCTGTTGACATGTTTGGTCCATGGATTCATGACAATGTCTCCATACTCGTACACGTCCATCCACCCGATACATTTGGAAACCATACTCGTCAGACCAGGCAACATGTTTCCAGTCATTAAAAGTCCAATAGTGGTGTTGGTTGGCCCAGGAGAGGCGTAAAGCTTCGTGTCGTGCAGTCAACAACGATACACGAATGGGCTTTTGACTTCGAAAACCTATAATGAATAGTTCGCATGCTGGCAGTTGTTGATGCCCGAGCTTTGAAATCTGAGCCAGTGTAATTATTCTCGTCAGTCGTCGTTTATACCGTTCGTTCACGATCTTTTTAGTTCCGCAACGATGTCGAAGATTTGATGTTTTACCGGATTCCCGATATTCACGGTACACTCGTGAAATGGTCGTACGCAAAAATCCAAATTTTATCCCTACCTTGGAGATGCTATGTCCCATCTCTCGTGCGCCGACTGTAACACCACGTTCATGCTCACTTAAATCTCTATAACCTGCCATTGTAGCAGCAGTAACAGATTTAGCAATTTTGCCAGACGCTTGTTGTCTTATACAGGCGCTGCCGATCGCTTCGCGTTACTCTGATTGGTTCCATACCTCTGTTATTTGCATACGCACGCCAATACCAGTTTTTATGACGCTTCAGTGTGCATACTGTTGAAAAGGAGGAAGTTCAGTTGCGGGTATTACAGAGTATAAAGTAGGAGTTTCCATATGTGATTACCAGTAAATAGCGGCATTGCAGACAATACCCTGTAGTCTTAAAATTAAGAGATTAAGAACATCTTAGGAAGCATAAAGGAAGGGCTCGCAAACATACTAAATGAGTCTTTCACTACACCTTGTTCTTTTAAATCATAAATAAGCTGTTCAAAGGCCTGGAGCTTGGAAGGAGGTCAACTTCGTCTTATTTCATATCTTAGCGCCCGTAAGTTGACGTGGGGTGGAGAGGATGATCAGAGCGGTTTATGCACACTGCTCTTACAAAATAAATTTGATTTGATATTTTGCGCCATTTTTCAACCATTGAATGCTTAGTCACTTTTAAAGCATGCATTCTCATTGTAACAGATGTTACAGTAACGGCTAATTATTTTCGGATTTTATTAATGCAACTTAAGATTGGGCCTCATGCGTTATTTCAATTATTCACTTTTTTACGTATTTGCAGACCTAATCTGTTTTTACTGAGATTATTTTTCATTGGCACTTTAATTTTGTTAATTATAATGTAATTTCACTGCTCGCTTAAATTTATATTATATCGTAAACACATTTGTATGGCTTTTCAGTCTATTATTTTTGCAATGTGTTTAGAAGGCCCAAGTATTTGAGCAGTTATTGATCCGTTGTCATGGTAACTAAGTGGCGTGATGAGTAATCCTTGCCTCTAGCTCTCTCGTGATTCGTCAGTTGTAGACGGCGTTATTTAAATGCGTTTTTGAAATAAATTTTTAAGCCATCTTGGTGTTCGAAGGCAGGATGCTAGCCCACATGGATATAGCGCAGGGTTTAAATTTAGATTATATTTTCAGGGCCAGAGTTCTAACCTGAAAACCCCGGTCAATACCACTTAATATGTGATTACCGAAAAGGAATTAGAAAATTTACTTAAATTCTTATCCGGCTCCAGTAATAGATAAAGTGTTTTAACATTTTGGTTCGGCTAAATAATTCACCATTATAATTTCGAAAGTCCCGAGCTAGAAACAAAACTGCAGCCATACAGAGCATTTCTCGAAACGAAATTTTTGGATGAAGGTCATAGAAGACGGGAGTGTTGTGTATGGTGAGTACTACAACACAAATCATTACTTTATTAATCAAAAATAAAATTGGCCCTAAACTCATCACCAGTGTACCAAGAAAACAAAAATTCTAAATTGTTAACCAAAACTGTTTAAATAACATTATTCTTCAACTCACACTTTGACAATTTCTGTACAATTTCGTAGTGACATGTGATCAACATCCCATTTTATTATAAGTGAACCTGAAAACAGGCCTTCGGAGGCAAGTTTTGGGCACAAGCAAGCCCTGTGGCGGTCGCCGCCTGCTTATATTTTCAGGGTAATTAGTTCGACTACCGCGTGTGGTAATATGTGCTGGGACTGCAATTGCACTACAGGCCCGAGAGGCTGATTAGGGAAGCCCACAATGAGAGGTCCTGCTGCATCCAAGGGGATACGTCTGCCAACAACGATATCGCCAAGAACGCCTAGAACTTCAAGAATTATCCGTTTTTACATTATAATATGCAAAGTCTAAGAACTATTTAGTTAGACGCAGAGAAGAAATTATTTTTTTTCTCAAGCTGAACTGAAACCAAATTATTTTAACAACGTGCAACTTGAAATTTAGAATCTTTGGCTTAAAAAACTAAGCTAATTAATTAATTATCCTTGAAGTTAGAAATGTTCAGTGCCAAGTGTAAAGTAAATGCACCTCAGGCACGAGAGAGGCCACACATAAAATCTAGTCTGTAAGTTTATTACTCAATTCTTGTAACAATTCTTCTGATTACAAGATACCTAATGAAATTACACATTTTCCTTTCAACGTTTCTGCCGAGTAATTATTTCCAGTAGCATTAGATATTTTCTTAGTGATATTTTGGTTTGTTTTGAGGTTTAATTTTTTTATGTTACTTGTATGTGTTTTTGTCCCATACAAAAAAGTTCTTTGCGTCTGTGTTACACAGTGTCTCTCTACACTGACCTTACTTAAACCCTACACATCACATACGTAGAATGTGAGCGATGCTACGTTAAATTTTTTAATTACTTATTTATTTTAATTAGAAAATGGAACATAGCCTGTCAGATTTTCAACTTCTGCTACATAAAGTTTTCCTTTTTGCGAAAAAAATAGCTTTGAGGAGGCTTAATGTGTTACAGTATGAAATAAGGCTTGTTAATATAATGTGTAAAGAGAGTTTCTAATACGGTTTTTTATGTATTATTTTTTCATAGATAATGTACGGTTCAATTAGCACATTTTGCCTTTTTCTCGATTGTTAGTATAATATTTAAGTTAACATTTTTATAATTAAGTAGTAAAACTAACAGTAATGCCGATTGGATAGATTGTAATGGGTGTTATAATATGTATTTAATGGATTTATAGTATCTCATTAATGACTGATATGAATTTACGCATATTAATATTAAAATTTACAATTAATTAAATAAGGAAACACGCAGTATATCAAATTAATTAATGAAAACTATTACACGAAGTTCTTTTGTCGCTACTAGGCCACCTGAGTTATGTAGATTGGTGGCCAGTAGTTTATATAGTTAAATTATTTAGGTGCATACTAAGGTGACCTGAGGTTGATGCTTCAGGGGTAAACAAATACTCGTATTTTCCGTTACTTAACACACCAGGATTTTATTGATCAGAAGGTCACACAGTTATTTACACACACTGGCGAGACTGAGCCCCCCTGCAAGTCATTTGCCCGAATGGCTGGTGGGCTGAATACTATGCGTCGGGGAAGGTTGTTGACGGGAGACGTTTCTCTACTTATCTGTGACTGCGGCTTTTGGTGAGTTGTCACCATTGGTAGCTGAGACATGGTGAGTTGGGTGGCCCTGGTTCGGGCCCTCGGACTGGCTCTCGTTGGCGTGCTGTACTAAGTTGGCTTTTTCCTGCGGCTTTGACGGTCTCTCTCTGAAGTCCGGGATTTGGGTTTCCAGTGACTTCTACTCTCCCTGGGATCCCGGCTGGCATTCCTGCTTCTCCTGCTTCCGGCTATCACGTTTCTGTCTGCATTCTTGACCGCGGAAACTGCCACTATGCTTACGAAAATGAACTCATAAGTTGTCGGTACTTTTACTGGGTTTGTCTCGGGAATTTACACATGAAGTTTCGGGTGTTCCTGTGTTCTCTCCTCGGTGACATTACTATTGACTGACTAACGGACCGACTGACTGCTTGCCTCTTCGCCATACAGCGCCCGACTACGCCTTCTCGGGAAATGGCGCCACTCGGACTGGGGCTACCACTCGTTTCCGGGAATTTACTGATATTCTCGGTACTGTTCTCGTCACACGACTGTTTACTCCCGTGTCTGATTCCGCTTCTCCCGTTTCAGCTGCGTCTATCTGGTCTCGTGGCTGTACCGCCGAACAACTCCCATCTCTCTTGAACAACTTACTGCGAACAACTGATTGTACATTACTGCCTGGGCCGGTCCCAAACTCCAGCCCGTTGATACGACTGCCTCTCGCCTAACTGCCTTCTCTGTCTCGCATCGCGGCTGCCGAACAACTCCTCGTCCACGACTGATCACGACTGACTGACCACCACTGACTTTCTACGACAGAATGATCACGAACCTTGGCTGCTCCCGAATTTAACCCGTCTCCCGATATATTCAAACTGGCTGTCAGCAGATTGTGTCGAGAGAAATAGGGACTTCCCTGGTATCCCTTGTGTGTTTTTTGTATAGGATTCCGTGTATCGTCAGTGGCTAGCGCGTTCAAACTATGCTGCAATCGTCCCGGGGGTTCCTGTAAGCTGTGTCGTCAGTAATTATCGGCGGGGGTTACCCTCTTTTCTTCGTAGAGAGCTTATATCAGCTAATTTTCAGGACTTTCCCTGTTTTTCTGTCGCTTCGGTTCATCCGCCGTGTGTCCTTATACCTCGGGACATCCCCGGGTGTATTTCTCAGGGTGTGAATACAGCTCAATACCTACCCTATGTACTCACCACGCGTCAACTTCATTAGTTATTTACTTAATTATTGATAACACTTGACAGGTGACTTTTTTGACAGTGGTAGGACTGCTAGTTGCTGGCTGACACACAATAATTTGTAATTAAATAATATGAATTCGAAATAATGCAAATATTATTCTAATGAGTTAAAGTAATCTTAGTGCTACAAGTTATACTGTAATTTCCGTTATATGTAAAGTAAATAATGTGCTGAAGAGAAGTGTTAAGAATGTGTTAAACTAGTGAACAAGATAAGTTACAACAAAGTGTCTGTCCGAATATACTTTGTAGATAATAAAGCAATTTTGATTTATTCTGTTGATAAATGGGTTTCATTGTGTCAGAGGAGAAGATCTTACATTATTGAAGTGTAGGTAAGTCAGCAATTCAACAATTGCAATTCAGAAACCACCTGTTAGAAAAAAAAAATGTTTCCAGGATCAAAAATAAATATTTTACTAACGCTTGGATATTAAAAATTTTAATTATTTATATANTCAACAATTGCAATTCAGAAACCACCTGTTAGAAAAAAAAAAATGTTTCCAGGATCAAAAATAAATATTTTACTAACGCTTGGATATTAAAAATTTTAATTATTTATATATATGCCTGCTATATTGTTTCTGTATATAGATACATGCGCATGTGTATATACAGTGTATACAGAGTGTATCTAAACACTGTACAAAAACTGAACCTGCAACACCAGTGAACTTAAAAAAAGAAAATCCTAGCTGCAAATTACCGGAAAGGCAATCGCGTACAACTGAAGTACAGAGGAAGCCATACGCAAAATGCCGGCAGTATGCAGCTTTAAGTACGTATATGTACAACAGGTTGCTTATCAGTAGGCGGTCATATCGCAGTGTTGCCCAATACCACAATGCACATTCGCTGTCGCTGGAGACGTTTGTACAGGGATAAGTAACAACCACAATTTTACGGTGGTTGGAATGTTAGGGGTGGGGGGTGTACAAACTTATTGTGTGGCATTCCAAGGTTTCAGAACGTCGCGGCGCAGCGTCTCCCAAAGTGCACTGAATTTTCTATGCGTCATGACAACGGGGGTAATATGCTGGTGTTTTAACAGCCCGAACATTTAACGCCTCCTTTTGAGGTATTGACTTGGACGGTAATTTGGTTTTGGCAGTAGATATGATGGCGGGTTCTTTCCGGTTGCATCTTCTTGTCTAAATGACAGACCTGTTCGGGGCGCGATAAGTGTGAACTGGTGCAGGTGTCAATGTTGCAGGGGGACGATTGGTCGAGGGACGAATACGCGGCACGTATCATGTCATATCATACCAAAAAAATAACCTCTTGTTATTTAAATGAGTTGTCATTCTCTGGCTCACATAGAACTTAACTCACCATTATTTTAAAATTCTAAAAAATTTGTTACAGTTTAAATGAAAACTTTTTAATTACCATAAGATTTATCATGGTTTCTTTCGTGTTTCCTGGTGAATTCTTACTTACATCCGTTGGTATTTGCCATTTATTAGTTATCATACTTAAATTAGAGTATCACTGGAAGATAGCTGGGATCAATCTAGCCGTTAAATCTTTTCCGTATAGGAACATTTTTTTTCCTTCTGTCACTCATGCTGTAATCGTTTCGTTGCATTGATGGAAATGGTCGAAGAGCACTCTGTGTTAGCTAAGTAACCAGTTTCTCAGCTCCAAACTTGAGTGGCTCTTTCACCAATATAACATCGAGAAACTTGTGCTGCTTAAATTTTGACCGGCACATCGCTTAAATAAACAAAATATTAATACAATGTTTAACCCGTTTTTATGATGCTAGGATACATTCAAGTTACGTGCAACATTATTTTCAAAATGGCATTTGTCTCTTTAAAATTATATATATTTATATATGCCCACGCCAATGTCATTATCTGGTAATATGATTTTAATAGTTCTGTTGCCAATTCATCGGCCGATGTTGTGAGCATGCAAAGATGAATAAGGTCAACATACTTTATCTTTCCTTTATGTTATATTTCTCAAACAGTTCTAGGAAGTGCAATGCCAATAATAAAACAGGAAACGTAGGTTCCCTTTTTCTCAAGGTCACGGTATGATTGTGTGTATGTGTCGAATGGTTTTCATCTCCGACATAACGAGCCGTGGTACTTTACCTGATGCACTGCTTATACATTTTTATTTCAGGTTAATTTTATTATGTTTATTTGGAATAAATTGGGGAAGCTAAAGTACGTCTTTGACGGCAGAGATTCACTCTAATAAATTAATTGGTAAATTAACCATATCATATTACGTTCAGTGACAAAGCGCGAAAGGTAAAATATTATACCAGAAATCCGTGGTAACTTTCCTGCAGTTGCTCAAGAAAGAGTCAAATGCGTAGGGAAGTTCTCAGCTTTGTACAGCAGCGATGCAAAACGTCCCAATACGTTCAGCTTGATACGTAGAATAACTTACATATACTGTATAGGTTAAAAATTCACATTAGAGTATAATAAATTTGCCAGAAATATTTTACACTGTTCGAGCGTTGTAATAACTATGATAGATTTTTCCCATGCTATGCTATCTGGGCACCCAACATAGCTCCCAGCTTTTTCTTGAAAATAATGAGACTCATATGTGTGTTCAAACTGAAAGAGTAATATTACGAAAAAATAGGCACTGCGGTTTTATGGGCATCTTGCCGCAACAAGGGCACTGAAACACCGATTAAAAAACATCTGCATCTTTGGAAATCCTAGCATGCCTACTGAAACTTTCCATTCGAATTTACAGCTTTTACGTCCAGTCAATATTATGGCGCACTTATTTAGGGATATCGGTGCCCTCATGTGTTATACGTCTTCGAGTGTTATTATATAAAATCGGAAAACCTTAACATGGAAAAAAACCTATAATATGCGGGGTTACTGCCGATATTGTTGACGGCTAGCTGGCGGAAATGAAGTCAAAAATTATTGAATCACCGGAAATGACTTTGTCCATATTCGGTGCTGAAATGGCCATTCTCTTCGCAATCAAGGACAGGGTTTACAGTTTTGGGGGCGAAGAAATGACCAAACATTCTCATATTTACCACTGATTTTTCAATTCTTTACTAAATGTAACAGGGCCCAAAATTCGTCCCGAAAAAGACGCAGAGTTATAAATTCCTCGGACATTCATGCTTGTCGTTTCAGCGAGTATTGCGACCGTTGGCAAACTTCGCACTGCAGTAGCAACAACAACAATAGCCCTATAATAACAAGCTTCCTACAACTGCAGTTATCAAATCTTACGGTACAGTAGATGAATATGGCACAGCTGAATAAGTCGGTATCTCTACTGGATATAAATATGGTACATCCGAAGCAGTTTTAGACCCTTGGCGAGATGGTGACAGCACAACCGAAGTCAGCGCTACTGCCTGATATGAAGAGGGCACAGCTAAAGAAGTTGACGAGGCTGTTGGAAATGAACACAGAACAACCAAGAAGTTAGTGACACTGTCGGAGATAAGGAAAGTCGATGGGACTGCTGGAATTGTAGCCGGTGAAGCGATGGAAGCCAATAACCCTGCCGATGATAGCAAATTGGCAACTGATAAAATGCCATTAAAGATTCCGTATCAATTAAATAAGTGAATTTTCTGCTAGAAGAAGCATTGTAATCCCTGCTCATATGCAATCGTAAAAACAGAGTTGACAGCTAATCACATACAAGTGATTTTATGCCATGCATATTTCGACCTACCAATCACGAGTGAATATTATGTCATGTGTAGCCAATAAATGACGCAGTCAGTGATATCTTACAGACCGTGAAGAAGATGAGGGCCGCCAAAATGCACATCAAGTGTCCGATTCCTTCGAAACATTGCCCACCTCCTTTGTTACATTAGTATGAAATATAACTATTACAAAAACAGTTGAGTACCGGAAATTTCAAATTAAGGACAACAGAAAACCCAAATGGCCTATTATAGCACTACGAAAACGTCTTATAGAAAACAATATTTAATGTTTATAAATTATTTAACATAAACATAGGAAAGGATATGCTGTTTAAAGCAGAATGACCACTCATTGAAAATATTTCATCGCAGTTAGTTCATTTTATCAGTGAAGAATATTGTTATGCAAGGGAAAATATTTAAATTTTCTTTTATTTGTATAAATGAAGAAATAAGCTCAAGTAGTTTTTTTCTCATGCAACTCATTCACATAACATTACTGTATGTGTATATGATAAGAACAAAAAAAATTTAAAATCTAAAAAATACATTACAGGGCATTCGTGGTTCCACCACGATTTTTCCTATACTGTTATAAGGCATGCGCAGAGCTTCAGAAATTCAGTCAACAGTGAAAGTAATGGAGATATTTGGTGGCTCTTAACATCGGGATATTGAGAGCCGATGAGAGAGAAGTTAGGTGACTACGGAGCAGCGCCGCGTTGGAAGAATGGTAGAAATGGGAGATCCCCGAGAAAACCCGTCGACCAGCACAATCATCCGGCACAATTGCCACAAGCGAAAATTTGGGGGTGACTGCACCGGGAATCGAACCCGCTTTGCCTAGGGGGTGAGAAGCTAGCAGTCTGACCACTGCACCACTGCGGCCCCTAGTATCCAGTGTCCATCGTAGATACATTTCACTACATTACTAGCAATTGACGGAGTTTGGCGAATGTATCATTGTGGGTCTGGGGCCGTAACATACAGTTACCAAAAATGTATGTCATTCCGATGCCACAGTGGCCCGATGGTGGAATAAATGTAATTGTTGCTGTGAGCAGGTAGTGTTCCGTCTATAATTGGCCGCATGAAGTCTTGTGACTCAAGAATAGAGGATGTTCTCAAAAAGTGAGCAATTATGAAAGCCCTGCTTGATAACCACTTGTATGCACATTTCGTATACTCCAGCCATATGTAATATTAACTTTGCTATGGGTCTGGTCACATTATTCATGCGTCGGTCAAGTAAAACTGTGCAGTTATTAAAAAAGTAAATATCACGCAAATTTGCAAATTCATTCACTTTATGCATTAAAAATATGGAAAGTAAGACAAATAATTTCAGTATTCTAAAGTGTTTTCCAAACACTTTTAATTCACCAATAAGACATGAGACTGCTTTCTCTCCGTCGTTGCCAACCTTAGAGAGTGAATACTAGTCAGAGAGGCCATGAAAATACATGCAGATAGGAGCAGTAACATTTTTCAAAAGTTCACTTTATCGTGAACAAACTTTAGTACGAGTGCTTCTGTGGTTGAGAGTAGGCTATGTGGCGGGTGTTACCTAAACGATTATTAATTTTGTACAATTAACGTTGTCTTGGCCGATATTGTTTAGCTATTGAAAAGTCAAGTTACTTCTATTAATAATTTCTAGAAAAAATGCACCCTATGACAAAAATTCTTCTAAAATGTTTTATATTTTATATTTGACCCTCATGTCTGTGTACAATTCAAAATTTTGCCTTTCATTCTGAGTAAAAAAACCTCACAGATGATCCTCAATTACGCACTAATCGATAAATACATATGTTTGTTATATTTCGGTTCTTATATCGGTGTGTAAGTTTGTGTTTGGATGTAAGTTTGACATTAATGCCAGCTCCATGAATCATATCGGTTTTGAATTAACAAAAACGTTCAAGACTACTATTATTCCTTTAAGAATTTACTATGCAATATTTAGTGACCTCAGACGCATTTCATGGTACGCTTATAAAAATACCTATAAGGTATGCTACATAAGTGAAGTTTTTTTCAATCATGTTGAAAAAGTTCTTGGCACCACACGAGTCTATACATAAGTTGCTTGCCAACATACATTGAGATACTACAGTCATAGATATTCCTACGAAATCCAGTATGGCGTCGGGGAATGGACAAATAAAACAGCTGTTTCTTATATTACCTTTAAATTTGCTTTTAAAAACACGCCTGGAAAAACACAACAAATTATATCTCGTCTCTAAGTTTTAAAATCTTAAAATATATAAAATTGCTATTTATAAATATATTGGTACCAAAAATTGTATTCTGTCTAATTGCCCATATGGCTTTGAACTAGGTCATGGATTTAACGTTTAATGTTAATTACGTTACTATAACTTAGGGGGTTGGTAAATGGTGGCCATTTATGCTCATAAATGCGGCTAATGAACAGTTCATTTTTCATCTCGGGTAGACTTAAATTGGTCAGATACGTTCCAATTTCAATGTGTCTAACTCCGACAATTGTGGAATTACGTACAACGGTACATCTAAGATCGTAGCTGTCTGATATAGGTATAAAGCACATAAAACATGTTATGAGGTAGGGTTCTGGCTCGGACTCGTCACGCAAATACTTTAAAAACCTAAGATCAATTCGTATGTCTACTAAAGTTAATTTGGTATCAAATACATGCGAATATTCAAATTTTATGCCTCCACATTAGCACGCGATTTGAAAACACGAGCCCGAAAGTATATAACACTTGGTATATTTATATAAAAAATTCTATGATTATAAAATTTAAAATGATGCTGATTATAGAGTCATCATCACGTTTTCTGGCATGATATTATAATTATCTTTGAAGCTAAAAATCCGTTTATATACTGTTTGATATACAGATTTATAAGTTTAATATGAATATACGTATTTATAAATGCATAACTTATTTACAAAATTATGCTTATTATAATCTATATTTGCGGCATCGTATACTACAAATCCGTCTCGGAAATACGAATCCACAGACACATAACTCGGCCTAATTGTTTCTATAAGGTTAAAAATGTTATTTTACATAATAAAATAATTACATAAATTTTATTTATAAAATTATTTTTTTAAGTATTTCCATTATAGTTAAATATTTTTGGAAAATACGAATCCATAGGCAAGTTGCTCGATAGACTTTTGCCAGTGATTATAAAATTCCGCCTCTTATTTATGAAATTATTCATTTTAAGTGCCTTGTCAACATTACTGCTGTACAAGTAAATTTAATGACCATATCTACCATTTACCTCTCGAACTCATGCCTGTAACATTTAGGAACAAATTTATTTTCCGTATACAGTCATCAGTCGCATATTGTCATAACACTTTTAATTATCCCGCACATAAGAGTATTTCTCGAATAGACATACCCTCCTTAAGAATATAACGTTATAAGAAAACATTCATTTCAACACTTATATTTTTATACATACCCCATTTAATGCCATTTTGATAGAATGGTTATTTTTATATATTCATAATTAGGACCTGTACTGGCACCCATACCCTGGTGGCTCAGAAGGAAATGATGTTCATTTATACGTATAAGAGGTCTTATGGCATAACTACCCTGCCACTTTGATCGTTGTCAATGAATTTGGTGCCTATATCTTACAGTTCGGTAATTGTGGCCAAGTGTGCTTAGTCGAGAGCTTAGGATATACTTGACTACCGGCCTATTCGTTATCATGAGGAGTAATGGCTTTGTTATGAATTTCAACACTACACTGTAAACAGTTTGAAAATAACAAGCAAATATTCTTATAAGTGGGCTTACGGCATACTTGACCTGCGGACATTTTCGTCGTTGGGACTGATGCCTAAGTTACAGTAACGATTTCGCGACTATCGCTTAGTTGGATGGCAAATGGTGGCCTACTAACCTAATAAGAGGGCTTAAACTATACTTGACACTATCACTATGTTCGTCGTCAGGGGAGATGCCTATGAAATTATTTTGGTTAGTATATCTTAAATAGTTAGAAAATTATGGCTAACTATGCTGATAAGACTGCATAAAGCAATAATAGTTCAATCAAACTGATCTGCATTACAGGTAATGCTTAAGATATAAATTTTGCAACTAAACAGTTTAACAATTATTGCTTACTATGACTATAAGTTTGTGGGAATCGGATATAGACATACTGTACTTGTTTTAAGTAGCAAGGATGTTTTATAAATAGGCTTACTTCGCATAGGTCATAGAACATGCTTGTAACAAAGTGGAGTGGCAGCATGAATTAGCATGAGAGGGTTCTGAACTTAAAAATTTCTGAAACAAGATTGTTGGTGTTGACATGGAATGACAGTGCATGAACTAGAAAATTCTAGAAACAAGATGGTGGCATGAATTTATAGAGCATGAAATATTAAGGTTTAATGACAGCATGAAATGTGACATTCTGGAAACCAGGCCATGTTATTTAAGACTGAGTGATTCATGAAAATATAGGTAAGAAAACATTTTGCATTAATTTTTGCAGATTTCTTTGGAAAGTTGGGATATTTTGAGGGATATTCTAGAAATGATGTATCTTTTCCTGGGAAAACCGGACATTTCAGGTAGAGGACAACGGTAACGATTGAATGTCATTAAAATTTTCGAATTTAGGTCAAGGTCAAAGGTTAAGGTCATCCAATATTGTGGCGTGCTCTCTGGTCCTCTGCCTGATTCCATTACCATCCGAGAGTCCGAACCCTGTAGCCCTGTGTCAGCTTCCCCATTACCTATCTACTTATATGGTTTCCCGGAATCATTCCAAGCGAATGTCAGGGCGGTTCTTTAAAAGTACACCACAGTCAAGTATCTCCCAATTTTTAACTGTCTGAGTAACTTTGTCTGTTTTTGAAATACCACACATTTGACGAGACGTTAAGCCCAACCAATCTACCTGCCTGCATACTAGCCAAAGCATTATGAAGTCTACACAGAATTAGTAAAATTGGTCACAACTCCATCATTGGACTAACAGGACCTCTGGTGACCTGTAACTGTGGTAAAAGTTTCAACCTGCAGCACGTGGCCGGTAGCACGGTGCTGATAACTGTTTGCCTTATTCTTTGTTTATTTTTCTCCATCGTTTAATGCAGGAGCAGGAAATATTTGCAGAATCGTTGAATTTTATGCTAGACAACACAGTCCTAGACGCACGGGAGTGTCAGATTATTGTTTATTGACTTTTGTCCCACGTTGTTAGTTTTGCTATTCTAAAGGTAGCACAATAATCAGTGATTGGTTATCTTGCAGGTTTTTTATTGGCTGAAATTAATTCCGGTCGTTTTAAGTAAGCGTTGATACAAATTCAGAAGTAACTGACATGCATACGTACTTAAATACTAGTGTTAAATGTTTAAAATTTCTGTAAATAGGTTTATGGTTCCTGTCACAACATACGTTTTTAAATTTATTATCCATTTATGTACTTAGCTCAAAGTCTCGTTAATATGGTTTATGTCCAAACAAAATTGTGAAGTAAGTATGTATAATAGTAACACATTTCTTAAAAAAACACTACCGTGATCAAAAATTGTGGTTTTTATACATGTACAGTGTAGTATTAATCTTATGTGACATTTAACAAAACTTATGTAAAGTAATGCCCAAATATTTGATGAATCATGCAAAGAGCTTTTATTTAAATCTCACTGGGTTTTGTGAAATATTAAAAATATAATTGAAAGGCAGCAGTTGTTATTCTCCTCATAATCCCGTATGACGTCTCAGATATTGAAGAAAACTTCATGAACGCAGTGAAGCGACATAATTGTCATATTATATAATTTAAAAATCACTTGTAGAGGGAGAATGCTGAAAAATTTTACTCTTTCATCAAATTTATGACTAGCGGAGACTTGAAAATATTTTTTGATCAATTCGAGACTATTACTTTATAGTAAGTGCGGGTTTTGTGGTTTCTAATAACAATTTTTCTTTAAATTAACGATTATTGTATTTATATACTGTGAACTATTGCAACTATTTCATTATGTGGTGGTCTCCACAGGTCTAATATCTGTTCATCAGAACATATATCTTCGAAATGTGTTCTGTAATAAAATTTTGTTCTGGTTTTATATTCAGGTTAATCGCGCAATTTGTGATATTTCCAAAGCATATCTATTCGCCCATTTTAAGCACTTAAATTAGAAATTGTGGTGATATAAGTGATGATTACGTAAGGTCCATGATCATATGTTAGTTATAACACGTAATGATTTTTTACTTATAAAAAAAAAATCAATTAGACACAATATACTTATTTATACTTACAAGCCGATCGGCGGTGTGTTCTTCCTCTCATCTCACGAGTGACACATCACATCGACACACAATGACGGTTTGAATGAGTGGCCGACGGGCAGGGTGAGTTAGTGACGTCACGCAAAATGGTGTCCTGCGTCATGTCCTCGAGTGTGAGACAAAGGTAATAGCCTACCTATAATGGAAGACCGAGTAGCGAATTTCACGTTGTAGTAGAATTAAGTTTTATTACTTCCCTAAGCACTCAGTTGTTGTTCGTCTCGATGATAGTCTTACTCTCTGGACCCAAATTTGTCACGCCTCGTAAATTTAAATCTTTCCACGGGTTATTTTTCGGTTTCCAAATGTAATGCAGGAGAATAACACTTTTTAATTTTAATCACGAATAAGCAGTCAGGACTATGAAGTTTATACTACTACTATCGTCACCTTAAAAAAAAAATGTGGTTTTCCTTGGCTGACAATTCTACGTATTTAATATTAAAAATTAAAAAATTTAAATTACTCTTTATCTTAAGTATGCGCTTGTGTGTGTGATTCAGCGATATTTGCGTCTTTCTCACGTAAACATAACAAGGCAGATAACATTTTATTGAAATGGAAATCCATTCTCAATGCAGAAAGATAGCTTAAGTAGGCTATATCGTCTATTACTGAAAACGCGATAGGTAAATGGAACTACAAACCTATGCTCGCTTAAATATATTGCGAAGATATTTACAAACTTAAATCATAGATATATACAAAGAATATAGTGTTTTGTAACGAATCTACTGATAACATTATTTAGCCAGAATTACATGTGGTGTGGGAATTAAATTGAGTAGTTTGATTTGGGGAAGTTTGGCACAATGTCGTGGATTTCGCGGAGCGCCGTAGCTGTTCACGCGGTCTGTCATTCCGGTCGTGCAGCGACCATCTTGCCCACCAAGTTGAATGTCAGTGATCTTTACCTTTGACCTCGACATGGTAACCTTTGTCATTGAAAATCCCCAATAACTAAACACCGGAAAATATTAAAAATGTTTTAAACTACCGAAACTTTTAAAAAGATATGAAAAGTTATTAAATAGTATTTAAAGAATTGTATTTGAATAATTATAGAACTAAAATTTTGAAGGCTTGTGCTGAGAGGAGGCGGTAAACCTGAGCCGACAAGCCCCCATCATATGATATCAACCGACCAAAATATTAGACCCACGTGACCTCGACCCCATGCTAATTACATTAAATTACCATAAACCGAAAATATTGCAAAATTATCCAATAAACGTCAAAAAATATATATCAAATGTATTGAAAATTATAAAATAAAGGGTTCATAAAAAAATTAATATTTATTAAAGAATTTAGTTTAAAAATTTATAAAAATCTATAATTTATAATATTTGTCTTAATGGGGATCGAGCACTGGAGTCGAACAACGACAATTTTACGTCCTCCCCAAACACTATATTGGAATCAGGTAACCTTGAACATAACCTAGAAATTTGACCCTGTACCTCAAACTTAAAACCTAAAAATCACAATATTCTTTTAAAAAATGTACGACAAAATTTAAAACTTCCAAAAAACTATTTGCAATTATTAAAAAGTGTATTAATAAAAACATTCCCCTTTTATATCCCCTCACCCTTGCTCATTCTATTGAATGCACTCCACCTGCATATTCACATTTTTCGTTTGACATTTCTGTACATTTACAACACCTAGGTGGCACTAGTGTAAAAATAACTCATTTACTCCAGGCAGTGCTGATTCTCCATTTAGCCACCAGGCGAGCTGTCGTTTCTTCTCGCCTATGCTTGACAGACCATCTTGGATTCCTCTTTTGCTTAGTCACCATTCCTTCATGCTTAGTATTTCCATGTCAACCGTTTTTCATTGTATCCATGCTTTGTTATTTTATGAAAGTCATATTATATTTAATTAATTCCCCCATATCATCACCAAATTCTTTCCCAAATAATCATACTCTATTATTCCATGTCCGCCATCTGGGACTTTATTTGTCTAAGCCACCAGGTGGCAGCCATATTTGTTTATGTATTTACCACTTAGGAGGTGCTATTGGCGCCCTTATTATAGGATTCCATTTTCATTGCCTAGGTGGCACTAATTTATCGATTATGCCACCTGCTATGGACCTGTACTGAATGACGACGAGGTTTATAACTACAAAATATGTAAATAGATATTTGTTATTTTTTGTTTTATTTTCAACATAATTATGTATTTTGTATACATATTTATTTTAAAGCAGGCAGTGTTTATCGACTATGCGTTAAAAAAAAAAATAAACCATAGCACTCCGTCTGACACATGCTCACATATATTTATTTTAAAACAGACACCTGCAATCGATTGTTTACACCACCTAATTAATAATTCTTTCTGGGAAGCAGAGGTGACTATATAATAAAATAAACACACGATACTATGTATGTATAAATTAGTTTTATTTACTTATTATATGTTTTCTATATTTCTAATTATTTTGTTCATCCTAATTTAACATTTTACAAAAGTTTCCAGATCATGGATTGTATCCAACAATCTCATCTGATATAACCGCGTTTCTACAGTTCATCAATGATTGAAGCTATCACAATAATGCTTGAGATCGCCATGTTTTTGCAGGTCAATGGAATGTCTGAGTCTCTCAGCAAGTTCTTAGGGGAAATATGAAGTAGCATTCCTGACTCAAAATCTTCTTCACACCATTATGTCGAAGAAACTCGCTGGTCAAATGTGTGGGAGCATTGAGAGAAACATCATCCTTCTCATCAGATACTTTAACACTGTCATCATTAACAATATCATCAATGCTGTATTCATGAACGTCTTCACCTGCTGTTCTGTCCTCAATATTAAGTTAACTTTTCTTTATAGCAGTCACGTGGTATTCAGTATTTACTACCAACAACCATTTAATTTGTGATTCGTTGATTTCACGCGAACTTAATGCAAGTGTATATTCCACACACATCGACTCTATCATGCTTCGTAGGTCTCTCATTCCGTCATTTGCAATTACTGCCTCGTCATAATAGTTCGTGCAAACAGTATCCATCGATGCAGCAGAGGGTATTGATGACATCATTGGCTGGGTATCAAAAGAAGAATCCCCGCAGTTCTTGATTTTTTCCTCTATCAAATCATCTTGTATTAACTGCATGTCACCATTACCATAATAATTCATCATGCGAGTTCCTTCGTCATCTGCGAACATTTTACGTTGTGTATTAAAAGGAGCGAATGAAGTCATTACACGCTGTTTCTCGGCGAACTAAAACACTACAATTATAAGCCTTGATATATATATATTTAAGTTTTAATGTCGAGTGAACTTTCTGGAATGTTTATAGCTGTTAAGAAATGCAGGAGAAGGGATTGTTAAAGTCACTCTTCTCATGTCACCGCGATTTGCAACTTTTAACGAAGGACCTGTCACAGTAACGGCATTGTATGCCATGTAGTTTTTGGGCAGTTTTTGAAGGTACGCGAGTATTCGTACATCATATATTCGAAATCACATCGTCAGTGGCTTGCATCATCTTCATGCATACACTATTCCGGCTGAATGACACCTGCCGAGTGACACCTGCGGACTGACACTCATTCAATTTTTAAACGCTTCAACCGAATATCACCAAACTTGGTACACGTATAACATTTTGTAAGCACATCCGACTTTAATAATGTTCGACCACGTCGTTCATTTGCTTTCCAAATGGCACATATTTAAATATTTTAGATGATGTCATTTATTGGGAAACATTCAACCGATATTAATAAAAAAATTTAATGCTGGCAGAGCATCACGAAAGCATTAAATTTTTAAATTAATATTATTGATCTGCATATTGTAAGATAGCAGGAATTAAAAAACTAAGATTATACATTAAATATCGACAAATATTCAACCAAAGCTCACCAAATTAAACACGTAAGTAATACTATGGCACGCCTTTGTAAACGTAGGTTATAGAACTTTATTAGTCATTTATTTTCCAAATGGCAGGAATAAAGTACTTTAAGTTTATTTTGTACACCTGTCATACCATTTTAAAAATTTCGACAAAATTTCGTATACTAAAAGTATCTATTACAAGCATCATATATACCAACAAATAACACATTTTTATATACAATTTTGGAACTTAGCGCCATACGAATAAATACAGTTTTTTTATATCCTACCTCGGTAAATAATTGACAAATTAATACCAAATTTAGAATTAAAGAAGTACTGATGCAGTTGCTGTTAAGTATTATGATTTAAGCATTTAAAACACTAATTATTCAATTGGCGGTTTAGAAGTTTTTTAAGCTTAGAATGCTAAATCGTCGAAACTATTTAATCAATTCTATCATAACTTTGTACGCAGGCAGTATACATTATAGCTATTAACTGTATCTACATGGATAATTTTTGTCTGCCATTTTGTAAGATAGCCCTACCAATAAAAATTACATCTCGTATCTCGGGAAACAATCAACCTATTCTTACAAAATTTGGCGAAAATGTTGTAATAAATGTATTTTTTTTTATGTAGGACACAATTAGTTTCAGAATGGCCGCTATAAACAACTTAATTTTTGTGGATGATATCTACGAAACAATGTAATTTTTTTTAACTTAACTTCCTATATCGGCAGTATACAATAATCGAAATTGCTACAAAATTACTTTTTTGACCTCATTTAATGAAGATTGCAACATGAAAATTATGGAGGTTTTATGCCATTTCTCGAGCACCATTCTATCGATTCCTACCAAATGTTACACTAGAACATTTCAAATAATTTTGTTCCAAATTGTGCACACTATAAATGATACAGAAGGCCACGCAAACTTTCATGACTTAAATAGTTCAGAAAAATATTTTCAAAATGGCAGCTTCGCAAGTCATTTAAGTAAATTAAACATATGTATTTAACAATTTAACCAATTTAAAAAAAAATTGGTTTGTAGCGAGTATGCATCAGAAGTATCGTAAGAGCTGTGTATTTCGGCAATTTTTACTATAGCATCAAATAAGAAAATAAAGTTTATTATATCATAACTCAGGGATCAAACATACGATTTCCATTAAATTATTCACACAAGTAGCACTTAGGCCATGTAAACCTACATGTTTTATGTGGCTTAGTTTTTTATTTTCAGAATAAAGGCCCTGAAAATATTTTTGGTAACTTAACCCTATCGTTCGAAACACTAGACTGATTAAATACGAATTTTATGCTGCGAATCCGACCTCCATATTACTGTGGATTGCACGCTAGCTTTTAATACGAGGTTTTCTGGGTTAAAGTACCAGGAAATGCATGTGTGCATTTTTAATTGTCTCACCGCTGTTGCATAAATTTCAGGTTTATATTTAAAGTAATTGCTTTGGTAGAGAAGCCAATTACTTCCTACAACTCAAGTTTTAAGAAATTTTGTTTAAAAATTAATTGCTCCCATATTGCGGAAAGTGGGCTCATTAGTTATATCGGAAACATCTTGTTTTTACAAGTCGTACGCTCTTCGCTACCGTGAATTAGTCCTTAGTCTGTGAAAAGAAATATTTCGTCTCTGTACAGGATATCAAATATTTCCGAATTAGTAGTCCTAAAACGATTCCTTTAACGTAAACTTTTAATCTCTCTTAAACGATGGATTTTCCAAATTTAGGGAAACAAACTCCATCCAAAAAATTAGAAGGATAAAAATGAGACTTATAGATTGTATATATGTATATTTAAATTGAACGCAGTTAGATTTTATCGAGGGTGTAAATAGTATATTATATTTAGCTGCTTAATACCAAATCGCAGAAGCATATATTGTTGGCAAAGAAAGAGGCAGATGAAAGAATACACAAAACATGCAGCAGCTGATTAATGATGTACATTCTAGCAATAGTGCGAAGTATATTATAAAGAACGTGTCAAAACAAAGAGGAACAAAAGTGAGAGTTTTATATTTTCTGTTGCTGTTTTCAAAACGTGTATTGTTTCAGTCGCCACGTAGACGTAGACAATTACTATCTCTGACGGCCGGAATTCGTTTGACGTGAAACATGGAGTTAATTGACTAAGTATTTAATAATGAATGTAGCCAGCAAGTGGAGACACGTAATACTATGAGAGTGGTATCTAAAATATATTTATATAAGAACTACATAAATGCAAATATTTGTAGTCAAATGATTAAATATTTGAAAACGCGGTACCGAAAATTCGAAAATATTGAAAGATGGGAGCTAAACTTTCTATATTCTTAATTAACTTTGCCAGATAAATCACATGTCTTGTGATATTTATCATAAACACAGCAATTTAATTGAGTACCAAATATATTTTACAGCCGGTGCTCGGGTATTGGCCTCCTTAATAAATTTTAAAATTGGTATTGATTTTCTTGCCAACACATTTTTATTCCTTCGAGAAAAACCATATAAATGTTTATTAGGTTCTTTTGAACTAATAAAAATAAGTTGCCAGAAAAATCAATGCCTATTTTAAAATAGATTCGGAATACCAGTACCGTAGTACTGATTACTAAATATCATCGATACTTAATTAATATGTTGGGCACATGACATGTCATTTATTTAGCAAAGTTAATAAGACACATACAAACTTGGGCTCCAATATTCCAAGATTTTCACATTTCGGTGCTAAAAATTGAGATCTATGATCGTTTGACCACAAATATCAGCATGTATGCAGTCCTTATATAAACCACTTTCCGATAATGAAATAAAATAACATCGTGTAATATAGCCTCAATTATCCAATGCGTGGGGCCACTTGAACTGGAACGGACTGGACTGGACTAGATGTAAATGTGTTGGGCTGGATTTCAGTATTGTTAGAGTGCACTACAGCCACCACTGAACGGATCGGAGTATCTACGTAACGAATGTAGTTTGTGCCTCAGCCGAGTGGCCATTGCATGTTCCTAGTGTTCCTTGATTTAAGTTCCGAATCCAAGTTAAATGTAGAGATTTGGGCGGATCTTAAAGTTATGGTATGAAGCCGCACCATGTCAGCTAAGCGAGGACAAAAGCCTCGCGTTTAGCAAAATGACAAAAGCGGTCATGATCCCGATACTCAGTACGTGTAGCGACTGCGAAAGCACGGCATAGCAAACCTTTTGCCTTGAGGAGTTTTCAGAAAATACGCCGACGAGTGCCACCGTCCGGCACGATTCCAATATGTAAAAATCCACGAGCGACAACCCTGGGAATCGAACCAGCTTCGCCTAGATGGGTGGCGAGTTGACTGACCATTGCACCACTGCAGCCCCATTCCGAATCCGATTCAGAGAACGAGCAGTTTTGTACATAGTATGTTACTAGTAAAAAAGAAAAATTTATAGCCAGGACAACAAAAAATTCTAAAAGAATTTCAAGGTAAAAAAATAATTTTGAATAAGCTGCTTTCAGTTCAAAAATATTGAAAATATNATTTTCAGAAAATACGCCGACGAGTGCCACCCTCCGGCACGATTCCAATATGTAAAAATCCACGAGCGACAACCCTGGGAATCGAACCAGCTTCACCTAGATGGGTGGCGAGTTGACTGACCATTGCACCACTGCAGCCCCATTCCGAATCCGATTCAGAGAACGAGCAGTTTTGTACATAGTATGTTACTAGTAAAAAAGAAAAATTTATAGCCAGGACAACAAAAAAATTCTAAAAGAATTTCAAGGTAAAAAAATAATTTTGAATAAGCTGCTTTCAGTTCAAAAATATTGAAAATATTTTTGCTGCTGATATAGGTAATAAAATTAAAAATTGGCGTTAACCCACCTATACCAAACAGAAACTGGCAGCCTGCTTAATGTAAGTAAGAAGTAGGGCAATACAACCCTCGTATTTATCTAATAATTAAGATAGAAACTACTTAATCTGATCCGATATATTGTAAAACGTGAAACCCTAAAATATGTTCATGGTAAATTGAGTCCTTTGAAAGACCTGCTTATTTTCTGTTTTTAGTCAATTTGTATCGTTCTGACTCACGTAAATGTATGCAATCATTGCCACGTACTTGACTTTTCAAACATAATTTTTATGTTTGAAAGCTTGGAAAATTATAGTTTACAGTATTTACCCAAAAAATACCTGAGCAACTGATTGGAAGAACTGCTTTATTAGCGGTGTGGGGGAACATGAGTCAAGTTAATTTCGAGTCTGAGGCCGAAGACAACCGGAGTCCAGTCAGCAACTCTAGTCAAGTCCAGGCGTGTCAAGTATCAGTGGCTCCGTCTCCTTGTGAAATAAGCTGACGGAATTACATTACAGACTCAAATCGTCTCAAGTCCAGTCCAGACCAGTCCCGGTGGCAAATATGTCTCCTACCACAATTCGCATTTTCGATGCCTCCAGAGCGCAGCACCATATCAAAATATCAACGAAAATGGCGGGTACGTAGGGTATAAAACGAAATGAAAATTGCATTGAATATTCCAGCAAAACGTGAATTTGTGTTTGTTTACATAGCTATGTGGCCGAGAAAAAGGAATATTTTAGCCTGCAGTTTAAAAACATGAAATAATGGGTTGTATAGGGGAAGTTTACATGCTCGTTTGTTGAGAACGGGAAAAATTTTCAGATCACATTTTATTGAATATGACATTGTCTAGCTACGTCAATATTCATCAGAGTACAAAAAATTACAAGTATAATATAGGAAGTGGTATATACAACTCAGTTATAATAAAGAATACGAATTTTCGTGACAGGAAAAAAATATCTTACAACTGTATCTTTGTGCTTACAGACTATCCTAAATTATTATTACATAATTGCTTTTGTGTATCGCGTTATTTATTCTACTTGAAAGAAGGAAATTTGATCAATAGCTATTAAGTATGTGAACCGATATTTTTGTAAATCTTTTTCTTGTTTACTTTTATGATTTATTGTAAATATTTTTGTTAGTTCATTGAAGTGAAACGTAATTTTATTATTTCTTATTTATATCTCAGAATTTCCCAAATATTCTTAATCCATGACACTATCCGTTTACCAGCATTTTTATTTATTACTTTTTTATTCGGAAATTTATGTAACGGCACACCACACCCTGGCTTGATACAAATACTCTATAATTCATTTACCTGATATTACACAGCTGATTTGAATTGTTCGAGCAACTAAATTAATTTATGGGGAAACAATTATCACAATTTCGTTTAGAAGTATTCTAATTTCATTAACATTACGTTTTATTCAACTGCAGTCATTCATATCAACAAGGAGAGTTTATACCCTCTACAACAGTACATATTTGCATTGCTAGATGCCAGTCATATTGCTTGAAAAAGTGAATGTACTTCCGTTGACAACTCTTAGGTGGTATTCGTTGAAGTGTTTTCAAATGTTTTTATTATTAGCCATTTAAGGCTGTTGCCAGCAGCCAAAAGACAACCAATTTTACAACAAAAAAGTTGTTTGCTCAAAAATTGCTCAATATTTTAGTAACGTCTGCTTACGATTATCATTCTAACAATGTTCACATTGAAATGCTAATTCAGGTGCTCTCTTTCCGTCTCATGACTACTTCTGTTTAAGTGAAATAGGCTAAATCATGTATTTTCACAATATATTTTCTACAAACTTTTAGTTGGGGTATTTAATATAGGACAGTGGCGTAAAGACACCATTAGTTATTATTATTACTCCTCAGAATTGCTGACTTTCCTCTGAAAGTCTGACATAGGTGATATTCCCAAGGGACGACTGCACTTCAGTATAGTGCTTTGGATGTAAGTGCAATGAAACTTCTGATACGCGTGCGTGGTTAGTCCGTGGCACTGCTCCGCTTCTAGGTCTCGGATTTTCAAAACAAGTCCTGGTAAACGGACAGATGTAGTCAGCCCATGATGCTCACAGAGTGAGCCAAGGTGGGAGGCAAGTAAAGTATCTCAGCACTAGACTTATTAGAATACACAGAGGTTTTATATATAGACATAGCCGAGACAGCTAATTATAGTTGCAAGGTAATGAATGTGTTTTATAACCAGACATTTTGTTCGAGTTATATGTGTAGCAGGGACATGATAAAGTCGGATATTTGATCAAATCCCTAAGGCAGATGAGAATTCACGGAAGATGTGAAAATGACTATTCTGTGGGGTGATTTCCATAAAGAAAGTAAGTGATTTTATCAAGTCCCTTAACTTTTTTCGTGAAAAGTCGTTATACTTGATGCTGGTAGCATTATTACCTATAAAAAATTGCCGGCGAGCCTTGAAACTACCATAACACCAGTAGTGAACCTTCCTGCTGACGCTGTGGTTCGGCCACGGTGCGTAATTTATGGCTACGCTTTGGGTGAGTCCTGACTTCTCTATTTCATCTTTTCTCTATAACAGTTGAGGGACTTGATCAAATCACTTACTTTCTTTAGGAAAATCACCCCACAGAGTTGTCATTTTAACATATTCCGTGAATTGATCATCTACCTTAGTGATTTGATCAAATCTGCGGTCTCATCATCTGCCTGATATATATATATATATATATATATATATATATATATATATATATACATCTGGTTCAAAATAAAGTTATGTTGAGATATGTTTATGTTTAAGTGTGGTAGCTTGCAAAAAATGTAATGGCAGATTTTACAGCAGAGTTGCATACATTTATCAGAATAGCTCATATTTTTTTTAAATTGTTATTATTTTACAGAAGTAACCTTAGTTTTGCTATATATTTTTTAACTGAAATTAAAACTATATTAATTTAGTAACTTCATTTTGTGAATGGTTGTTTGACAGGACGACGTGTCAAAAACAATTGTTGTGGAGCACAACTTCCTTAAGAAACTATAACGCAGCACGGCATTGTCCACCACTGAGATTAGTAAAATACGAGCTATCTCTCTTACCAGTCCAAGAACTATTGTATTTCATACCCGAGTGCATGTAAGTATAAAAGGAACGCCGGTGTATAAAAACAATGACAATTTTCTTAAAAAAAAATTATTCATAATGAAAAGTAATAAAAAAATTATGAAATCGTACAAAGGCATAATGTGGAACAAAATTGTAAATGCTATTTTCACATAATTAATAGTATTGATTGTTTTACATACAAATAGTCGTCAGCGCTTAAGGATGATTGTATTACTCGGTGTTTAGAGATACATTCAAAATTCAAACTTTCTTACTGATTGAAGCGAAGCGAGGTCCTCACAGAAAACCGAAGGCGCTCACATGACTGTGTAAAAAGGAAGTATGTATCCAAGTCCTAGATCCATACGCAGATGACCAACCATATACACGCAATGTGTACCGAAAATCGACAAGGGCACATCCTGGCGGAATTTAGCTGCACTAAGCGTTTGAATCTCTGTGGTCGTTACGAGGACTTGCTTAGAAAATTATTCAATTTTACCACTTGTCCAGATGCGTCACTTAGATATCGAAACCGTTAGATTTCCTTCCAAGGACCTGCCTATGGTTCTCGCAACGTTCGAGGCCCTCGCAATGCTGTCGGAAATTCATATGTTGGTCCTCGCAGGCTACATTAAACATTCACCTATGCATACACACACACACACAACCACGCAGACCAATTGAAAGGAAAGTGATCTCATAAGCATTTCTTTTCTTTTATTCGGAAAGAAGGCTCAAAACAGGTCCTTGGATAAGGTAAATTAAAATCTAATTGGTGCAATTGTCAACAACGACAACTTTAAATTATCGTTTTATTCTACATACGGTTCTAACGTTATCTGTTGGGAAGTTAAAATAATATATTAAGAAATATGCACTGAGCATATTAATTGCCAGGAGTTAAGGTCATTTTCTAAAGAAAATTGGACTTTTCTTAATTCTTGAACAAAAATGTTTTTTCAATATCAAAATATTCTGGTAATGATTATTTCATTTAAAAGTAAACATTTTCGTAAGTTAAACCACGCACAAAATTCATGCAAAATTATNTTCTGGTAATGATTATTTCATTTAAAAGTAAACATTTTCGTAAGTTAAACCACGCACAAAATTCATGCAAAATTATAACAAGCAATATTTATCAACACTTGTTCATTCTTTTAATTTGTAAGTGTAGTTTATCATATACATATATCAGTAGAATAAAAAGAAAACTGCAAATGTTAATATTAATTAAACATTTTCATTTGTTCTATTATTTGCGTTATCTTCGTGGACGTTTGAAGTGTTCTCATTGGCCCAAGGCTGCAGTTCTCCACTCCCCAATAGTCNTTATTTGCGTTATCTTCGTGGACGTTTGAAGTGTTCTCATTGGCCCAAGGCTGCAGTTCTCCACTCCCCAATAGTCCATAGATAACCGCTGCTGACATACAAATTCCCGCTTGAATGTAGAAAACTATACGCCACTCTTCAGCCATATGAAAATAAAAGACATTTCAATAGATGTGTTCGTAATTTAATTTAAATAATCTAAGTATTTGGAAAGAAGTGGTTCGAGGATTCAAGATAAATAATTCCATCACATCATCGGGACTCAATCACCCTCTCCATTAACATAAATTCTCCCTTCCCCCACACTGAATTCACAGTCCTACGAGAAAAATTGTGAAATGGCGTCGTTATCAAATAAAACTTTGCAATAGTCTCAAATGCCAAACGGTACGTAACGACAGGGAATAAAAATATCTAAAACTAAAAATTGTCCACTAATTAATATGAAAAAGAAGAATATATACTGCTTATTAGCGTAGGTAGATAAACACACACCATAAATAGCAACAGTTACATGAGCATAGCACAGCGTATATTTTCTATCCCAAACTACATTTTGCATTTTTAATATAAATCTGAAAAAGCAATGACTGAAATCTCTCTACATGCCTTGCAAATTCTACGCTCACGGACTTATATAGAAGTGTGCAACGGATTTTCAATCACGACATTCGATATCATCTATAAAACATTACATGGCGTCCTTACAGGAGTAGAAAAATCGTGTGGGAATATGTACAAGCATCCTTAATAAACGTTCCACGTGACGCTTTAGTTTTATTCAATAACAAATCGCATTTTAACTTATTCGATTGTGTGAATAAACATAACTTTCGTTACAGGAGTGGGCAGAACCCTCGGGAACTTCATGAAAATTCTCTACACTTTGAACGTGTAAAGGTTTGATGCGTGGTGGGAAGTGTTGGAATCAACAGCCCCTACTTTTTTTATGAGGGAGGTGTCACTGATTCTGTCAACTCGCATCGATTTGCTGCAATGAATCAGAATTTCATGGAACCAAGATTCAGTGAGTTGTTAATTCAAAATGTATGGTTTCAACAAGACGGGACTAAAGCCCATACGGCAAGAAGATCGTTCGCAGTGCTGAGACAGCTTCCCCAGGCCTCTGGATTTCTTAACGTGGCGACATACCCTGTCCAGCAAGATAACCTGATCCCACTCCCCACGATTATTGTATCCGTGGGTATATCAAGGCAGAGTTTACAAACGATGACCACGGACTTTGCCAGCCCTTCGGAATGCAATACATGAAGAAAAAGCCCGTATACCTCCAGAAGTGTTGACAAAAGTTATGCCATACTTCCGAACACGATTTCAGCTGTACATTGACAGCCCGGAAAAACATTTGGCCGGTATAATTTTCAAAACCATCAAAACTGTATCTTCCTAGTATGTATTTTTGCATGGCCAGAAAAAATATTATTTTCTTTGAACTAATTATTTCATCAGACCTTCCAATTAGGGAGGATGTTTTGCCGCATTGTGTATCACTTTACAATTATTTCCTGAATCAAGCCACCTCCTATAATATGCTGTCACTAAAACGGGTTAAAGTCATGATACATATCGAAATGCAACCATGGTGGCATTTCAAGAATTATGTATTTAATGGCTCCAGCTATGTCGGAGGTTACATGTTTCTGGATGTTGTTACCCAGTGAATTTTAGTTGCATCAATCAACCTGAACACCCATAACCTAAAGTGCCTTAGCCGGTAAATATTGATGATCTTATTAGGCTATACCGGCACACTGGTGGAGAGAACTCTTTACGAAGCCTCGAGTGAAAAGGCAATGGTATTAACTTGGCATGTGCCTGCAGACAAACACAACCCTTGCATTATTCCCGATGTTATGGAAGATTCCACTATCACTGAGACTTATGTAGCGCACGCACACTGTTTGGTAATTAAAAATTGTATGTCCTTGTACACACAGGTGCTCTGACATTTGACACTAGGCGTTCTGAAATCTGCTACGAAAGGAAGTTTTATAGTACACCGCAGTCCTGGTATATTTCGTGGCCTTCTGCGTGTCTATACTGAAGAGAGATGAAACATGCAAACTTCTGTACATCGGATAACTTTTGTGCCGTTCCTCGTCAAGATCCAGTCTCGCCCCTGGTACCTGAACTGTAGCCAACTGCGACTGTCAATATCAATGTACTTGAAGTATTTTGAGTAATGCATTTACCTCCGCGAGAGTTTAGTATTTCGTATGTGCCAGGTTTGCTTTTTAAAAGAAAACGCTCTGTGTTGCTATTTGGGCAGCTCTTGACAGCGAGGTCTTGAAAGCCGATGTGGGTCAAGTGGGGCGAGTATGGAGCAACGATGGAATGAAATGTTGGGGCAACAGGACATATTCAGCAGTGAACCGGCTTGGGATTGAACCCGGTTCGCCTTGGTGGAAGGCGAGCAGCCCAACCCTTCTGCCAGTGTGGCCCCTGCTAAGTTTGTTTATATCGACTAATCACTAAACCTTATCCAGAGATTCGTAGTTTAATTCAATGCCGTTTACATTATTTGTGAACAAACTACTTCTGAACTCGATTTTGAAGGGCGTACGTCTGTCTCTCTTAGGAGTTGGATTGGTCTGTAAATACAATTGCACTTTTCTACCTAATTTTCCACAAAGAATCGCCTCCAAAAATATTTCAGGTGAATTTTCAATGAACATGTAATTGAATAATAGTTCTAACGGTATAAATTTAAGCCAAAATGCATCGATATATTTACGTGTGAAAAGATAGCAGCAAATACATGTGATACCTGTGCAATTATTTGTGAAGAATATGCTTGAAAACTTCGTTATTCCAAATGCCTTTTGTGTTGTGTAATGGATAGTAATGTTGCACCCAACTTAAGGAATCTGGGTTTAGATCCTGGCAAAGTTATTGGATTTTTTTAAGTGGTCGGTGGCAACTGTTTACTTTACAGCATTGCTGCAGCCTCAGTTATAGCACCAGGAGTTCCTGTCAGCGTTATGTCGGTCAATTTTATAATAATTAGCGCAATTACAAAAATACCTGGTTTTGTGTCAGATATCCAGTGAGCGCCGGTGTTATAATCCCACACATAGCAAATGCGGTAAAGAAGATGCCACACACAACACTGCAGTATCCAGCTGTGGTATCAAGAATGTTCACCCTGTAATCAATCAAAAAAGAATATTGCTACGACATAAAACAAAGTAACTGTACAGTAAGTATGCAAGATAAAAACAAATAGGCAACTGGTGTATTAACTTTAGGGGAAACAACCACTGCCGAATTTAAATCATCACCATTATTACTGCCTTCTGCCTCTGCAGTATTAAAACTCACCAATGAGGTGGTGATGGGATCGGGTGGAATGAGAGAGCACGATTTATGAGCAGTACTGAAAGGAGGCGTGGTAGGTGAAGACCTTATAGGTGAAGGAGTAGTTTCAAGTGGTCTGATTTTCACACATAGACTGCGAACACGAATTAGGCCTACCTTATTCGTATACCCTGTAATTGACGTATTTCTGATTGACTAAGCCATAGAAGACTTAGAAACAACACCTGTGGTCTGAACAGCTGTTTCAAGATATGTTTAATTTGCCAAAACACCAAAATGTTTCTGTACAACTTCGTGGTTAATTTTTGCGTTTTCTTAAAACTTGGTCAATTTATTTATATAGGTGTTCTGTATCTGGCCCATGCCTAACCACTGTAATACTGTAAATCAGTGTATTAAATAATTTAACCACATCAAACACCTAAGTAGGTCAGATTGATATGAAATATCCCGCAATTTAACTGCTGCAATTTTCCTCAGAGAATTTTTAAGAATTAGTGGTAAAACAGTTCATGCAATCAGTAGTGTTTAAATAGTCCACTGAAGAAGAAATACCATCTTTCAATGGTACGCGCATTTCCTTACGTAACTGCTGAGTGTCTCTGGATGCAGCAAGAATACGAAAAGTAATCCGTAAATAAGTTCATTATTGAGCAAGAATTCAGGAACAATGACACTGACCATTGTTAATTCACAAAGTTGACTGCGGTAAACTGAAGAGAAAAAATTAACCAACGAGCTTCACACACAAAAAATTTCCTGGCGAGATTTCATGAGACACTTAAATAATCTAAGTACTATCAAGGAACCAAGAGTATGCAAACTTTAATTATATCTAAAACCAAGAAATAAATTTGCTACCCCGTTTATAAAACACCATAATAGCCCTAATTCATTTTTTTTATGCAGTTACTGCCCATGTAACTACGTAAACAAAACAAGGGTCAGGCAAGGCGGGTGCACAAAGAACGAACGAAGCGCGATTGTAAACTACACGGAATTGCCAATGAACCGTGACACAGAGGGAATAGATATTAACACACAAACAACGATTGTAGTTAGGAAATAGCGGTTCTATGGCAAGAGATGGTCAGTATGAAGCGCGGAGCCAGAAGCTTGGTAAGAAAACCGTAAACATCATGATTTTGCAATCCACTTCGATGGCGGCCATCTTGGTAGCCAGTACGGAAACCACCTGCACTTGTATTCCATTGTGACGATGGCCATTTTCTTTAAAAATTTCCCAAAATTTTAAAAAATTTTACACAATTATATTTTTTCAAGTATTTTTTAAAAAGTTTCAATTTTATTTCAAAAGATTTTTTTTTTCTAACATTCCATGGTGGCTATTTTGTTACGCGAAATAGCCTCAGGCTAAATCCTGACGTCGCTACCCGACTTCATTACATAGCCCCAGGCTACAGGGGGCCATGGTGTTGTGGCAGATAGACGCCTCGATTCTTGGGAGCTATGGTGGTGTGGTGGATAGACGACTCGCTGTTTGGGGGCATCAGTGGCATGGCGGAGAGATACGTCGATTCTTGTGAGCTGTGGTGGTGTGGCGGATAGACGACCCACTTTGTGAAGGCCACGGTAGGGAGGTGGATAGACTACTCGATTCTTGGGAGTTGCAGTGGTGTGGTGGATAGACATAGCCCTAGGCGCCTCCTTACGACTCCTGGACTTCATTACATAGCCCCAGGATACAGGTGGACTCCACGAGACATCACCCCATCGCCCCAGGCGGGGTGTGATTTTCCAAAATGTATTGAAAAATTTTTATTTTGCTACATAGCCCGAGGCTGTGCAGGTGTCCCCACACCAGCTACACCTCATAGTCCAGGCGGTGCGTGATTTTCGAAATATATTATTTTTGCTACATCGCCCCAGGCTGTGCAGACGTCCCCGAGAAATTCTTTTTACCATGATAACACACCCCATAGCCGCAGGCGAAGCATGATTTTCCGAAACGTATTGAAAGAGGTATTTATTTTGCTACAACACCCTAGTCTGCAGGTGGGTGAGGATATCCACAACAACACCACCCCATAGCCCTAGGCGATGTGTGAGTTTCTGAAACATATTGAAATATTTTCATTTCACTACAACGCTCCAGGAGGTGTGCGGCCTCCGTCGACTCCTCGAGAAGTTCTTTTCACGTGCACTCACAATTATCAGGTAGTAACATTGGCTGTCATGGGGACAACCAGTATGCACAAATAATTATAATTCGTGCACACACTCACATATGCACGAACACAAGCGTGCGTTTCGACAACGATGTGGCAGACCACATCACCCGACCTCGATCATTCAAAACTAACATAATAATGGTGGTTTATCCATTTGCATATCAGTTCAGTGGAGATCGTGGCACCGACCACCACACTTCCTGTCCACGTCAGTGACGTCGACGATGATGAAAATAATGTCTTCAGATTACGTTATTGAAAAATACTACCTTGCGCCATACGGGGTATCATAGCATGACCCAGCAACTGTGGTCAGACATGTGTGCTTCTTAGTCTTCTGAAGGAAACGAATGGTCTTCGGTTCGAGAACGTTTACGTATACTCGAAATCACTACAACCGACTAAGTACTTATGCCTAACACAAATACTACAAGCTGTGGACATAATTCGTTATTTACCCTTTAGTGACAATGAAGCAGTCGTGCAGCCAAGTGATGCTCTACCAAACTCTGTGTTTATTTTCGGCTATGGGGTAAGCGAGAAACAGGCGACAATACAGCAATATTTAAGCATGGGACGTCATGTACCAGTGGATTCTATTTGCGTATGTCACGCATGCCTAAACAGCTTCTACATGACAATACTAATTTCTTCGTTCTATATCGTTTGGATGACCTGAATTTACATCACATATTTAAAGACATGTGTTCATGTTGCTGGTGCGAACCTCACGGATTCCTAGTGATAGCAAAGGATTTTCCACTTCATAAGGGGCAGTACCGTATGGGTTTGGATCAGTTCATCATCGATCATCAGTGAACTGTGAGCTACTCAGTATCAAACTTTGGCCATAGCGGCCTGAATCTCGCACCAGAAAGCTGTATTATATCTACTATCGACGGGAACTGTAGTTTCGGAGGATAACGAGCCAAAAATCTCGGTTGGGCAAAACATGACAGCGATGCAGCTAACACATCCTTTATCCGCAGCGTTACTTCGGAAGCATTGTGGCCAGTGGCGGCACTTCAGACTAGCATTCAGACACATATTCGCACACTATTGTTAGGTATGGCATGGATCACAGCTTTAGAGACTGCACTGAGTGGTGTGAGCGAGCGCATAGCCAGCAGAGTTCATAAAACCATGACAAATAAATTATGCCCATTTACTGAAGACGTTAAGAAACTATCTGCTTTGGGTGGAAAGCTCGTCACTGTGGAAGACCAACGCTTCGATACCAATGTTATAACTACAAACATGGATTTGCGGCTTTCTACTGTAATCTAAAATATGTCCCAGCTGACTGCCTTTACTACTGGGGATGCACTTGAAGCTGTGTAATGATAACTGTTCAGCAACACGAATGTACTATCCACCAAGATGGAGGCCCAGCTTCACAACTTATCCGAAGACATACTGAAACTACACTATTTGGTGGCAACATTTCAGCTGTGGAGAAGAAAATCGGTGATGTGGGAGAGCAAGTTGGCGCGAGTTTTTCAAGCAGATCTCACCGCTTAACTATACAGCCACCTTAATATCAGGACCAAGAGTGATGTCGTGCTGGCCTCAATAGATAAGAAGCTGGATTCGAACATCGACACCATGGAAGGACGTCTGTTCGCGAACACAAATTTACTGTCTACCAATATGGATGCCCAGATTCACAAATTATCGGAAGATGTACAGAAACTCGACGCTTTAGGTGGTAAGATTTCAGCTATGGAGAAGAAAATTGATGCTGTGCGAGAGCAAGTTGGCACCCAAGTTCTTGCCAGTCTCACCGCTAAACTGGATAATTACCTTAATTTCAAGGCAGTGAGAGTGATGCTATGCCAACCTCAATATGTAAGAAGTTGGAATCGAACCTCGACGCCATCGCTACGATGTCCGCTACAGTGAATACATATTTTCAGAGTTTAACAAACGATGTGCGAAGCACGCTGGGAAGAAAGCTTCCCACGGTAGAGGAACAACTCCTTGAATTAGGTGAATTTGTCTACTACAGAGCACTTACTACCCTGGCAGCCACATTGAAGGCTAATTTGCTTGTAGCGAACAAGGGTGATGGCAATCTGGCCATTGTGGAAGCCAAGCTCACTGCAATGGAGACAAAGCCAAGATAGTACGACATTAATGGTTTTGCCTCCCTTTCTGCTAAAATAGTCGAGCACCTTAATGCACTGGGCGGAGGAAACCAAACTCAGCTCTGTATTCGAAGGTATGACAAATAAACTTACTACTCATATACTCGAAGAACTCGATAGTCGAAACCAAGCTTTGACTACGGGACTTGCAGATATTAAAGAACTTATTCGACATAGAATTGTTCGTTATTTAAATGACCTGCGCACGGACGATGAAAAATGGGTACATTGCCAGCATGTGCGTACTGCAGTACTACGCCAACTCGATACGTTTGAAGACAAAATTGTCAATCTGATTATGCGTAGGGCTATTGTATAATATATATAGTATAAACACTTTACTTATGTTTTTATTATAATATCTGCTGCGGTCAAGGATTTACAGCATGTCATTACAGGTGTGCGTGATAATTATCTACTCGCCAAGCGTGCTCGTATGGAGCTTGATGCTGTTCCCGAAGAGGCCTTCAACCCGATTACATCCCTGCTGGATGCTTTGAGGAAGGAAACTGTTCCGCCTGTCAGTAATGTGAAGACTGACCTGGACATCGATCTCAAGTCACATCCGGTGGACGACGGTGATGTGTCTTTAGCTGAATGGAAACGTTAAAAGGGCGGGTCTCACGGTCAGCCACTGTTCATAATTATCTCTCTTCATACACGACGCGATTTAATGATGAGACATACGGTGTTTATAGGTGGAATAAGAAATGGTACTTGCTGAATAAGCAATTTTTTTTCTATCCGATGATTATACATAGATTGACAATGAAGCAATATAGACATGACCGGGACTCTATGACCGGCTATTTAAATACCACCCCGGATAGTTTACGAAAGAGGCACTTAATTAATACAAACGATTACTTAGCCTCACAAGTGCACATTTAACTGATAATGATTTAACTGCCAACACATATAAGGATAAGTCACATCCGAAATTCGACATTGTTGCCGAGCTGTTTCTAGGCGTAGGTCTAGCTAGCAGCTTGGGACTGGTTCCGAACTTTGATGGGGGCAGTCAGCTCAAATATGTGTACTGGGACGATGTGAATGAGGTTGTATTGCATCAAAGACTACTCATTGCCTCTCAACAGGCAGGCAATCATTCACACTAATGAGATTGTTAAAATTGTGGAATAATTACGTGAAGGCGGATACATGTACTTAAAAATTGTCTTGTGCGCAGATTGCAGCCGAGCTTCACTAGCCTGCATGAAGAAATTTCCACAGAAGAAAAGTAGTTGTCTTTGGACTTCGTGATTTGTATCAAGCTGACATTGTGGAAATGATTCTGTATGCCTCTGTTAATAAAGGATATAGCAACATTCTGACGGTAATAAATTGTTTCAGCAAATATGGGTGGGCTGTCCACGTTCGTCAAAATATAACGGACTTTGCTAACGCGATGAAAATGGTTTTACAAGATAAGGGACCACCTATAAATATGCAGACTGATTTAGGTGAAAAACTGGGATATATAATTGTCGCGTTTCAGACAGGAAAATTGAATGCTATCAATGTGGACTGTTAAAAATTCGATCATGTAATTATTAAGAAGGCTAAATTCGGAGGCTTACCCATATGGTGATTTCAACATTGATTTTACAAACGGCACATATATGGTCCCTTATCAAATGCATGCCGACATTTACAGGTCATACTATGGGCAAACGCAGACACCGAATCTGGAACCGAACGCGTTCATGGACACAGATCCCATATTAGTGTTTGTTGTTAGCAAACAGGTCAATCGATAAAATCAGGTGTTGTAGACTGCAGGATTGTAATAACCTCTTTGGAGAATTTCCCAGTCTTCATCCATGCCTGCAGTTTAATACTTCATGACGGACTAGTCACATACGATGTATAGGACAGAGTAGTTAAAATACTGACATATGTTACAACTATAGCACATTCTCTATACGACAGTCATAATGTATGCGAACTTTCAGGGATGTGTTTCACAGTATGGTTTCATTATGAAATGTATATGTACAGCATATGTTGACGGGCGCATAGAAGAAAGTACATTCCTACCTCCGTTTCTGTGGCATGCGCTCGATGTGAAAATCAAAGCCACAAATAACTGCCTGGAAAACTTCTATCACGGACTCAATTTGAGTGGGGGTGATTTAGAATACGATAAAGTGCGAGATGTACTTGTCTCAATGTTAAACGAGAATGGCAGAGTCTTCGTAGCCGGGCCAGAGCAGAGGAGGCATTTAATCATTTATTGCAATACGAAAGTAAAACTATGCGATCTACAAACAGAGTCTGGGTGTCCTTCGTTTAGAAAGTTGACAATGCGGTACATAAAAAAAAAAACATCTAACACATGTGTGCTGCATGGACATTTGACCTTGCGTGTCCTTACCTATGCGCTCTGTTGTTAAAGAGGTGGGACTGCTGTGACGGTAAAATTTTCTCATAAACAACACCAGCGGTTATAAATAGCTCAGCCTGCGAGGAGGGGAACCACAGTACTGATCGGGCATCATTATGTATGGACTTCTCTCGAATCTGAATGGGACCGCGCCATATAGGGTGCTGTCGGACCTCGTCATCGGGAAGTTGTATATGTCATCTGATTTCCGGATGAAGGAGACAACATATGGCAAGTGTGTAACATATGAGTTAGAAAATTAGTTTCGCATCCGACTACCTTCACATTACGTTCAACTCATCACCGACGAGTATATGACTAAGCTTATTATCGCAACAGTTCGGTTAAGGTATGCAGGCATAAGTCGATTTACAATGGTATGACAATGCACGCTGTAGAACTTCCATAAATGTGGAAGATAGATTCTCTCCAAGCATAGTATAAATTTAGGCATCTACATAGCATTCAACCCTCTAGTCACGTACGAGGGATAAGTTACTGTTGTGGAAGAAAGACTATCTCCTAGCATAATATATATATAATTAAGTCATGAATGTAGCATTCAACCCGCTAGTCACGTACGAGGTTGAAGTTACTGCAGGATACAGGTGAGTTCACTTCAAACCGCCCAGCTAGTCCTCGCAAGTAGAATGTTGTAATGGATTTGAACACTGGGTAACGAAGCGATGAGAACTGCATACTCTCGGTACCATGTAATATATTTTTATGTTCAGTATATTACCTGAGGGCGAAAATGAAGCTGCCTTCCTCACTTCGCACTATGTCAACACTAGCAAGCGAAGAGAACATACGTCAGACTTGATTTACTCATGCAATTGCGTATGAACTATCTGAGGCGAACACCGGCGAAGTAATTAACAACTGTATCAAGTGCTCTACAGGCGTGCGTCATACAACCTGTATGAATCGAGGAACGATAACATGATAGACAATGTGTTCACCGTTATCGTGTGAAGTTTACATTGCTACAATATAAGAAGAGACGCGTCTTACATCCAGCTCGCAGTCGACAGCAGCGTATCATTCAGTAGACATCTATCGCCACTTCCATGTGTAATGCGTTTGACATACATGAATGTGTGGGATTTCTGCCGGAAGATGTGGACTTGTGCGTGAGATACTTAATCGGATATAAAAGAGTGGTGTTTAAACCCGAGTTTGGATATGAGAAAGTTCAGATATGCGACGGTGAAAATCATTTGTGGGTATATCACGACACCTGGGATAACCTTCACTGTGAAATTCTGCCCTGCTACAAGTTCGAACAGTGTGCCGTCTTCAATCTCCGACGAAACAGCTAACTACCTGCATTCTCGCAGTATGGGTCGAATTTGAAGATATTATCGAACTGTGCCATGATAACAAGGAAGTGGACTTTACCCTGCGAGATGTAGATACTGACTCAACCTACCGCTGGACTAAAGAGTGCTCAGAGCACATACATACGAGCATGCCGGAAGGCTGTGGCAGCAAATGGATTTTACTCTGCTTGGCTAAGGTATGTTGTGTGTAGAATTGAAACTGCAAGTTCTTCATCAACGTGAGAGCAGCTCCCAACCGGGACATGTGGGGTATATAAGTGAAACAAACTATCGTTTTCTACATCATGAACATTGAAGTGGCAGACAGCAGCACTACTGCTGAGGGAGAACTGACATGTCACAGCAAGTGCAAGTGTTGTCAGGTTTTGTATGACCTTATTGCATGTATTCTACTGCTATTGACTGAAGCTCTGAAGTAGTGTTGACGTCATGTAGAGTATGATATAAGCTACATGTATACTGCCAGTCGACTCCAATGAGCTACCAAGAACAAGATGAACGTGCCATTTTGTCCAGAGACCGCCTACCATAGTGTCACACCTGGTAACAGCAGCGTTACCTATGAAGTTGTTGGAGATACCACCTAGTCGAGTACCTACAGTGAAGAGTGTGATGGCATAGCGCATTGGCTGCATGCCCACAATCCTACATCATATGACCGATACCAGCAGATGGTCGACTGTAGTGTGCTGGGGAGGGTGTTTTTCATAACATGAGAACAAACACTCCCCTGTCTTGATGCATGCTGCAATTCGCGTTCACCTCCCCAACTACATGCTGCTAGCAGAGTCTCAAGTTCCCGTCAACACTGCTACTGCTGGTGCTGCTGTGATCGACATCACCGGGGACACCACCTAGCTGCTGGCTGTCATCACCAAACATAAGAATGCTGCAAGGATGGTGTCCACACCTGTCAAGTCTACAAAAGTTCCTAGATGCAGAGCACCACATCCTGCCCGTAAGAAGAAGATGCCAGCCACCGTCTGCCTGCATTTTGGGATGTCTTCCCTGCCAGACGTGAGAGAATTAACTGTTTCTGGGAGAAAGGCATTACTACAGACACTCTTTACCTCGCTTCTTGCAAACGTCTAGAGAAAATGGTGTGTTTAATATAAATTTAAAATAATATATTTTATATTGTTTGTGTCAATATTCATATGTGCAAGTTTATTACTTTCTGTTTTATTTGAAAAAAAAAATTGTCAAGTTTCTGTGATATTATGTACATATTACTTTCTGTGTTAATTAAAAAACTGTTATATTTTCTTGTGACAATATGAATATATTACTTTCTGTTTTAATTGAAAAACATTTATTTTTTCTTGTGACAAAATGTAGATATTGTGTTAATTGAAAAAAATAATGGAAAATAATTTTGTGGCAATATATATGTGTTCTTAAACTCTGTGTGTTCTATTTCTGTTGATGGAGATTGCAAACACAAACAAATACCCAAAACTAACGTGCCAGTATATTGTATGTGTTTATTATTATTTACAAACACACAAACCTTTTTGAATTCAATGCTACCAGCATATATATTAAAGGAAAAAATAATAACTTTAGATGATAAATTTAAAATAACTGTCTTACCACTTTTACCACTATTAAAGATGCTATAATAAAACTTACACCATACATTTAACGTCTTAGTTACTTAAATAATAAAGAGAACATTTATTTATGTTACGGTTTTGTCATATAAGTATGATGCAGTAAGTGTAAATCACAAGTACGCTGACAGGCTTAGTAGTTCATGTGCAATTTGATAAAGACTATCTCATATGCTGAGATATATAAAAAAAATATATTTTGAAGAGTTACTTCGCTGGGAAGAGAGAGAATTGATTTAGCTGGAGGAGTCTCCTACAGACCGGTGGGAAGGCCGCAGCGGTGACATAACAAATCATCTTGTTATTCCGAAAAACTCTCTCCCTACGAATGACGTAGCTTTGGGAATCAAATATATATCTCTCACATATTTCTAAACACTCGTTCGTGCTCTGACCACTGTGCTCCACGTGTGTGCCTATCCACGTCCAGGGTCGTCGGGACATCTCGCTAGCAACTGCTACTCATACTCTAAAATATCATGCTTCTTTTGGGTAAGTATTCATCTGCATCGTGGTGGTGAGTAGACATAAATAAAATTTTTATATATTGAAGGTTAGAGAAATAGTGTGTGCGCCTCATTTTTTTCACAATACCAAGGGTTAAATTTATCAAATAGGCTATCCTATGTAAGGTGGTTAGGATTTTGACGGCACTATGGAAGCATTCTTTAACTGATACATTCAGTGGAGACTGTACTATTATTATTTTATCTATTGAGAATTAAACATTATAGTGAGTTGGTAAAAAAAATTAAGGTTAGTTGTAGATCGTCGTCTAACATTGACAGGTTGTAACATTATATATAATGATTTGCATAAAGTTAAAAACCTACCGTCGCATTATTTTTAAATTTATTCAAGACATTGAATTTTTAGAGTTAGCATTATGCCAGATGCTAATTGCAGTTCATATCTCACACTGAACCCTACAGCCAACACATTACGAATTGAAATGACAAATAATATTTTAAGGATTTGATTGACTTTGCAGAACACTCATTTCTGTTCATATCTCACACTGAACGTTATCGTTAATACATTATAAATTGAAATAAAAATATTTGATCTATTATGACTGACTTGGCAGAGCAGACGTCATTATGTAGTGAACCTGGTCCAAATTACATTTTCCAGTAAACAGATACTTTAAGATTATACAGAACTCGCAGTAAAATAAAACCCTATTAGTACATGTTACTTTACATGCACATGAAATGTAATTTTATCTGGTAGGTTTGCGAGATATGACAGAGTAAGTGTTTTTGAAAAAAAAAAAAGCAAGAGTATGGAATGGTTGAATGCATTTATTTTCTGTAAGACAACATTTAAGTCTCTACAACGTGAAAATTTCCATAGTGTTTTGAAAGTATAATTTATCTACATATTGTTCTATTATATTTTTTTTCAATATGTATACAGCATCACGCATACATATAGATTGTAATGATTACTGTTCTGTGATCACGTAAAAAAANGCAAGAGTATGGAATGGTTGAATGCATTTATTTTCTGTAAGACAACATTTAAGTCTCTACAACGTGAAAATTTCCATAGTGTTTTGAAAGTATAATTTATCTACATATTGTTCTATTATATTTTTTTTTCAATATGTATACAGCATCACGCATACATATAGATTGTAATGATTACTGTTCTGTGATCACGTAAAAAAATAAAATGTATTAAAGAACTCTTCCCTATCGTATAACTTATTTATTCTACTTATGTGTGGGTGGTTCTCTGAATAGTTAACGTAAGTGAACCTTTTGCATAATGGTCAGAGTCGCTGTACTCTCACAAACACACAGGGTTTCCCAACACGTTGAGTTGCAGTTGATAAAAATGTTTACACCTACTTGCCGAGCACGTGTAGGCCTGAGGCAGTTATATAAGCTGTTGGTGATATAACGGACAGTCGCACTGGTTTTCGCTGTATGTACGTGGCAAGATGTTGAAGAGAGTTTTCACCGCAAGGTCAGCACGCATGTTGACGATCCTTATTCAGCGAAGGTATTCTGTACGCTGTGTGTTCTTGTTGCCGTCCAACATATGGCAATTACAACAGGTCCCGTTGTTAACCTCCCACTACCTAGCACTGTACATTCAGATGCCGTAGGCCTTGGACTGCATGCGTTACTTGTCACCAAATATCCTGTTTAAAACTTTTGACACGTGTAAGCTGTCTGGTTGTGACAATCTGTTACATAGACCATTCATATTTTGGTATTGTATGCTTGATTTTTTATTTGTATTGACACCATACTTAAATACTCAGCATACAACATACCACACTTTTTTTTGTACAAGTGTCTCCCTGGTTCGTGTCTCCGGAATGCACATCATAGTTATTTTACACTCTATACTGTTTATGCCCTCTTTTCAACTCGCCCACTCTGTTTTGTGTGTGTGTGTCCCGGATTCGAGACCCAGCGAACAGATATCACGGTTGTATAGTCCCACTCTACCCTCCTATATGAAGTGCAGCATATATTATATTTATATATATAATTTTTTGTTTCCTATATGTATATATAAATTAATAATGTATATACATATACTTTACATACATTTTCGAACTAGCCTAGAACCTTTTTCCCCTAGGATCACTTCAGGTCTACAATGCATCTCTGCACAAAGAGTAAGAACTTTTGGATTAAACGAAAATTTCGTGATGGATTCTGGTCGTTCATCGTCGATGTCGTTACCTCCTTATTTAGCTGCTTCGACTTTTCCTAACATATATATTGCCCTTACTGTAGGTTGGCCCACACTACAGTGTAGTTTTTGTGATTTTATGTTTACCGTTCACCGGAATGGATTATGTCACGAGCGTAATTGTGCACTCAATCCATCCTGGCAGCCAGCACAGTGCATATGTGACAGGTGAGGAAAGATATTCGTCCGCACCGACCAACTTAATGCCCATAATGTAACATGCACAGGACTGATCAGACAGCCTGCACCATCCTGATGTGCATTCTGTAATCAGGACTTAGAGCAATCTTTTAATGCTCGTAGCCATGAACGCACATGTTGGGCGAATGCCGATGCTATGTTATTGGTATGCGGGAATTGCGGTAGGCAGTTTACCAGAAGTAATAAGTGCACATAGTACAAAGTGTACTGGTACTGCCAAAACCTCCCGGCCGGCGAAGAGAGCACGTGTGGAAAGTCCTCAGCCAGGGCCATCCCATAGCATACCAGCTCGTATTATTGCGACCGAGAGTCGCGCTCGTCGTGGCGCTATTGCCACTGGGGCCGGTGGGTGTAATGCCTATGGGTTTGTGGAGGCAGAGAGCGCGTTTCGGGACCTAATGAAAACATACGTCACCGAGAATACCTCGAGTGTAGCTGTTGATATTTGTGGCTACCTCGAGCAGATGAGAAATAATATAATTGGCTAGCTGGAGCAGGAAATCGACACCCAGTGGGCAGTAAAGTTTAATATATGTCTCGAGTGCGTATATGGGAAACCAGAGCCACACGATGCTGAGGTGGATCGGCAAGCCTTCGAGACAAAGAACGTGCCTCTCTTTAGTGTAGCCGACATAGATGAGGCTGTGTGGAGAGCTGCCTGTGCTCAAATTCCAGAATTATCAGAACGGCGATAAGGTACCTATAGTGGTGTATGCGGACTTTGAGGAAATGCTGGTGCCTGTCCAGATGTGTCAGCCGATCCCAGACACGCCCTACACTTATAGATACCAAAAACATGAGCCCTATAGTTATGGCGTCTATTTTAAAGTGGATAATATCATAATAACTGCCTCCAAGACAACCAGCCTACCCCTGGGTGTAATATGTTACCCAGGCGAAGGTGCATCGAAACACTTTATGGAAGATATTGTTAGGATAGGCAACCTGGCGAAACCCATATATGTCAGTCCGAGCCTCTGCGCCTACTAACGCCTGGTGAACGGACTGACTATACGCAAGCCACTACCTGCTGCCATTGTTCAGGCGTGTTCACTATCGCAACCATAAGGTGGACGACTATGATCACTTCCCTAGCAACTTTATCGGGGTGGCTTGTAATAACTGCAACAAGATTCGCTGCCGCCCCCAGAGACTGCCAATCCTCTTCCATAATAATGCCAATTTCATAATTAAACAACTTGGCTATGATTCCCAGGACATATTTTATTATTTCAAATACGGAAGATTGTCTCATTACCTTCAGCAAAAGTTTGGGCGACAAATTTACAATTCATTTTATTGGTAATTTTCGATTTATGTCTGTCAGCCTAGCAACAATCACACATAATCTACAATCCGGCGACTTCCACACAGCATCTAGCTTCTTCATTGTAGAAAAGCTCAAGCTGGTAATCCCCAAAGGTGTCTTCCCATACAATTTGGTTAACTCGTGGGGGATGCTCGCCCAGCTGTGGTTGCCACCAATAGAGTCCTTCTACAATCAGCTTACTGGAGGAAACATTAGTGGGGCAGACTACCAGCATACACAAAAGCCTGGTCTGTGTTCGGCTGCCACACCCTCCAAGATTATGCTCAGATCAGCCTGAAGACAGATGTCTAGATTCTGTGCGACGTCTTCGAGAATTTCCGGGAGCTCTGTTTAACCACCTATAACCTTGACTGTGTACGGTATGTGAGTTCTCTCGGTCTCTCATTTGACGTGATGTTGCGCAATATGCAGGTGGAGTTGGAGTAACTCACAGACTACGACATCCACCTGTTTATTGAGGCTGGTATACGGGGAGGGGTGGCCCAATGTATTATCCAGCATATTATAGCACACAATAAGTATATATTTGAGACATATGATGCCAGCAGGCCATCTACCTACCTTAAGTATGTAGATGCCAATAATTTATACGGGTGGGCAATGTCCATTTCACTCCCATATGGTGGTTTTTAATGGAGTGCCACGAACATTGCTGTCATGTCCATGCTGTATGACAGGGATGTTGGCTACATTCTGGAGGTTGATGTAGAATACCCTTACGCTCTTCACAAAGAGCATAGGGATCTTCCATTCCTGCCAGTGAACGAGTGTCCCCCTGATTCCAAACAAACGAAACTCATGACGACCCTGGAGTGCAAGCTACATTACATCGTACAATATGTCAATCTGAAGCAAGCATTGTTTCATGGAATATCGCTGAAGGCTATTCACCATGTCCTTCAATTACAGCAGAGGGCGTGGCTAAAGTCGTATATTGGCATGAATATATTGAAATGTCAGGCAGCCACAAACACCTTTGAGAAGGACTTTTTCAAATTAATAAATAATGCTACATGCGGTAAGCTTATGGGACATAAGTGAAAATTCGAGCGTATGAAACTTGTGTGCAGAGAAATTCAGACGAAGAAATACATTTCAAAACATGCATTATAATGCAGGACAATTTATTATTAGTCTTTATCCCCCGTGAAATTATGCCACGAGAGCATAACATTTGACAAACCCATATAAGCTGGCTTTACCGTACTTGACCTGTCGAAAACTCTCATGTATAGTTTTTACTACGATGTAATGAATGCGTGGTATGGGGGTAGTGTGAGTATCACCTACAGAGACACAGATTCCTATATAATGGAGATGACCTGCCCCGACTTTTACAGCGACCTCGCCTCACACCAGGCACTCATGTCCGAGTAAGACACCAGTAGGTACCCTCCCACTCATCTCTTCTACTCACCTACCAACACCAAGGTTATTGGTAAATTTATTGATGAGTGCGGAGGTAATGATGTGGCCGAGTTTGTTGGGCGAAGGGCGAAGCTTTATGCATACCGCTGCCAGGTTATGGTAGTAAAGTGTGAGAAGGGGATACAAAAATGTGTTGTAGAGAAGACGATAACACTTGACGATTATTGGCATATCCTTTTGTCCCAGTGCAGCATGCGAGTGCAGGTTAGTAGTATTAGGTCATACCATCACGAAGTATATACAGAGTGCAAAAACAAATTACCTCTTTCGTGTATGGACGACAAACGTAAAGTTCTGGATGATGCCATTCATACCATCTCCTATGGTTACCATACCTACAAAAAAAAATTGGTCAGGCACGCATTCTTATAAATGTCTGTCCCCAGAGAGTGTAATTTTTCCAGCAGCGTACTGTAGCACATACAAGTGTCGTATTTCTCTTGTCAGGTATATTTTTGAGGGTGTTGGTAGCCAAATATATCTCTATTAGCATACTGCAGCACATGCAAGAGACATAGTATTCTTACGAGGTATGCTGACTGGTAGCATACTGTAGCTCGTACAGAGGTACGTTCCTATCTTGTCAGGTAGGTTATCAGTATTTCCTGCAGTATACTGGAGCACATTCAAGAGTAGTCGTCTTCTAAGGTATACTACCACTATTGGTCCGCGCAGTCTGTTCCAGCATGCTTTGCACATGTAATGGTTCCATGCTTCTTATTGTCAAGTTTGCTGGCTAGTAGCATACTGTAGGTCATGTAAATGTAAATCTTATCTTGCCAGGTGTGTTACCAGTATGTCCTGTGCATGTTTTTTTCCCAGTGGTATACTGTAGCACATGCAAGCATTGCCTTGCCAGGCATGCCACCACTGCTGTTGTTTTTCAGCATACTGTAACACATGCTAAAGTCATATTCATATTGTCAAACATGTGTAAGTTTCTGCCATACTGTAGCACATGCAAGAGTCCGCCGTGTATGTATGTGTTTTCCAGCATACTGTTTCATACAAGAGTCAATATTATCTTGCCAGGCATGTTACTAGTATGTCCTGTGCATGTTTTTTCCCAGAGGTATACTGTAGCACATGCAAGCATCGCCTTGCCAGGTATGCTGTCGTTGCTGTTGATCGTTTTCAAGAATACTGTAACACATGCAAGAGTCATATTCATCTTGTCAGGCATGTATGTTTCCGCCATACAGTAGCATACTGCAAGAGTTATATTCATATTGACAGTCATGTGTCCAGTATTTCTTGTTTTTTTTTCATAGTACTCTGTTGGCAATCCACACTGTAGTGCCCTTCTCACTTCCAATCTCTTTCCCTGTTGCTATAGAGTTCACTTTGATCTCTTCTATGTGGATGCTTCGTCGTAAACCCCCTGTACATTATACTTGTGACGTTACCATGTATATATTTATAGCATCATAGGAATAGTGTACTGGCCGGTCGCAAGTCCGGGGTCCGTCTGCATGCTTGTACCACGTGGACGGTAAAAATGAGGGCGACGAAGAAACTGCCAGGTGTAGGTAAGTGGTGTTCATGCATGTTTTGGTGTGTTCGTGCATATGTTAGTGTCTTCATGAATTATTATTATTTTTGCGTACTGGTTGTCACCATGGCAGTTAACGATACTACCTGATAGCTGTGAGCGCGCGTAAAATGAACTTCTCGGGGAGTCAGTGGAGGCCCCACACCTCCTGGGGAGCTGTAGAAAAATATAAAATGTTTTTAATACGTTTCGGAAACTCACACATTGCCTAGGGCTATGGAGAGTTGTTGTGGAGAGCCTCCCCCACCTGCAGCCTGGGGTGTTGTAGCAAAATAGATAACACTTTCATATGTTTCGGAAAATCACGCATCGCCTGAGGCTATGGGATGTGTTATCGTGGTAAAAATAATTTCTCGGGGACGTCTGAAAAACCTGGGGCGATATAACAAAGATAATATGTTTCGAAAATCACACACCGTCTGGGGCTATGAGGTGTTGTGGGAATGGGGACACCTGCCCAGCCTCGGGCTATGTAGCAGGATAAGAATTTTTCAATAAATTTCGGACAATCACACCCCGCCTGGGGCAATGGGGTGTTGTCGTGGGGAGACCGCCTGAAGTCTGGGGCTATGTAATGAAGTCTGGGAGTTGCAGTTAGGAGCTCGCCTGGGGCTTCGTCTATCCACTACACCACTGTGAATCCCAAGAATCCAGTAGTCTATCCACCTCACTACCACGGCCTCCACAAAGCGGGTCGTCTATCCGTCACACCACCATGGTTCCCAAGAATCGAGGCGTCTCTCTGCAACATCACCGCGGCCCCCAAGAAGCCAGTAGTCTATCCACTATACCATCTTGGTTCCCAAGAATCAAGGCATATATTTGCCATGCCACCGCGGACCCCTGTAGCCTGGGGCTATGTTATTAAGTCAGGGAGTCGTTTTAAGAAGCCCTGCCTGGGGCGATGTGTATCCGCCACACCACTGCGTCTCCCCGGCGCAATTGAATGCAAGAGCATGATGTTTGGCATGTCGCATATCCACTGCACTACCGCGGCTCCACCTGAATGCAAGATCAAGTCCCATACAGCTTGGGGCTATGCACATAGCCTCGGGCGATCTAAACGTATAGCTTCGGGTGATGTAATGAGGTTGGGGAGTCGTCTTAGGTACACGCCTGGTGCTATGTAGTAAATTCGGGGAGTCGACGTCAGGAGCTAGCCAGAGGCTATCTTGCGAAACAAATTGGCCGCCATAGAATGTTCGAGAAAAAAAATTGAAAACTTTTGAAAAATAATTTAAAAAATTAGAAAACTTTTTGAAAGAATTTGAAATAATTAAATGTAGGAAAATTATTGAAAATTTTGGGAAATTTTGAAAGCAAAATGGCTACCATCGCAATGGAATTCAAGAGCAGGTGGTTTCCGTACTGACTACCAAGATTGCCGCCGTCGAAGTGGAATGCAAGAGCATAACGTTTGCGCTTTTCCAAGCAAGCTGCTGGCTCCGCGCTCCATACTACCCCTCCCTTGCCCGAGAACAACCATTTCCTAACTACTACAGACAAATAAAAACAGAAATAAATGTTACGTATTTTGCTGCTGACCAAATATATCGCCTCAACACACGTAACACAAATAAACATATGTAAATGTCGCTCTTACGAAATATAGCTCAGAATGAACACACGATTGAAAAGTGTATTTAAATGAAACAACTTTAACCAAATAGAAATATAACAGCGCTCTGGTAAAAACAAAACCGTCTCTCTCAACATTAATTTAGGTCGCAATCACGCTTGTGGCTGCCATTTTATTTGTGCCACAAAAATACATATATATATATATCAAAAGTTACAGTATGAATGAAGTAAAATGCGTGCTGGGAAAGTGTAGCAGAAATTATTGAAATCAACAATAACTGCAATGTCATTATATTATTAAATACCAGAAGTAATAAAATTATATTTTTAAAGAAAGTAAGTTTAATGAAATACATTGACTAGGAGTATGTGTAATCCTGTATTTTAAAATAAAATTTATGAACATTAATATTTTTCACAATATTTATACATATTTCAGAAAGTTACATATTAAAGTTAAGTAAAATTATCAAAATTGCAACAAATCAAAATACATTAACAATTTTGAAAAATGCACAAAAGAAGAAATCTGCAATTTAAATTAACTACATACCACAGATTAGGTACAGACAATACACAATTGATTAAGATTACCAATGAGAATTTACAATATTTATTTATTTTATAATTTATTTAAATTTTTTATTATTATTTATTATTTATATTAAAATAATATATATTAAAGAAAAAAATGGAAAAAAAATAAAAACATAGTATTTTCAGACGAATCTTAGAATTATTATGGTTATATTAAAGAGTTATCAAAATTAATTTCAATACATTTTAGTGAACCTAATCGAAATATTTTTTCATGTCATAGATGATTCATCATAACTAATTCTAACGAAAAATGTCGTTTACATGTAAAAATAGAGCTTTTACAATAGAAATGTCTAAATTTGGAGGAAAATTATATTAAATTAATTAGATTTATTCATTAATAGTTCCCTTTTGTTATTTGTGTTTATTTTGCGTGTTTATAAAAAAATTTTGGGGACTTGTGAACTAAGCCTGTAAGATCAACACTATAATTAAATATCATAAACATGAACCAGAATGTTTCCCTCATTTTGTGATTTGATAATGCAATGTATAAAAAAATATATTGATAAAGGTGCCACCAAAAGTTTTTATTTAAATGGTAGGAAAATAATCTAAAGGAATTAAAAAGGTATATATAATGAATATCTCAAAATGTAAAAATTGACATAAGAACAATTTGAAGATTTAAAAAATTCAAAAATATCATATTTTTGACTGTATAAAAAGTGTTCTGGAAAATTTAGAAAGATGTCATAATTTAATGTATACTAAAATAATTGAAAAGTAATAAAAATAAAACAGAAAGAATTAAATATTAAATTAATCTTATATGACACTAAAAATGGTTGATATCATATCGAAGATAGTGTCAGAAATGCTAGGAATTTTATAAATCTAACATTATTGTATCAAAAAGCAGCATAATCTTATTGTAATCTTAAGTAGCTTATTCTGTCATATATGCTGGTTTATAATGATAAGATATTAGTATATGATTAACCGTTACTAATATTCGATTTTTTTAATATAACGATTTATTAAAATAATTGCAACTAATAAAGACACCTACATTTCATTTCATAACATTTAGAAATATTATTTTTAAATACATCTAAATGCATGACATCAGGTATTCATAAATTTAGTATGAATCATTTTAAAACAAACAATTTTTAAAAACAATATTAACATTGTATACTAAAAAATTAGATTATAATCGATATTTTTATATAACAATAAATTATTCTAATATTCCAAAAATATAAGTATGATATAATACTAATTTTCAATGTATATTGTTACAAGAGAATACCAAATTAAACATATTTATAATGATCTGGTTGGAAAAGAATTGGTAAACTAAAAATTTCAAGGAATTTTTTTAAATTGTAGGGAAAAAGATTATTGTCTATTAACTTTGTTAAGAACAGAAAAAATAATGATACAGAGTCTATAATAAACACTCTAATATCTTATTAAGGTTAAAAAAAAAATTTCCTTAAAAATGTATAGATAAGTATTTTATATGTTTGATAATTTAATTAATAATTTAATAAATAATTATAAAAAGGATAATTGAAAAGTATTGTATATAAAATAAAATTGTTCATTGTACCAATTATAAATGAATTATCAAAAAGAAAATTTCACTAAGTTTCAAATTCTTTTAAACTTAACGTAAATGGGGTAAATTAATTTTCCTAATTACATATTTTTAAAAGTTTACTTTCATTTACAATTCATTATTCATAAATTTATATATATATATATATATGTTTTGAAATTATAATTTGGGACTTTGTCATATTTTAGTAAGTCAGTTGACCAGTTAGCTGTAAAACCATATTTAAATAAGTTTTTAAATTTTTTATTTATTTCTAACCATGTCACCAACTATATATTTAAGTTCAGTAGGAAAATTTTGACTTCCTTAATTATTTTTTAATATTTCGTGAACTTTATTAACATGTGTAACTTTTATGTTAACTGTTTAATATATTTCAAACCATGTTATTTGTTTAAGGACATAAAATTTCAACTTATTTACAAATTAAGTTCAAAGGCAATTTTTTTTCACATTTTAGAATTAAAATGCAAATAAATCATTCAACACCACCAACTTTAAGTTCTGAGTATGATAAATAATTAGTTACATTATAGTTTACTTTACTAATTATTTTACTTTATTATTATAACATTCTTTGTCATTATCTCAAGTTTTTTGGTTTTCTTGTTTTAAAAATTGTTTGAAAATCTTTTAAAAAATTATTATCAGATATACATTTTACTGGAATAGCGAACCAATATTTCATTAAACAATATCTTTAAAAGATATAATTTACTTAAATCGTATATTTTTTGTTGACAGATCTTTTAAATTTCTTGAATTCAATTCATCTAATCTGCTTGCCCCAAATGAACAATAGCAAAAAAAGTTATTTCTTTTCTAGGATTTTTTTTTGCCAGTTTACATCATCACCATTATTTCCCAGATAAACAATTTTTTTTAATTTTTTTTAAATTACGATTTTTTAGAACATTGCATTTTATACATATTATTTTGTAATTTTTTTTCATAAAAAATATTTTCGCTCTTTATATTATTATATTTAGTTAATTTTTTACACTTTAGCAATAAATATTTTTTTTCTTAAAATAAGATATTTTTTATATTTATATAAAATTGCCATGTATTAATAAAAAAACTGTAAACATATATTTAATTCAATTTTTTTCTATTTCTGTAATCTATCAATCAATTTAGAAGTTATTTGATATCTATTTTTGTAGAATGTAAAGTAGCGGATCATTGACATCTGAATTAATTCTTAAACCTTTACAATCGAATAGAAAAGACAAATAATTTTATTCCGTGTCTAATTTAAAAAAATTATAAACTACTCTTCTAGTAGATTATTTTATCATTAAATTAATTTTTTGTATTTTATTCGATTGAATGTAATCTCAATTTTATTTATCATGGAAAACAATGTAATCAGGAAAATTATGTCTTTTTGAATAATTTTGTATACTTGTAGAAAAATCAATAATTATATTATTTATACATAAGATATCAAAAACCTTTTTTGCACAACTTGTAACACATTTGTATAGTAACGAATCACCCTAAATATAAATGTATATAGTACAAATATCAATAGTTTTATTTATTTATTTATTAAATTATTTATTTTTTATTATATCTCACATTGTCTAGTGGTTAAACTTCAAATATAATATATCTATAATTTTAGAACAAAAATTTTTTTTAATCGTTTTATTTTCCTTTCGTATAAGCATGGAGTTGAATGATTTAATATTTTATCCTATCTGTATGATATATTTATATTTCAGTTTGATTTAAAAATATTATTTTATAAAGTTTTGTTATATAATTTTATTAGACAGTATCTCGTTTAAAAGTATTACAATTTTTTATTTAAGTACATTACGTGATGTATATTTTAAAGAAAATTGATTTAGAAAGTAACCGATTACTAATTTTTTATATAATCATTCAATTTAATAGTTATATCGTCCGGAAGATTGGAAAGGTTTATATTTACAAATTGTTAATTTCCTTTCGTATTGAATAATCAAATTTGAAATGGTTTTTTTTAATTATCACATTTTTTAATCAAATTAATTACATAACTCAAATTTTAGAGATTACTTTTTTTTTATACTTTCATTAAATGTAGCTCTTCTTTAAAAACTTTTTTATTATAGTACTTTAACATTTTTATCAGGATATTTCCAAGCTCTTTCTAGAAAATCATAGAACTTTTCATTTGTAGTGTTATCATTTTTTTTAAAGCAACATACATGATAAAATAATAAAAAAATTCTTATGTAATATAATAGATAAGTTAATATTTAAATGCAGTATTTGTAATGTAATGTTTTAAATCTTAACTATACAAACCAGATTTTATTGCTTTATTGGAATTAGAAATCGTTGAATCTATTTAATTAGGAATAAGATCATTTAACCTTCTTGTATTTGTATTTTGTTCTCGTAGTTACCAGTGGTTCAAATCAATGTTACTGATCGATGTTTAAAAATTCTTAATTTCTTTCAGCACGAAAAAAAATGTATAGCTCTATCAGGATATCTTTTTTAAAATGTACTTACAAAATCTGCGTAACACCAAATCCAATACATGAATATAATATAATCATACAGCCCACAACCGTAGAAATTTGAGTAGCTTGCTGAATCACAAAACTGAACACTGCCATCGTTGTCATAGTTCCACAAACAGAAAGCTTCCTCACCTGCAACAAAATATTTATATTTAAGGTGGAGGAAGAATATAAAATAACTACATTAGCTGAGCAGGTTATGTTACTCACTTAAACCTGAACGAAAAGCAGTCAGTCTCATTTAATTTGTCTTGCAAATTTTCTGTCAAACAAAATTTTTTTTATATGGTCTATATTTTTTTATTCAGAAAAATATAATATACAAAATTTTAGAATACAAAATAATAAGACAAAATTATTAACGATTACAGTTTTTCCATGAATATTGTATTATCATAATGTCATAAGCAGAAAATACCGAAATATACAAGAGTAACAATTGTGACAACAAGAATACTAGGAAAAAAAAGTAAAGAACTAATCTGTATTAAACAACTTGTAATAAAAATAGCCACACTTTTAACTTCGCTAATCACTGACATTGAAATGCTGCGATTCCAAATTCCATATTATTAAACACTAAGCAAATGGACTTAAACAGAAATAGATTCTGTCTTTATCATCTATTTACTCTCTTCCGCTTCGTGAGTCACTGTCAACTGACGTGCCTGCCTCTGAGATTTGAATCGATATGTGTGTTGTAGACTTCGAATAACATGATACAAGTCGTCACTTCCTGCAGTTCCTGTTGTTCCTTTGAGCATTCTCGAGACTAACTTCATTACCTTTCCACTACAAAATAAATTTACCCTTCTTTAACTGGGTTGAATATTTCCTTTTGTTTGAAATTAATACAAATGTATGTAATGAAACAAAATACTTGATCAAAAAATCTGCTATGAAAAATAAGTATTGGTCCTATAGGTACTTCATGAAACTGCAGGATCACGCCTCCTTGATTTATTAAATTAACATTCATTTTTTTAGAATTGAACAACTGACATTTAGAAAATATATTTGTTTTGAGATGCCAAATTTAATACTCAAAGGCGACTTCAGATATACGCTTGTATTTATTAATTCTTTAGGAAAAATCCTCCACAACTTCATGGAGTATCCATACAGAAAATTATGATCTAAATTTTATCCAATAGGGCAGCAGGTCAGTCTAAGATAGCTTCGTTATGTGTGGTCCTGTTAACGTTACTCGGTATCTATAAACGTAAATCTATAATATATCAAAGTGTTAATAATATTTTTAATTAAAATTTTATGCTAAATAAATATATTTTTATTTTGATATTATCATATAATTATTTTTTTTTAAGTTTTCTAATGCTAAAATTATTTATTTTTTCTTTCTTACTAGTTTTATAATTTGTGGACCAACTTGTTAACTAAGAAAATGTTACAGGACTAAATGTCATCCTAATAACTAAACACATTTAAAAAGAAAAATACCTTTCGAACCATTTGTAAAAAGTGTGAATCATGAAGAGTGCTAAAAGCCATCCTAATACTAGTTTCGAATGCGTTTTATTTGTTGAAATACAACTAAACTTGGCATTCAAGTTAAAAATAAGTTAAATTACTATTTAACAGAAATAGGTTTTAAATATCCAGTAGAATAAAAAACACACACAAATGATACTCACTAGAGTTGCTGACAGTATTTTTTTCCTGATAAAATAGTCTGCAATTGGAGAAAGCAAGTAAATTGCCACCACATTTGAACCAGTTACAAGAGATGTGAGGTATCCTGAACGTTCGGCGTCTGTATGTAGAACATCTGAAAATAATTATAAAAAAAATTAAAATAAATAACGTAACAACCCTTTTGTTTGTGTTAAATATTAGACAAAACTGGAGCTCCAAAATTAATATTTACACTCCTTGTATGTATGTACGAGCGTGTAGTAATTCTGCTGATTTTAGTTTTGTTTCCAATCACTAGTGGCAGCACTACAAGTGTAGAGAAAATGATTGAGGCGACAAGGTATTTTTTTAGGTAGTGTAGGATGTTTTTAAATGTATTGGAAACAAGAGCATGGATGAGGTGCAGTAAAGATAGAGGGCAAAAACAGCAACACTAACATGTGTAAAAAATAAACACGAGTATGCGACAAGTTTGGGAGGGACGGAACTGTGTATGATATGAAGAAAGAATGCAGAGGCAAGGAGAAAAAGACAATGGAAAAACGAAGTTAGAGGCTGAGTTGAACACATTCACACATACATCCAGGGAAGACTAAGTCCTTATGGTAAACTGAGCATGAGTCAGATGTCAGTAAATTAATTGTACATCGCATTTTAAAACAAATAAAGTAGACGCTCAACCATCCCACGCTGCTTCATGCTATGAATGAAGACGACCCATATAGGCGTGTAGAATGTTGTGAGTGATTTGTGATCATGGGCAACAGAGAACATTTTNGGTATTTTTTTTAGGTAGTGTAGGATGTTTTTAAATGTATTGGAAACAAGAGCATGGATGAGGTGCAGTAAAGATGGAGGGCAAAAACAGCAACACTAACATGTGTAAAAAATAAACACGAGTATGCGACAAGTTTGGGAGGGACGGAACTGTGTATGATATGAAGAAAGAATGCAGAGGCAAGGAGAAAAAGACAATGGAAAAACGAAGTTAGAGGCTGTGTTGAACACATTCACACATCCATCCAGGGAAGACTAAGTCCTTATGGTAAACTGCGCATGAGTCAGAAGTCAGTAAATTAATTGTACATCGCATTTTAAAACAAATAAAGTAGACGCTCAACCATCCCACGCTGCTTCATGATATGAATGAAGACGACCCATATAGGCGTGTAGAATGTTGTGAGTGATTTGTGATCATGGGCAACAGAGAACATTTTNTATGAATGAAGACGACCCATATAGGCGTGTAGAATGTTGTGAGTGATTTGTGATCATGGGCAACAGAGAACATTTTACTGGCGTTCCTCTCCAGTCCATTGAAGTAGGCCTAAAATTGAATGCAACTGTCAGCAGACACAAATGGACACACTGGGGAGAAAAATTCCCCACATTGCAGTAGAGCAAGAAGTTTATCTTCCTGGGTGAACAGTGTGGTGAAGTATGCCTGCCAGATGATTTGTTGGGCAATTCTTCTTTGATGGTCTGCTGAGAGATAAATGTCACCAAATCACGTAGCAGAATTTTAAATATTACCTTACTCCCATGTTCGACACATTTATAGANTGAGAGATAAATGTCACCAAATCACGTAGCAGAATTTTAAATATTACCTTACTCCCATGTTCGACACATTTATAGCGTCAATTTTGCAGACTTTCTCATACTCTGTGATTTTGCCGATGACCACCAGTTCACCCAGCATTTTATTTTTCTCACTCTCAAGATATTTTCCTATAAACGACAGGTCCCTAAAAATATTAGCGATGGAATCATCCAAACATTGAAGAGGTTTAGTGTCTCATATTTACAGTTGCGAGACTGTATGATCTACGCCTCATCNTGAGAGATAAATGTCACCAAATCACGTAGCAGAATTTTAAATATTACCTTACTCCCATGTTCGACACATTTATAGAGTCAATTTTGCAGACTTTCTCATACTCTGTGATTTTGCCGATGACCACCAGTTCACCCAGCATTTTATTTTTCTCACTCTCAAGATATTTTCCTATAAACGACAGGTCCCTAAAAATATTAGCAATGGAATCATCCAAACATTGAAGAGGTTTAGTGTCTCATATTTACAGTTGCGAGACTGTATGATCTACGCCTCATCNATGGAATCATCCAAACATTGAAGAGGTTTAGTGTCTCATATTTACAGTTGCGAGACTGTATGATCTACGCCTCATCTTTCCCAAACATTAAGACTGTACATTAATTTACCGTGATTTGTAGGTATTAAAGGGGCAGAAATCCACTAGTAATTACAGATTTTTACTTTCGGATCAGTGTTTGTAAATTTACTTGCATCTCTTATTCTCGTTTAAGGCCATTATCACTTTTGTATGCAGTAGGTAATGAAAACCACTGGTAGCTTCTTTTTATTCAGATTTTCATGTCTGGCGAATCCTGTTTCTCGTCTGCGCTTTGTGCTGGCAGCATGTCTTCCTGGTGTTGGGTTTCTAGATCATTATACTGAGAATAGGCTATGTGGTGCCACTTGTGAGTGTTGCCCAACGTGTTGGTGCAGGTGTCGCAACATGCCAGACTTTTACCTATAATCGTTGCTAGCCCACACACCCTAAATCCAGGAATTTGCAATTCGAACATAAAAGTTGTTATCTGAATCTCAAGTATATGCTTTCAGGTTTTATTATGCTTCTAGGAATCACAACACTCTACTGAGAACCGAACTTATTAAAACATATTATATATTTAAACCATTATATCCATGTACCATGAAGATAGTAATATGTGATATAGTGTTCATTTGCATATAATCAAGGGAGATACTGAAATATTTCAAAATTTACACCAGGCGAGGTGTGTTCAAATACAGTGCGTGGACTGATTTGCGGGACATAGGGCAGCTTAAAGTTCTACACGCATTTGAGTTTGTTCGGGGAACTGTATTATCTGTGGTATGAGAACATATATATTTACTTCAAACATTTTCAGAAAAAGAAATACCAGCGAATAATTTAATTATTCCATCTGCTGATGGTATGTGGCACTTTCCACTCAACTGTAATGTGAATGCGTGGTCTCCGAGCTAACCCCACCGAACTCTGTATTCTTCGTCGATACTTCGTCCTTGGGCAATGCACGCTTAATAGTCTTATATTATATGTTATTTACAGTCACTATTTGGCGGTACATGTCTTTCTAGCACAACTAACAGATTTGATTGAACACTGCGAATGCAAGATCTAAAATGATATACTTCAATTCTGAGAGTCGTGTCTTTATTGATGTGGTTATTTCATATAAGATGCAAATTGAGAATTTACAGTATTTATAAACTTTTTGTAAATATACATTAGTTGCAATGTTTCTGCACTGCCCTATAGCAACTTTAGCTATTACCATTATGTATATTTATGACAAGTTAACTGTGTCTGTGGATTTTCAATCAGTAACAATTTATCAGGAAATGCTATATATTTATTTCCACATACAAGCATGTAAATAACAACTAAGTAACACTTAATGCCACATGTAATTCCTCATATTCATATTATACATAGTGGTACAATTCCTGTCAGGTGATTCCTATTCAAATAGGGGTTAGAAAACATTATACAATCAATGTGGTGCATGTGTTGCTTATTGGGGTACTGTTTGTGGTGTGGTTTTTCCTTATTGTGGTGTATAAGGTGAAGTATACCGTAGAACGTCTCTCTATTGATGTACCTTCTCCCACTGATGGAAAATTACACGTAAACCAGTGTTGCTACTGTGGAAATATCTGCAGCAAAAGCTGCCATGTTCTGTGACATGGGAGAACCATCTGTGCGAAGAGTCCATTTCATCGATGAAGCATTACGACAATGGGCACAAGCAATTTATGCAAGGTGATATATTGAAGAACCACATCAAGAACTTCAACGACTCGTGTTTTGAGAGCCAGCAAATGATTTCGTCCATAACCCCTTCTGCATCAATGGGCATTGATTCCACAGATGATTGTTTGCGACAGTTATTAATAATAACGGAATGAGACACCTACGAAGTTTGGTAGAGTCGGTATGTATGGAATGTACAACTGCAAGATGTTCACGTTAAATCGACGAATTTCAGAATAAACCATTATCGGCTCTAAATACTGGTGATTACTGTGCCACCCCTTCACAGAATATAAACGTCATATTTAGGAAGAAACAGGACATGAACACAATCGTGAAGACAGCACTGATGATACTGACTATGAAGACATGGTTGATGAAACATCTGATGAGAAGTGTGATGTTTCTCTCAATGATCCCACACATTTCCCCAACGAGTTTGCTTAGAAAAGTAACGTGAAGAAGGCAGGAGGCGTCAATAATGCTCGTTACATATTTTTCAATGACCCGAATAAACTTGTTGATAAACTTAGATAATTGATTGACCTGCGAAAATACGGGGATCTTTCTAGCAATGTGGAGATATAATTAATCATTGATGAACTAAAGAATCGGAGTTACATCAGTGGCTACTTTCCCTGATCTATAAACATCTGAGAAATTTGAAGTTAGTTTAATTAGAATGATAAAATTATGTAGTAATTATATTAATAATATATATTAATATGTGTTCAGTAATATTAAACAGTCTGTTCTGTTCTCCGAAAGATATAGTATTTGAGTTGTGTAATTAATCAATACAGGATCTCTTTTAGATAAAATTTATGTGTAAGTGCATGCAATAGGAGGGCTATGGTTTGATTTGAAGTGTTATGCTATACTCGGGTAGTTTAAAATCGACTGTGTTTTGTAAGGCAAACGAATGATATGAGGGGAATACATTTGAAGAATGTTTCTCTACTAGTTTATTGACCTGGTAATTTTGTCGGGTAAGTTGGCTTGGTAAGTTATAATTACCATTTGGAATGGATAACTCTGGTAGAAACGTTTTGCAAAGATACTGCGAAGATTTTCTAGTAAGAGGTTAGCTATGATACTCTTATCAGGACACATTTTTCGAGATTCACCATAATCCTTTTGATTGTATAGGTGGGCGGTATTGCAGGTTTGTCTTGTCGGTTGGTCCAGCCAGTTTTTCTGGAACTCTACTCGTCAGTTGTTGGTCTTAGGCTAAGTCAGTCTCACCAGGAACCAGTCTTGGGNGATAACTCTGGTAGAAACGTTTTGCAAAGATACTGCGAAGATTTTCTAGTAAGAGGTTAGCTATGATACTCTTATTAGGACACATTTTTCGAGATTCACCATCATCCTTTTGATTGTATAGGTGGGCGGTATTGCAGGTTTGTCTTGTCGGTTGGTCTAGCCAGTTTTTCTGGAACTCTACTCGTCAGTTGTTGGTCTTAGGCTAAGTCAGTCTCACCAGGAACCAGTCTTGGGNGATAACTCTGGTAGAAACGTTTTGCAAAGATACTGCGAAGATTTTCTAGTAAGAGGTTAGCTATGATACTCTTATCAGGACACATTTTTCGAGATTCACCATAATCCTTTTGATTGTATAGGTGGGCGGTATTGCAGGTTTGTCTTGTCGGTTGGTCCAGCCAGTTTTTCTGGAACTCTACTCGTCAGTTGTTGGTCTTAGGCTAAGTCAGTCTCACCAGGAACCAGTCTTGGGTGGAGAGAAAGTCTTGGGTTTGGATAAAGTCATGAGCGATGAGTTAGTCTCGGATGCAAANTCTTGGGTTTGGATAAAGTCATGAGCGAAGAGTTAGTCTCGGATGCAGAGATAGTCCTGTGTGTGGAGTTGGTATTGAGTGCAGAGTTAGTATTGGGTGGAGATTCAGTCTTGTGCGGAGAGTTTGTATTTTGTAGAGAGTTGGTCTTGGGTGGAGGGTTGGTCTTTAGTAGCCAGTTGGTCTTTGGCGGAGTCTCTCTTGGGTAGCGTCAGTTGTTAATTAGTATTGTTACTTCGTATGGTTTTTTGATGTGACCTGCGAGTAATTCACAATTGAATATACTGCCATTTTTATCGAATTTTTGAGTTCAACATCATTGGGTAAGGTCAAGGTCGACAACCAACATTGTGGCAAAATCGACAGCACCTCTGGCGACTGAATCCATAATTAATACACTAGCATCACCTAGGTTTTGAAGATTAAAAGAAATGACAAACGAAAAATATCACGACGGCTGCCTACGACGGAATGAGCAAAGATGAGTGTGATGGAGGGTTGTAGACTAATTAACCAATGAGAAGCATTGGCGGCGTGTCGAACGAGCATGAATTATCAACCAATAAAATACAATTTAGTGGGCGAAGCCAGCACAAGTAATTATCCAATGAGAAAAATTGGTGGCGGGATTTGAGTGGAACCAACTAATTTACCAATGAGAAACAATTTTTTATGATGCGTGATGTACTTAAGATGAAAGAATGATTTCGTTTTCACCGCCAATGAGATGTGGTCTATGTGATCGGCTACAGTTATGTGAACCAATTATGACCTATACCAGTAAGACGGTAAGATCATTGGTCATTGAGCTTCGCAGTGTGCAGTACTGGCCAAACATCACCTACACATGCGTAATGAACACAATTGTGTTCACTGGGGCTGTGTGGAATAAACATTTGCTATGCTTTTTCCGATGGCCACCAGGTCAACAAGCATTTGATTTTTCTCACTCACAATAGCGATTAACGCTATTTCCAAACTTTGAAGCGCTCTTGCGTCTCATATTTAGGTAGGATGAACTGATCGATTCCACACCCTTACTAAACGTAATGCAATGGTGAATCCTTTACAATCACTAATACGAAGTACTCGTTTTTCCAGCTCAACAAATACATATAATTAAAATTTGTGGCTGGCATGTCTATTCTTTTATGCTTCTTCTCTGAGAATTGAATGTCTGTGGGATGTGTTAATTTTACATGTGATGCAGATTGAGACTGTCCATGCAAAACAACATAGGTATATTGAAATTTTTACGAAAAAACTGCTCAGGTACAAGAATACTTAGTTCACACTCACATACCCTCCCATGCTAAAATATTCCTGGCGACAGGTTTTCTTCTCACATGTGATGGTATTGATGAAGAATATAGAGTTCGGCAGAGTTTCGCTGGGAGGCACCACATTCACATTACTTTAGATTGAAAAGTACCAGTACCATCAGCAAATGGCAGAACTCGACCATTAGCTAGTATTTAATTTGCTGGGGTGATTTTGAGTAAATATATAAGTTCTCAAGCCACATACATATTATTTGTTTTCTCCAGCAGACTCAGATTCATGTTCAAATTGCATCAACTCTATGTGCCGCGAACCAATAATTGCAGTGTATTAGACAACAGCTAGCCCTCGTATGAATTGTGAAATATTTCAGTGTCTTCCTTGGTAATGTGCACATGAAGACTAAACTACTTCTTACTCTGTCCGCGTTAAATGAATATAAGGGATAAATAAATCATATAATTTTAATAGTTCGGTATTCAGTGTAGTGCGGTGAATACCAGCAGTAGAATCAAAGCGCTGATATGCAGATTAACAACAGTCTGTTCGAGCTGCACATTCCAGGATACAGTTTGTTGGCCGGCAACGATTCTAGGTAAACGTCTGGTACGTGGTGAAACCTGCATCAACATGTGGTTACACTTGAATGTGGCACCACATCTTCTGTACCAAGTATAATGATCCGGAAAACCAATACCAGGCAGACATGCTGCTAGTACAGAGGAAACATGAAATATGAACTTCGGCAGACATGGGACTCTGAGAAAAAGTAGCTGCCAGCTGTTTTCATTATTTACTGAAGGCCAAGATGAAAAATGGGTATAATCGTGAAGTGTCAAAAGAAAAAGGATAAGTAAATACTCTTCCAAAATCGAAAAGGCGAAATACCAGTGGATTTCTGCCCCCTTGGAAATTCCAATCACAATAATAGAAATTAATTACCTTTTTTATTACTGTCAATCGAGCTTCGGAAGATTTAAAACAACGGTAGAAAATTCATATTCACAATTGCAAACGGAAACCCACCGCAAAGTGTAAATAAGTGGCCAAGGATTGCACAAGCATTTTTTGTATCGAGGATGTTAAAAGAAAAACAGATGAATGGAAAGCCGATTTAATGAACTTCCTACCTAAACAATTGCTTACGAATGTGAGCCTAGACACATATGGGTAAAAAATTCAGAGAGATATATTTCGCAGTGTGTTTGTACGAGGTGATTTTCTTCCTAAACAATTACGTTATAAACATATTATCAATAACGACATAACAAAAGGACCTGGTATGGACTGGGTAGCTTACATAAAACATGCAAAATGTTTGGATTTCTTATAAATCCCCCACACTTCATCGGTGCCTGCATGGAATGACTGGACCTCTCGATCGCAGATTGCACAATTGTGGTATAAGTGTTACATGGGTCTGGATTCTATGGTCTATGCCTTAATACTAAATTATATGAATCGACCAAGCCTCGAATTATGCATGTCATTTTTTTAGTGTAAACATGATAGTAAGAGTTCATTTTCTCCTTCTGAGAACTGCCAAACACAGACTGAAGACGTACACATTTCACTATGCGAACATTTAAGTAAGTGTCACATCGAGTCACTCCACCATTGAATACAGCAACTGGAATTTTGGCTATATACGCGCAACGAACCAGCAGCTAGTAGATTATTGTGAGCCAGGAGTGTGCTATCTTCAGCACGCATCCAGACCCATTTACTCCCGCCAAATATCAAAGCATGGGATATATTTCTGCACGCACGAACACTCCCACCTACTGCACACGACAGACTTCGCAGTTACTGTTTCAGACAAGTGATGGCTCGAATCAGATGACCAGATTTTGGCGATCATAAAGTCGATACCATGGGCGCGCGAGCATTACCATGACAGATGATACAGTGGCTGCCAATGGATATGCCTCCGGCTCTGGAGTAGAATCGGTACACACATCCTGACGTCACCACCGCCCAACGATGTATCTTCCCGGAGCTCGTGACAATTCTACAACAGTCGAACCTGTATTGACGATCATGATGTAGGTCATGTTTCTATTGAGCCAGACGACATCAAGTTCTAAGTCGTCAAGCAGATTATAAACAAGAAAACAGGCCTACGGCGCAACGGCAATCCAACAGATAGGCAATATGAATCACGCTCGTTAGCTGGTGACGATGGAAGTTCTAGTGGACTTGAGACTTGTGTAAACAGAATACAGCATTTCCTGTAATGTTTGAACATATTTTCGTTTTATGTGATAAAATAATATCGCAGTGCGATAGTGAATAAATATATTTATTAGCGGGAAAATTTAAAAAAGGACAAAATAAATTTCAACTTTTTTTAAAATTTTGAAAACAGAAACGAAGGTGACCTATAATTGTAATTATTACATCTCTTTTAATAGTTTAATGTATAGATCATGCATAAAAATTAACCTGTTTACGTTTTTACTTCCTTTTTCCCTTACTTTGGAATAACACAAAAATTACTGGCTTATATCCCAAAAAATACATTTTTTTAAACATTATTTTTTAAAAGTTTGTAGAGCCAGCCGCTGGAAACACATGAAGAGTTTATATATATATATATATATATAAATTACGATAAATGAAAATAAGGCAAAAAGTAAACCATTATATTTTGTACATAGAAAAACCAAAACCATCCGAGAAAAAAACATGTGCTCTTTTGGAAAAGCAGGGATTCCCGGATAATTGGCACACAATGAAGATAATTAATTATAGGAAGGCTTGAAAAATTTAATTTTGTGTGTGATAACAGTTCAAAAAATATGATTAAATAGGAACTACCTCTTATGACACCTTAATCATCATTTAAATGATATAATGTTACCTTGACCTTGAACTTTTCACGTTCTTGGATGATATTACTGCTATCTAAAACAGAAAAAAATGATATTTTCAAAGAAAAAGTTACATAAGAGAACAAAATCATATGACCTTCGCCTGTGGGCCAGCTCGGAAAGATAAGTGACAATTAATATAATGATTTTCATTGCTTGATCCAGGGAAGAACATATGTATATATAAAATTAATATTTTCTGTTTAATAAAAATAAGGCGAAAATAAAACCGTTTGTTTTGTAAATTATATGTATTAGAACACACTGAGAATACGTGAACACCCTTTTTACATGAGCAGATGCCCCAGATATCTGGATAACTTGCAGATACTTATCAGAGGCTTGAATAACCGAAATGTGGTTTTGATGAACAAATACACGTATATTGATACAGAAGAGAACCATCATAGATGATAACACCATCGCTATCTTTCTTTGATAATGTTATGCAAACTTTGATTTTGTACTCGACATTGGGTGACTTCACTGCTGCTTAAAAGTCAGGAATATAAAAAACATTCCATAACAAATTTTAAATAACAGAAAAAAATCAGCTTCGTCATAGAAAATGCCAAGTATTTGTTTGGCAAGTGTGGTGATGGGAGCTCAGGTATGTCAATTTCCAGTATACCTCATATAATACCAGTATACCTGCATATAGCCTCATAGCTCAGACGACTGAATGACTGTTTTGTTTCATACGGCTCGCTAATCGGTCCCTTCCATGAATCTAATAAGTTAACTAAAATAGATAAGTCGACAAGTGCGGGAGTGCTGCTTTAAGCGCATGGTACCTCGTTTTTATATGAATGGGAAAACAAATACCCACTAGTCCCAACTAGTAGGCAAAATATTAAAAGTGATATCAGCACGTCGCACAGTTTAGCAGATAATGGGAGAAACCGGCAACACCAGCGTTCCTGGAGGAATAACCACTGTAAGACGTAACAAGTGATGATGGCGGTCGTGAAGTAACAAATGGTCGTCGAGTAAGTAATAAGGACACTCTAATGAACAAATAGAGAAACAAATATGCCTGTTGAATGACATTAAAGAAATAAGGTACCCACATGCCGATCTGGTATGACGTTTTCCTAGATGGTGAACGAATCGTGAATACAATTTCCGACGCCCTTGTCCAGATGTAGTAATTTTATACTAGCCTCTACTAGTACGGCTTCGGTCAAGTAAATTAGTGATGAACGTACAAAAGGATAATTTTAGGATGGGAACCGTTAAACCAGATTAAAAGAGTTCGGACATGATAAGGAATTCATGTTGCTCTTACGTTCAAAATCCCAATTGCAAGAATATTTAAATTTCAGTAATTTTTTCCAGTAAAACAAATTTCAGTTAAAATTAGTTATCACTATTGCCAATTTCTGATTGTGAAATTTACTTATTGTAAGGTTTAAATTTTCGACGAATTAGTTTGAATCTACTACAAAGTAATGAGACATTTTATTTGATCTCCGCTCTTTTACGGAAATAAACTTATTTGACTCTATAACACTATATTTATTAAACAAAATGATGTTATCTTCATTGAATTACTGATCTTACCTGTTTCCAATTGACTTCCCTCTGTACCTGTATATTAAAATAGCTGTACAAATACGGCTATCTAATCAATTAATTGAATTTATAATGATTGACTTGTTAATAAACTACGAAGAAGTTCAAGAAATTTTNTACGGCTATCTAATCAATTAATTGAATTTATAATGATTGACTTGTTAATAAACTACGAAGAAGTTCAAGAAATTTGTTTAACTTGTTTATTTCACAAACTATTGATAGCATTGAATTAGTTGAATTATTCTACTACACCAGAAGCAACAAATTATGGGTTTTATTGAAAAATGTAAGAAGATGGCTCGAAAAATACACTGCATCGGAATGTACAGAANTACGGCTATCTAATCAATTAATTGAATTTATAATGATTGACTTGTTAATAAACTACGAAGAAGTTCAAGAAATTTTTTTAACTTGTTTATTTCACAAACTATTGATAGCGTTGAATTAGTTGAATTATTCTACTACACCATAAGCAACAAATTATGGGTTTTATTGAAAAATGTAAGAAGATGGCTCGAAAAATACACTGCATCGGAATGTACAGAANAAGCAACAAATTATGGGTTTTATTGAAAAATGTAAGAAGATGGCTCGAAAAATACACTGCATCGGAATGTACAGAAAAATATGCATTGCCTGACAGATAAAATGTCATACCATGAAAGCATGAACGCAGCGCAATTAAACGTGCAGAGAGAATGTGAATGTGCATTTCATATATTTGATTACCATTTCTGACAAAGTACAAAAACGGCGCGTGCCTTATTGGCAAACAATCGGCACGTGAATCTGCTTTTTAAGTAATCATCATGGTCAAGCGATTTGACAATTTTAGCTGTTGCTGTTTTTGGAGAACGAGTAAGGTGTTTTTATTTTAATAAGTGGCCATCGTACGCAATTTTGTCAATCGGATTTGTTCACAATAAATTTAAATACATCTACGAATACGCCGATAGGTCTTTGCGTCGTATTGCAAAGGAAGTGCATCGTGATTTTTCAATCTCTGGTCGCATTTGGAAACAGTCGTCANTAGGTCTTTGCGTCGTATTGCAAAGGAAGTGCATCGTGATTTTTCAATCTCTGGTCGCATTTGGAAACAGTCGTCCCACGAAGAAATTGTGACATATCGTAGTGGGATTGGAGTTCGGAGAAAGATGTAGAGCACACAGATCTTTGCATCAGGCACCAGGCCACAGCACACCTACAATCTTAGACTGGTGACACTTTTCGAAATTTATAAGGCGATTTAGTTACTCCGAAATCAATGTGGACACTGTCCCGTCGGTTGGGCGAGGAACGTCTGCGGTTCACTCGTTCGTTGCAAAGTCTACCCTTAACAGAGAGCAATNTTACTCCGAAATCAATGTGGACACTGTCCCGTCGGTTGGGCGAGGAACGTCTGCGGTTCACTCGTTCGTTGCAAAGTCTACCCTTAACAGAGAGCAATGGTGTCGCACTAGAGTTTGTATGAAGTACAGAATGGAACAGAGGAATCATGAGAGACCAAATCCTGTTTCTGTTTCGCTAATGATGTTCACCGTGTGTGAGCCTGGTGGCGAAGTGGCAAATGAGTGGATTCATGTGCAATTGTGGATACCCTTACAACCGCTTAAAGTAGGGCGATAGTATCAGGGCGCTGTCTGCTATAAATTAATACACATTTACTACGCCTTTCGGGAACATTAACGGAACATCGCTAAGTTCATTAGGCGCTGTGGCCCCGTGACAATATTGTGTGCAGGGTGTCTTAAAAAACGCACATTTTAAACAGGAAAACACCCAGCCACAGATCAGGCTCAACTCAGCCTAAATACTTTGCAAATGATAATTTGGCTTGCCCGGCCTCCTGATCCCTCGGTCCAAATTAATTAGTTGGACACTATAGAATGTCAGTTGAATATCATTTGACCCCTAAAATATGAAGATAAATCATGGACTGGGGTTATCAACACATGATCCATGATACCCCAGGACGTTATCGTGATATTCATCAAATTGATGCCACGTTGCGTTCATCAATATATAGACGAAACTGAGACAATGTGGCTTAATGGTAATTTAAACTGGAGAGCCAAAATACTGGTATAGGCTTGTGTATGTAAATAACAAAGATATGGAACCAATCAGAGTAACGCGATGCGGTCGGCAGAGCCTATACAGGACAACAAGCGTCTGGCAAAGATACTAGATCGGTTATTGTTGCTACATTGGCAGGTTATCAAAATTTAAGTGAGTTTGAACATGGTGCTATAGTCGGCGCACGATAGATGGGACATAGCATCTCCGAGGTAGCGATAAAATGTGGATTTTCACGTAAGACCATTTCACGAGTGTGCCGTATATCGGGGATCCGGTAAAACATCAAATCTTCGACATCACTACGGCCAGAAAAATATCTTGAAAGAATGGGACAAACGACGACTGAAGAGAATCATTAAACATGGCAAACATACAACCCTATCTCAAATTTGCGCAGATTTCAATGCATGGGCATCAAAAAGTGCCAGCGTGCGAACTATTCAACGGACCATCATTGATATGGGCTTTCGGAGCTGAAGGCCCAATCGTGTACTTTTGTTGACTTCACGACACATAGATTCACGCCTCGCTTGGGCACGTCAACACCGCCATTGGACTGTTGAGGACTGGAAACACATTGCCTGGTCTGACGAGTATCGTTTCCAATTGTATCAGGTGGATGGACGTGTACGGATATGGAGACATCCTCATGAATCCATGGATCCTACATGTCAACAGGGGATGGTTCAAGCTTGTGGAGGCTCTGTCATGGAATGGATCGTGTGCAGTTGGCGTGAAATGCGACCCCTGATAGGTCTACATACGACTCTGACAGGTGACAGATACATATGCATCCTGTCCGATCACCTGCACCCATTCATGTCCATTGTGCATTCCGACGGACGTGGACAAATCTAGCAGGACAANGCATCCTGTCCGATCACCTGCACCCATTCATGTCCATTGTGCATTCCGACGGACGTGGACAAATCTAGCAGGACAATGCGACACCCCACACGAGCTCTCAACGATGGCTCACCGAGGTCCTTGTGAGAAGACTGAAATGACACATCCATTGGCCACCTAAATCACCAAACATGAACATTATTGAGCATATTTGGGATGCCCTGCAACGTACTGTTCAGAATAAATCTCCACTGCCTCGCCCTCCTATGGATTTGTAGACTACCCTGCACGATTCATGGTGTGAATTGCCTCCTGCATAAACTTAAGACATTAGTCTAGTCTAGTCCATGCCACGTTGTTTTGCGGCACTTCTGCGTGCTAGTGGGGGCCCTACACGATATAAGCAGGTGTACCAATTTTTTTGGCACTTTAGCGTATTTTAAAACTACTGGAGTCTTATCTTTATGTAAAAATTAAAATAAGTTGTTGCACATATTTCTCTATTTATGCGTGACGTTTGGTCTCTGTCTTTGTGTATTTATTCATGGTGTGACATTTTCTCTGTCCAGTAGTGTATGTGGATAAACATTAAAAGTATTCTTATTATATCACAACAGAAATGACTTGAACATTCGGTAAACCCAAAGCCTACAATATTTTAGATTTACTCACCTTTTAAGAATGCTGGAAGCTGAGTTGCATATGTAGAATAGCTCCATGTATATGCAGTGCTGCTGAGGGTAATTGCCAGTACCGCTTTGGATGTGAAGATTTTTATATATGGAACAGCAGCTAACTTGAAACAAGAGAATGTACAATTTGTTATTACTGATAACTATTTTTAAAAATATCATTCGTTAAAACAATGGTAAAAGTTTTGCATAATTTACGATAGCCAGTAAATTTAACCCATTGATATGCTTATACAGTATATACTTAAATTAAATACCCTGGAGTATTGGATGGACGTGAACATTTTATGTCGGAATATATTAATACGTAGATTAAAACTTTTGTAATTTATTAAGCTGAAGTAGTTTTGACACAAATTTCACGCTCTCAAACCCGATATTATTAGAAATGGAGGCCACCTTCCAAAGAGCAGACAAGAGTTTAGAATTTTATAAAAGTCCTGGCTTTGTGTAGTGTCCTATATCTGCAGAAGAGCGCCTCCACCTGATGTGACTCAAGCTGGTTTATTAGTTCAAGTCTTTTAGAATGGACACTCACATAGATGTAAGTTTAATAAGCCATTTTCCAATTCTAAGTGGCAAATTTACAATATTTTTGTGGGAAACCACACTAAAAGGAACGTTTATAAAACACAGATAAAATAAACAGATGTATCATATATATCCACCGAAGTCATTTCAATGCTGATAATTAAATATAATTTCTAACAGAAACAACGTTATAAGTTATTTTGATATAAAGAATTAATTTTTTCAATTTTATTTATAAGAATATAAAATTTAAAGGAAACATAAATTTAAAATTTNTTTGATATAAAGAATTAATTTTTTCAATTTTATTTATAAGAATATAAAATTTAAAGGAAACATAAATTTAAAATTTAGGGATTCCTCTACCCCAGCAGAAATTTTTGGTTGGAAGAAAGATGAACCTTCTTTTGCTCCCAGGTCTCTCATTTTTAATATTACCTTGTTTCAAAATTAAAATGGCAATCGTTTTACTTTGGCCAAACGACATTCTATTAGTCGGATGCCAACCAACGNTTTGATATAAAGAATTAATTTTTTCAATTTTATTTATAAGAATATAAAATTTAAAGGAAACATAAATTTAAAATTAAGGGATTCCTCTACCCCAGCAGAAATTTTTGGTTGGAAGAAAGATGAACCTTCTTTTGCTCCCAGGTCTCTCATTTTTAATATAACCTTGTTTCAAAATTAAAATGGCAATCGTTTTACTTTGGCCAAACGACATTCTATTAGTCGGATGCCAACCAACGTTCAGCAATTTACAAACCAAAGGTTTACTGATATTTGACAACATCGTTTATTTATTGGCAAGATGTATTTGCACTTCTATAAGACAACAAATTAACAATGGTCTACCATTATTGGTTTGTGGGGTTTGAAATACACTTTAACCACGAATAAAAACTATACAGAACATTTTCACTTAGCAGGATTATTTGCTTCCTACGTCAATATTGAATACCTTCTCTTAAAATATTCATTCATAAAATCTACATGTTTGCTGTTGGGCGCTAACCATTTCCATTTGAGTTACCAGTCCAATATGCTAGCTTTTCGCCACTAACTGTTAACGTGGACTGAAGTGATAATATACATTTGGTACCATTCTCAGCAAATTAATTAATTGCTACTTTAAAATTATATTTATCTATCATCCGATGCAAAAAAAAGTGATGCAGTTACGCCTATACACCGCACAATCTGTATTATGGCACATAATTATCTTTAACCCTTTTGTTTGACATGTGACACATAAATAAATAAGAGTGGCACTGTCACTAACCCTCTCTCGCCCCCCCGCCCTATCTTCCAGCTTAAACCAGTGTTCGGACTCCGGACGACACGTGTCGCCCATTTACGCATCCCAAGGTCAAGCCGAGATGTAGGAGCGCATGAATGCCAGTCCACGTTTTGCTGCCCTCGGGCCTCCTCCTCCCACCCCCTAGCAGGCCCAGTGAAATTTGTAAACGTCGAGAAATGACGAGATAATCAGGCATATTCCACCTGAAGTTGAAAACACGCCAAAGAAAACATCTGACAAGCTTGGAAAGTAGTGCCACAAGCACTCCTCCCCTCCTCCTAGCTAACCTCAGGGCAACGTGGACACAAACACGGTAGTAACAGCTGACAGGGTAAGTAACAGGGTTCAGGCCACNAAGTAAGTGTGTTCGTTATACTTCGCCTCCCTCCCCCCAACAAGAGGGTGACATGTGTTGGAAACTTAGGGCGATAGTCGAGAAAGGATATAAGTGAATTTACGGGAGAAGAGGGATTAGGTCATTATTACCGCACAGAGAGGCCAGTTCATTATTACTGCACAGAGAGAGTAAGTGAGTGCAACAGTTGCCAAGGCCAGGGAGATCGTACCTCCTGCCACATCAGTTCGCAAATACAGTCGAAGTATTGAGCAGCATGTGACATGGAGTTCGGTACCGCCACACTGGGATGCGCAGGTAGTCAGCCACATCATTAAGGGGTCAGCCATATCGGGACGCGAGATGCAGGGCAGAATCATAGACAGTTACCAGAGTTATGTCGGACGAGTAGTTTCACCACGCCGGGACACGAATCAGTCAGTTAGTTACCAGTCAGTCAGTTACAACGGACAGAGAAGGCGGAGTCGAGTGGTTAACTTCAACAAGAAGTGCTATGTCGAGCTAGTGGGATTAGTCCANGGGGCCTGGTAGGAAAGTGAGCAGTCAGTTGCTACCCTATGCTGAGAACGGGAGCGAGTGGTTAGCTTCTAACGAGAAGCGCTACATCGAGAGGAAGCCAGCTGCATGCAACAAGCCAACCACAGAGGGTCATTAACATGGCCATCAAGCTCACCAAACCTTAACAACTGCCGGAACGTATCCGGGCCGTCCAACTGACCAGATCTCAACTTCTGGAACAACATCCACACAATATGTGCAGATAAGTAACCACGTCGTCAATCAGGGACCTGTCCTGTCATCTAATGCCCCCACGGCATTGTAAATGTAGCCAGAAAAGTGTAACCAGCACTTCAGGCCTGCACTCGCAGGGTGTTAATGTATGTGAAATTCCCGGAAAATTTCAGGGAATGTATAAATTAAGTCCAGTTAAATAAACCTGTTAAAAACCAAGGCGTAATAAAGTATTGTTTTAGATACCCGCAACCTTCAAGGCACCTTTAGTCTTTGCCAGTTAACCTTAACTGTAGACCCTGCGAACAATTATGTACACCACATTTGGGAAGTAGCATCAAGTTAAAATAGCACCAAATGTGGGGCGTAGATCAGTCTGTAGAGACCTTATCAAGATCCAAACTTTACCAGAGAAAAGAGGTCTCACTGGTGTCAGATAACCGAACTAGTCAGGCTGAACCAAAGTCTTTGGGGAGCTGATAACCCTATGGTGCCCACTACAGCATTAAGTAACCCACCATGAGTCAAAATTCCGAGGCCTACAAACTGGGAATTGTCGAGAACAAGCATAGGAGCGAGTTCGAGCGAGAGAGCAATGCTGGAGAACGAAGTGCATTTAGCAATGCGAAGAAGTAGGCCACAATAGCCTATGAATGATAGACGATAGTGAAAGAGGCGAGCATTGCGAGATACGACGAGTAAAAAGAGAGCAAAGGGTGAAGGCAAAGCGAGGCAGAAATAAGCGACGAGAGTAGCGAGGAGCGGAAATGCTGGTAAAGCGCGAGATCATTTCCACTATACAGTGGGAAATGATGTGGAGTAGGTCAGGTGGTCAGGGGTGAAATACCCCGCCTACCTTTAAGAATTTAGGTCATGCATGCCCTGAATGAGGGCCAATGTCAATGACGGGAGAACATTTCAGGCGGATGGGTGAATAACCATGCAGCCAGGCAGGATAAGCGGAGCGCCAGTAAGACGCGCTTATCAGGCCACAAATTCTTAGAAACGGGAAAAACGAAAATGACCTCTAGTGGGCCACTAGGTCACAGGACAGTGACCCAAGGCAGAGGGAAGATAACGGGCAAGCAATAAACGCCGCAAAGCAACACAGGCCTTTACATTTTCTCTTTTAATACGCCCAGTGCCACGCATGCTATCTCAGTTAATAACCACAGGGCGGAGAGATAAAATGGCTGTTCGCTAGAGACGTGATAACATGGCCGCGCACCAGAGATGTGCGCCAGAGACGCGATTACCGAGCCAGAAAAGTATATGGGCTCGGGAAGATGAGTGTAAAGGAGAACGGACGAGAGTGAAGACGGAAGTGAAAAACAAGCGTATGCGAGAAGAAAGCGGACGACGAACAAACAGTAGGCGAGAAGCGAAAAGATGAAGAACGGTGCACCGACCAAGAATCGATACTCGGGAGACAGCAGCAAAATTAAGGACGAGGCCCTGTAGCAGTCAAGAGATGTCAACAGTACGAGACGAAGGAAATGCATCCTTCTCACCCTCACCACAGCTGTCCAGGCTCGCCCAGGTTCCCTGTGCGAGGCGCAAGAAGAAACCACCTGCAGCTGAAAGAAACAGACTCTGGGTAAGTGTCACCCGCTGAGAAAAACTAGGGCAGAATAACCAACCTGCCAGCCAACCTTAAGTGTGCCACTGTCAAAGTGCCACAAACTGTTTACCGTTTGATCTGTGCAGTTGGGCCTTCAGCCAAAAGGCGTGTGGACGCCACACTTAAGTGTGACTGAGTATCATTTTATTTTATTTACAAGGTACCCAGACAGGGCATTAGCCGGGCACCAGAGTAGAATATCTTTCTAATTTTTTTCGAGAGAGTTGTGTGTTTACTTTTGCCCGCTGTAAGGCCGCTTGGAGGAGCAGCAGAGTGGGCAGGAGATTAGTTTAAAAGCAGGGTTTTCCAGAGACAGTCTGATAAGAGTGTGTTGGCTTTCCATGGCCTGTGAAGCCGTCGTAAGAGTAAAACAATATCATGTATAAGTTAGCTATAGATTAAGAGTGTTTTTGCGTCCGCTTTCCATCAGACCTCTCATGGAAGCGGCAGGGGTGCCGGAGAGTAGTGAGCATGCGGGAACTGTGTCTCCCAGTCTAGTAGATAAGAGTGTTTTTATTTGTGCAGCCTACATGCAGATGTAAAATTAAATAAATACCTGTCACGAACACATAAATACTGGCAGGCAGTTGTGGCATATATACAGGCCATACGGCACCTGTTTTGTTTGCATATATCAAGAATGTCTCTGCCTTACCAGGAGACCGAAGCACAGAAGAGTGACTAAGGAAGAAGACTAGTGATCTGGATAGATCACTGTAGGTCAGGTAGTGTACCCCTGTAAATTATAACTCTGTACAAAGGTGTGTAACCCTGCAAGAAAATTACTGTAAGGTAAGAATGTCCGAGATGTGTATCGTCCTGTGTATTTTATTTTTACGAGTTCAAATATATAGCCAGGAGTTACACTGTGCTGTAACATACAGTTCACGGCAAAAATAGAACCCAGAAAAAGTCAGTCAGTGTTTTTGTGCCAACCACTAACACAGTGGACTTGTGGAAATGTAGAAGTGTTCAAATGTCCCAATAAACCTAAAACAAAAGTAAGCTTTTATTTCCAGTAGACAGGGCCTGCGAAGTGTTTGAAAATTAGCCAGATGTACCATGTGAATAAACCCCTTGTGTTTGTAATCGCAGAAGCCCGAGTGTTAGGCCCTTTTACCAGGCAGGGGCACGCCTTTTATCCGTGGGCAATACAGGTCCTTGAGTAACGGCAAGATTAGGGGAAGCGAAGACCACGAAAGGAGAAAGAGTCTAAAGGAAGGGACATACAGTGGAGGGGGTGTCACAGCTGCCAACGGGCCGCGGGACAGTCGCACGAGCAAAACACATCGAGATGAACCCTGTGGGAGGCGAGGCAGTGCGAACATAGCTAAGGCTAGCTCTACAGAGATGCAACAAAATGCCAAAAACCGAGATTTTGGCACCGATTGTTTCAGCGCCGAAAATAAAAGGGGTGAATGACGTGTGACGCATACATTAAGTAGAGCGATGCTTTCACTAACCCCCCTCCCCCATCATAAACCAGTGTAGGGACTCTGGATGACACCTGTCGCCCATTTATGCATCCCAAGGTCTAACCGAAATGTAGGAGCGAATGCAGGCCATTCCACATTTTGCTGCCATCGGGCCTCCTCCTCCCACCCCCTAGCAGGCCCAGTGAAATTTGTAAACACCGAGAAATGACGAGATAGACAGGCGTATTTTGCCTGAAGTTGAAAACATGCCAGATAAAATGGCTGACAAGCTTGAAAAGTGGTGCCACAAGCACTCCTCCTCCCCTTATCTAACCCTGGGCAACGTGGACACAACCACGGAAGCAAAAGCTGACAGGGTAAGTTTCAGGGTGCAGGCCACCTTACCCCACCCCTACCACCTTCACAAACCACGTCACATGTAAGAAGTGTTTGTAATGCTATGCCTCTGTCCCCCAACAGGGTTGACACATGTAGGAAACTTAGGGTGGGAGTCGAGTAAGAATATAAGCGAATTTATGAAAGAAGAGGGACTAGGTCATTATTGTCGCACAGAGAGGTTAGTTCATTATTACAGCACGTGATGTCAGTTCATAATTACCGCACAGAGAGAGTAATTGAGTGCAACAGTTACCGAGGCCGGGGAGATTGGACCTCTGACCATGTTAGTTCAAAAAGACAGTTGAAGCAACGAGCAGCAGGTGTCGCTGGGTTCCTTACCTCCATATCGGGATGCGCATGTAGTCAGCCGCATCATTACTGGATCAGCCGTATCGGAACGCGAGATGCAGGGCAGAATCAGAGACAGTTACCAGAGTTACGACAGATGAGTAGTTTAACCATGCTGGGATGCGAGTCAGTCAGTCAGTTACCGCATCAGTCAGTCAGTTACCAGTCAGTCAGTTACAACGCACCGAGATTGCGGAGTCAAGTGGTGAACTTCAACGAGAAGTGCCATTTCGAGCTAGTAGGACTAGTCCAGTTCAGCTGGTAGCCGAGAAGGACTGGTGGGGGCCCACACAGGGTCCCTCGCTGGGACATGGTAGGGCAGTGAGCAGTAAGTTACTACCCTACACCAAGAACGGGAATGAGTGGTGAGCTTCAACTAGAAGTGCCACAACAAGAGAAAGCCAGCTGCATGCAACAAGCCAACCACAAATGGCCTTTAACAGGGTCATCCAGCTCACCAGACCTCATCAACTGCTGGAACGTATCCGGGCCATCCAACTGACCAGATCTCAACTGCAAGAACAACAACCACGCAACATGTCCAGATAAGTAACCACGTCGTCACTCAGGGACCTGTTCTGTCACCTAATGCCCCCACAGCATCGGAAACGTAGCCAGAACAGTGTAACCAGCCTTTCGGGATTGAACACGCAGGCTGTTAAAGTATGTGAAATTCCCAGAAAAGTTCCGGGAATGTATGAATGAAGTCCCGTTAAATTAACATTTNTCCCTAATGCCCCCACAGCATCGGAAACGTAGCCAGAACAGTGTAACCAGCCTTTCGGGATTGAACTCGCAGGCTGTTAAAGTATGTGAAATTCCCAGAAAAGTTCCGGGAATGTATGAATGAAGTCCCGTTAAATTAACATTNCGCAGGCTGTTAAAGTATGTGAAATTCCCAGAAAAGTTCCGGGAATGTATGAATGAAGTCCCGTTAAATTAACATTTTTAAAACCATGATGTAATGAAGTATTGTTTTAGATACCCGCAACCTTCAAGGCACCTATAGTCTGTGCCAGTTAACCTTAACTGTATACTCTACGAACCAAAATGTACACCACAGATGGGGATTAGAGTAATGTCGAATCACACAATGTAAAATACCGAGTAAGCCCGCAGCAGAATTTTTTCTAACATATGCGTGAAACCGTTACAGAAACTGATGCGTACTAATATTTGCCAACTTTTATTCATATCATGAGATGCACCTTAAAATTTAAAATGTCAACCAAATTTAAAATTTTCAAATATAATAAATTATTCCGCTTTTAATTCCGTCCAAGTATATGACTTAATCAGGTAGCTATTAGTTAACTGATCTTGTATAAAATTATGATTAAATGTTATCACCAATAGCATGTTATTTATTTACATTTTAAATTTTCTTGAAGAATTTGGTTTATCTCCATCAATTAATATTTTATAAAAACAAAGTTCCTAAGTGAATATAATTTTGAATTTTATCCTAAAAATAATTGTGGGCCTTTGTTAAAATTGCAAAATAATATTCCAAAATGCTTGGCAACTATTTTTATTCCAATACAACTTTCTTCCAAACTACCAACCAATTGTTAACAGTTGGAGGCGTTGACTTTAACACAACCATTTATAGAGAGTTTATCTTTGAAGTATCACTATGCTTAAATATATGAACAAACAAGCAGATAAAACGAAATGTATATTATTATTTAGCTTATAAAACGTTCATAATATGTTATGATTGTATAATGTTTGTAACCTAATGTTGGCCCAACATAGAATGTACTCTCCACCAATTGTTATGTTGACAACGTTGTCTGAACACATAAGCAAAAAACACAGATATACTATGATAATAATCTTTTCTTCATTTAAAATTTATAATTTTCTATTACTGACATGTTGTTGGTTATATAATTTTGCACTACGAGAGTATACATACTACATTCTGTCAGTACGCTTCCTAGAAAGGGGCCTACACATGACTAACAATATAAATTTAAGAATTGTTTTGGGGCTCAAAAGCTATGGATTATAACAAGGTAATTTATATTGTTAGCATTATTTTACTTACACCATGTCGGCCCTACTTTACAACAAGAAGCATTTTTTTTTTACTAACTTTGTCGCAACATTTTATATTCAAGTAAAAATACTTAAATTCAAAGGGAAAGGATTTCAAGTCTTTAAAAATCTTCAGATCATATAGAATACAAAGAACGGGCTTTGTTTCCACTCAAAACGTTTGTTCCAAAATTTAAAATATGTTGTGCAACGTTGGCCCAACAGATAATACATACCACTAACCAAAAGTATGTTTACCAACTAGTCACCAACTATCAAAAAAGCATTAAAAAAATTTTAAATAATAAATAAAATTAAATCAAATTAATTTTTTTACATTTTAATTAAATATTAATTATAATTTTAATAAGATTAAAAATAATAATTACATTTTTGCTGTAGCAACTTTTTGGTTAAGTTAATTTGTAAAGTAAAAATTTTTTTGTGTATTTTTACCGAACATACAGCCAACCTTTTCAACAGAATGTCAACCTATGGTTGTGTATAGGTTACTACGTTGGTATACCCATAGTCAAGTAGCACTTTTCCCAAAAACTAACTACTTTTACATATTTTGAAACTGTCCCACATCTCAGTTTCGTAACTAATTCTAATATCTAACTTGAGACTTCAGAGGTTTCGGTAGATTGCTCTTGATCTCCTGTGAGGATGATATGAAGTGAATATGGAGTTGCAGCGGAATGCAAGTGTGGAAAAAACGGAAAGACCCCAGTAAGACTCGTTGGAACCGCCGACGTCAGTGTAGTCACACACATGCGAAGATACCGATGACCACTGCCGGAAATCCAGCCAGGTTTGTCTTGGTCGGAGCCAAGTCGTCTGACTACTGCACCACCACGGCCCCCTGGAATATCTGAACCTGAACCAAGCCACATTGATTACCCATTAAAAATACCGAGTATTTTGCTACTTGTCTAGGACACTATCTCACCTTTCTCTTGCGTTGCTGAATATATCCTAGAGAGTTTNTACCGAGTATTTTGCTACTTGTCTAGGACACTATCTCACCTTTCTCTTGCGTTGCTGAATATATCCTAGAGAGTTTTCAATGTATGCGAGTTCAGAGGGTGAAATTTTACGGTCTTGTTGCGGATAATCTTTCACCAATAACAGCCATGTTATGTAACACAGTATGCCAATTCCTCCTGTAGCAAAGAGGAAACAAATGTGATTAGGGTTATATGATTAAATGAGTGACAAGAAACGTGTTTCTTCCGAAATTTGCCTTGTGGAACTGTCAAGATTCGATAAAGAGTAATTGCATTATTGTACATAATGAACTACATTACAACGTGTGTTAATAATCACGAAATAGTAAAAAAAAATTATTCCTTAGAAGTCAAAGATGGATGGTCGTGGCAGTGCCTTGTGTAGCATAAGTGTATTGAAATGAGTTTTTATAAACGTACGTGTTTATATACATATTGCATAACTTTGTATCTGTACTGTGCGAATGCATATATTACTTCAAAAGCTGCTGAAGAATTCTTTATGTTCAAAGACTTCTTAAAAACTGGCGAAAATATAAATAAAAAACAAAGATTTCAAGGCAATTTTTTTACTGATTTGGTAAATAAAGGATAATTGAAGAAGAGCACATATCAAATAATTAATAAATTTAATTTTTTTATTACTCTAGCAATTATGTGGAATTTTCAGTTTGTGTTGTAATTACGTTTTATAATAAGGTATTAAGTGCAACATTTTTATTACAACTCGTTTCAAGCGATTCGCATTTTGACTGAAATGACTCACTGGCCTGCTATTAAAATGTTATGAATAATGGTGTTCGTATCTAGGAAATGTGTTGGTAACACTTTCCGTGTCTAGAAAAAATATGNATTAAAATGTTATGAATAATGGTGTTCGTATCTAGGAAATGTGTTGGTAACACTTTCCGTGTCTAGAAAAAATATTATTTTGAAGTAACTCGAAAAATTGCCAGAGAGGCACATATATATTAAATTTTCATTTTATTTATTTTCTTTGAAAATTATTGTAAAAAGTAATAACTTCACTATATAATGTTATTTCAATTAAAACTAATTAATATAATTTAATGTTATACGCAACTAAAGAATTCGTAAGTAGTAATATTATGGGTAGCAGGCATAGGATTCAGGAGTACCAATCCATCTTTGTTGACGCCACAGCCGGATGTCTCGCTCAAGGGCCTAGGGCGACCATGTTACCGATAAAAATTCTCCTTTACGCCCCCCCCCCCTTTTTTTCGAGTAAACAATCCGTCTTCTGCCCGGCAACCAATGTTCCCAAAACGGTTTCATGAAATTGTTTAATTTACTTCAAAATCGCCCTTTTCCTATTGTTCCAATGTAGTCCTTAAATGATTAAGGCAGTTTCAAGGCTCCTAGCGGAATGAGTAATATATACCTTATAGACAGGCTGACAATAAATTCTGGTTTTGCCGGTACTCTACGAGTTTCACAAGTTTTGTCCTACTGTCTCAAAAAATTATTTGTGGCATATAAATGTCCCGTCTTTTTTTAATTAAAAAATTGGTCATAATTACAAGTCGTGTTGAATTTATGCTTGCAACTTTTTTATTGTAAATAATAAAAACTTATTATCTACTTCTGAACTTTGCTGACAAGGATAACTGAAACAAATTTCTGAAAAATTAAATGTGAAATAGTTCGTACAAAGTCAATTGCATTTTCCAAGTTCAGAGCGCAACGAACACTCTTCGACGCGAATGGGTGATTTTTGAGTTTTGATAGTTTGAGTGCGCACCAAAATGTTTGGTTCCCATCATGTTTCAAGTATTAAATTAAGTATGGCTCTTTTCTCGGTCACGTATGCTGAGTACAATAAATNTCACAAGTTTTGTCCTACTGTCTCAAAAAATTATTTGTGGCATATAAATGTCCCGTCTTTTTTTAATTAAAAAATTTGTCATAAATACAAGTCGTGTTGAATTTATGCTTGCAACTTTTTAATTGTAAATAATAAAAATTTATTATCTACTTCTGAACTTTGCTGACAAGGATAACTAAAACGAATTTCTGAAAAATTAAATGTGAAATAGTTCGTACAAAGTCAATTGCATTTTCCAAGTTCAGAGCGCAACGAACACTCTTCGACGCGAATGGGTGATTTTTGAGTTTTGATAGTTTGAGTGCGCACCAAAATGTTTGGTTCCCATCATGTTTCAAGTATTAAATTATGTATGGCTCTTTTCTCGGTCACGTATGCTGAGTACAATAAATGGAATTGTTTGATTTTTAAAGCAAACGTGCTTGTTATATTTGCAGGTGTACTATGGGACGAGTTTTGAATATGCCAAGAAGAAAGTGTTATTTTAGTGAAATACTTAAACAAGATTTCTCGTACATACGAAAATCAAAGTGGGAAGACGAAGTGGAGATTATGTACACAGTATGATTCAATATCTTCGGTATCACATGGTGGTAGAGCTGATATCAGAGGGTTTATTTACAAAAAGAAATATAGAGATACAACTTTACCATCAACTTCATCCAATAAAATGACGTGATTTTTCAAGTCAACGATAGAGGAGAAAGAAGAATTATAATATTTTATGGAGTAAGGTATACTTACTTATCACACCATCAAACATAACTACATTCTTAGTTCTATGGAGCGCACTATTTTTAGAAATGCTTCTAATAGAAACAGCTTGACTTGTGGTCGCACTAAATGTGAGAAGATTGTAGTGAATCTGCTTACTCGTTTTGCTATTAAAAAGTTTTGAAGAAATTAGTAGCAGCCTATATCGTCGCTGTGATGATTGATGCGTCCAACCATTAACATTAGAAAGTTGCTCATGTCCTTTGAGGTGTTTTATTTCCAATTCAGGGTTTAAAGTCAGGAAAATTAAATTAGATTATCTGGGATGTGAAACTGGTGAAACCCAACAAACCTATGTTACGGAAATACTGCAGAAATATATTTTGTTCATTAGCTTTATTGTATTGTTAGCTGACGAAACAATACATACTTAAAAGGCGCAGAATTAAACGGGAAAAGCAATGTTATTTTTTTGTAAATTGAGACAGAAAATTGGCAAGAAACTATTCGGAATTGGTTGTAGCCCTCATGTCCTTCACAAGAGTTTTCAGACAGCAGCAGATTCACTTCCAGTAGATCCATTGTCTACAATATATTTCACTAATATATTAACCATCAGGACAGAGCCCCTGAATGAGTTCTGTTAATTTGTGGAAGTGGAGTATGAAAAACTTTTTAGTCATGTTTCAACAAAATAGATGTCATTATACCAGCTATGAAACACATTGTCGATACATATAATGGCCTGGAACCCTAGTTCTTGTCAATAGATCCATGTCCCTACGTGCTAAAAAAAATTTCTTCCATACTCCTAAATCTCTTCTTTTGTTGATGTCATTTATTATTCAAATAAAATTATATCATGAATCCATGAAAATTTCTCAGTTATAAAATATGTTTCTTCTGTTAAAGACAAACTAATAACAAAGTTCAAAAACCATAGAAATTGTAAATTTTACACAATGGCTGCCAAAGAGTCAACTAAAGATTTGGAAGATCAAGGTGTCATTAACCTATCTCTGTTTTCAAATTCCATTTATGCCTTTTTCATTGATGGTTTTGAGTATATAAAGAGGTGGACAATGTATGATGACCAATTCAAAATATTTTTATGGACTTCGCTTTAAATGTACCTTCTGTGGAGTGAAGCGGAAGAAAGGATAGAGAATTTTCAAAATACAATGCAATTCAAGAACATTTCAATGTTAACAGGCTATTTGGCGAAATTATCGAATTGAAGAAGCTGTGAGTTTGTATACAAGTATGCCCACTTGGTATTGAGAAAAAAAGAAGTGTTTCTGACAAGGGGGTGTGTAATTTTGGAAAAGTATGCAGAAGAGATTGCTTCTTTGTACAACCTTTGAGTCATAGCTTAGTTTATGTTGTGCCGTCCTTGTAAAATGCAAGCGTAGATCGTATATTCATCCTCATGATCAATTATTGGAACTATGAATAAGAAACCGGGTTTCGCTCATTTATTAAAAGCAGTTTCGATGGTAAAAAAAATTTTTAAACCTTTTTCTTTTAACCTTGATGCACAACCAGACTAAAATATTATCATAAATACATGGTTCTGAAAAGTAAAAAATCAAAATGTTAACTAAAGCAATATTATGATGTAAGTAAATACAATTTAATAAATAANTGGTTCTGAAAAGTAAAAAATCAAAATGTTAACTAAAGCAATATTATGATGTAAGTAAATACAATTTAATAAATAAATAGCATAGTTGGCTAGACAACTGCCATTTTTCTGACCGTTCACATAATGATTTCCGAGCAATAAAACAATTATATCTGTAGAGGCTATTTTGAAGGGAATAGTTGAATAACCAGTGAGCCTAAAATAATAACATTTCTAAAGAAATAGCTTTATATAACACATTCACCCTCTAATTAAATCACTCAACTTAAACATCCATAGTCTCAGCACTTTGATGTGTAAAGCATATTGGGAGTAGAAGCCTCGCTGACCCTCTTCGCGAGCGCCTACCATTTGACACATGTCGCAGGACACATGGACAGCCAAATCGGATCGCAGTTACACCTGTCAAGGTTGTGCCAAGTTAGAGCTGGCATTTCGCTGAAGCACCCGGAAGGCGCTATGTAAATACGTAGGAAAGCAGGAGAAATTGCAGAGCCCAGCAAGAGCACCTTCAGTTTCACACCAGAAAAAAACAGCTGATCAATTGAAAGTGAGGCTACGAACACTCCTCACCACTACCACCCTTTTAGCCTAACCACAGAAGAATAAGCTGACAGGGTAAGTTCTCAAGGGGCANCGACAACATGTCCAAACACTACCAGCAGAGTAAAGTATCAAGTCGTCGCTCAAAGAAGCCCCCCTCCTCCCTGACAACGCCCACATTTTATCCGAGTTAGTAAACAGAGGACCACACCTCGGAAGTGTTTCTGTATGTTTAAACTGGAGACAATATATCCGTCCAGTAAAGTGAAACACCGAAATACTACCTTATTGATATACCCTCAACCTTCAAGACACCTTATAGTATGTGCNGAAACACCGAAATACTACCTTATTGATATACCCTCAACCTTCAAGACACCTTATAGTATGTGCCTGGATGAATTACCTCTGACCCTATTAACCACTCTGTATACTATAGGTGGGGAATACATCAAGTTAAATTGGCGCCCAACAAGGGGTGTAGATAAGTCTCTAGAGACCGAATCAAGAACCAGACTATACCTGNCATCAAGTTAAATTGGCGCCCAACAAGGGGTGTAGATAAGTCTCTAGAGACCGAATCAAGAACCAGACTATACCTGTATATCCGAGAAAAGGGGTCTCACGAGTACCTTATTTCCGAATTAGTCAGGCTGAACCATTCCGAATTACCGAGCTACTCAGGATGAACCCAAGACTTAAGGGAGTCTCNTCACGAACCATGGCATGTGGTAGAAGGGATTTGTACTGCAGGAAAACACCTCCCCCCCAACAAGAGACACAAGTGCCGACACTTAGGGAGAGAGGCTAGAGGGCATATGAGACAATTTACGTGATAAGAGAGACAGTTCATTATCACCGCGCCGAGAGAATCAGTTCAATCGGGAAATCGCGAGAGGACGTCGAAACAAACCCAGAGCAGCAGTCCAGGGGAGACAGCACCAAACACTCGCCTTTTTCAAGGCCGCTCACATCGCCAGATCTCATCCACAGCCGACAACATGTCCAAACACTACCAGCAGAGTAAAGTATCAAGTCGTCGCTCAAAGAAGCCCCCCTCCTCCCTGACGTCGCCCACATTTAATCCGAGTTAGTAAACAGAGTACCACACCTCGGAAGTGTTTCTGTATGTTTAAACTGGAGACAATATATTCGTCCAGTAAAGTGAAACACCGAAATACTACCTTATTGATATACCCTCAACCTTCAAGACACCTTATAGTATGTGCCTGGATGAATTAACTCTGACCCTATTAACCACTCTGTATACTATAGGTGGGGAATAGCATCAAGTTAAATTGGCGCCCAACAAGGGGTGTAGATAAGTCTCTAGAGACCGAATCAAGAACCAGACTATACCCGTATATCCGAGAAAAGGGGTCTCACGAGTACCTTATTTCCGAATTAGTCAGGCTGAACCATTCCGAATTACCGAGCTACTCAGGATGAACCCAAGACTTAAGGGAGTCTCAAACCCTTTGGTGCATAACTACCAATTCACACTAGAGGAGGCAATGATACTAGGCCAGCAAAATAAGGATTCCTATAGGCGGTGGGCATAAAGTATGGAGAATATGTGTATAAGAAAGACACTGAGGGATGGGAGGCAAGAGCCGAAGGAACCCTAGAGAACCTATGGACGAGGGATGTGGGAAGCAAAGACGAAAGTCCTCAACTAGAGCCATGCAGTGCTCCATTTCGTAGTGGGACAGAACTAAACAGGGTCCGGTGCAGCCTCTGGTCCCAGCGCTATATTAATCTGTGTATTGGCTGGCCCCAAACATTCCGACCGACGGAAGGTATTCAATACAACTGCCGGAAATGCCGAGAACACCTAACGTTCCAAAACCAAGAAGAAGGGGTACACCTTTCACCCCTGAACCGAACCCCCGCTAGCCATGTAGAACAGACACATAGAATGTCCGAAGAAATAGTGCTGCCCGAATTTTCAGGTAGGCCCCATGAAGACCCCGTGCATTTTCTAGATGATTGTAAACATGAATTCAAGGCCGGCGGGATTCCTAATAAACGATGGGTGCTGAAGGCACGAGAGCAGTTAAAGGCGCTGCCCTTATCTGGTTTAACAAATATGGCGAGTTTGTGACGAGCTAAGAGCAGTTCGCTACCTGCCTGAACAATAAGTTCACAGGGGAGGAAATCATTACCGCATTAAGAACAGACTTCTACACACACAACAACAGCAGGAATAATCAGAGATTTTTATTAGGCGAAAAGCGCAAATGTATTCCCGCATCGCTCCCGAAAGTACCGAGGTAGAGGGAGTGCATATAATTACCAAGTTAATGCTACCAGCGATAAAAAGCGACTTCGACATAGGCAGGCGATCNAGGTAGAGGGAGTGCATATAATTACCAAGTTAATGCTACCAGCGATAAAAAGCGACTTCGACATAGGCAGGCGATCGAAATAGAGGAATTTGAGGAGAGAGTGATTGAGGGGGAGCTCGATTACAAAGAAAAGGAGAATACAAACGTTCCGACCCGCATGCCTCCTGTACACACGGCGCGAACGGCAGAGAATAACAGACCTACTAGAAGCGCGGAGGGATAATACTTGCTGCCGAAGTGTTGGTATTGCTCTGAGCAACACCTGCCACGGGACTGTCCCACAGTGAGAAACCGCCAAGCAGTCGCTAAGGAAAAAGACACCATGGCTGGCCTCCTCGACACAGGATAGGGAAACCATTAGGGTGGACAGAGGGAGTCGGGAAATGCCACTGCCGGGACACAGAGTCGCCCATCAGCCCCGGCATAATACAAAGGGTGGAACTAATTTTAACATTAAGTGATCTGAGGCCGGGAACACATGCCCATCGGATAGGAGTCCGTATAAATAACCAGGATCTTAAGGCAATACTGAAAACAGCCACAACCGGCAATTTGATTAAAAGCCAGCTGCTAAATCCCGAACAGAAAAGCCAAATAAAGAATAACTCCAGAATAATTGAAATGGCCCACCCTGAGTCATGACTGACCATAGACGGAGTTATTACGTTGCCAGTATGAACAGAGGAAGAAACAGTCCAAACTGAATTTTTTTGCGCACCGCATTAAGTGGAAGAGATTATCCTCGGGCAACATTGGCTAACAAGCCAAAATTGCATAATCGACTGTGAACAACGGCGCCTATATTTGGGCAAACAGGATAGGATGGCCATAAACTGGGAAGCCCCTATAAACCCGCTAAAATTACAAGAAATTTGTAATGAAGAGGTAAACCACCAACTCGGGGCTGACCAACTGAGAACATTATTGCGGATACTCAACACTCTGTAGCCGTATTCGAGCATACTGGCAGATTAAATCAGACCATGGCCATTCAACATGAAATCTGGGGAACCGATGCTCGCCCCATATACTGCCGACCAGGTAACCCGTCCGCCTACCACAGGCAAATAATGTTAGACCAGGTAGCCGAGATGAAATCGCAAGGAATAGTGGAGCCAACTGACTCATCATTTAACGCCAGAGTGGTGCTTGTGACCAAGAATGATGGAGAACTTCGTATTTGTGTCAACTACCAGGCCTTAAACAATATCACATACCCTATAGCACCCCCAACTGTAAACCTGGCTAATATGCTCCGCGACCTAGGGGACACATGTATATTCTCCACTCTAGACATGCGCAGTGGATACTGGCAAATCCTGGTACACCCAGGATCCAGGAAATATACGGCGTTTACAACCCCAGAAGGTGAAACCCTGCAGTTTCGTGTAAACCCCTTTGGGTTGAAGAATGCACCTGCTACTTTCCAACGACTGATGTCAGCAGTAGTTTTGATGGGCTATATTGGCCAATTTTGCCTAGTGTACCTGGACGATGTCCTTGTATATACGCGCACGTGGGAAGAACACAAGGAGCACTTGCAAAAAGTCCTGGAGCACTTTGAACTTCATGGACTCACGTGCCGACTGGAGAAGTGTCACTTCGGGAAAACCCGAGTAGAATACTTAGGGCACATAATTACCCTAGATGGGAATTATCCAAAGCCCGAGAAAGTGAGAGAGATTGAGGAGGCTAGATTACCAACTAACAGGAGGCAGTTTAAATGTTTTCTGGGGTTATGTAATTCGCTCAGAGAGTTTATAGCAGATGTCGCCCCTAGTATGGCCCCCTCAATGAAACCCTACTCAAAACAACTCGATGGAAGTGGACAGACAGACATGAAGAAGCATTCCGAATATTAAAGGCGCGATATGGCGACATAAACATGCTATACCAGCCTATGACAGAATTACCCCTAATTTTACAGACCGATGCAAGCAGATATAGAATGGGTGCTGTCCTATACCAGGAGCAGTCACAGAACCAGTGACGAATTATAGCATATGCTAGTACTATGATAAACGAGACACAACGCTGCTATCACAGTAATGAGCAGGAGTGCTTGGTGGTTACTTGGGAAGTCCGCAAATACCGCTATGACCTTGAGGACCGACCGTTCATTCTGAGCTGATAATAAGGCCCATACATGGCTGAAATCCAAGAGTGACCAGAAAGCCAAATTGGGTAGGTGGGCCTTATTGTTAATGGAATTCTCCTTCACCATCGAGAATTGCCCGGGCTCGAACAAGCTGCCCCAATGCCTTATCCCGCCGACCAGAGATGCTCAACAAAGAGACAGAAACCGATGACTGGGAGCCAATGCTGCCCCCCTCTCCAACAAAACTCCCACATCCGAATGACGTGGAATTACAGCTAGTATAGTTCCACGAAAACAAAACTCTGTTACAAGACCAACAGCAGACNGCCTTATCCCGCCGACCAGAGATGCTCAACAAAGAGACAGAAACCGATGACTGGGAGCCAATGCTGCCCCCCTCTCCAACAAAACTCCCACATCCGAATGACGTGGAACTACAGCTAGTATAGTTCCACGAAAACAAAACTCTGTTACAAGACCAACAGCAGGCCGACCCCAAATTACAGGAGTTAATAAGGAGATATCCAGACTGGTACGAGGGAAGAGATGGCATAATCTGGGCGAGACCGCACCCACAAACAGATCAATGGAAAATCTGGGTACCCCACGAGCTACGAGAATGTATCTGTGAACACAACCATGACCACCCCCATGCAGAACATCCGGGCTTTCACGAGTCCTAAAGGCCCCTGACCAACAGATATACATGGCAAGGCACCAAAGATACGATACACACCCCGTCGGCCGAAAACGCCATTGACACACATTGCCGTCGATATCATGGGCCCCTACCCACGCACATACCGTCGAAAGAGATACCTCCTAGTCGTGACCGATATTTTCTCCAGGTGGACAGAGGCGTTCCCGTTGCCCAACCAGGAGGTCAACACAATCATCCGGAAAATGGAGCGAGAGGTATTTCCTCGGTGGGGGTACCCAAAATGTGTGTTAACCTAAAATAGAACACAGTTTACAGCGGTAAAATGAACGAAGGCCTGTGAGACATGTGGGGCGGAAAACTGGACGATTCCAGCTTACCATCCACAGGCCAACCATACCAAATCAGGAATTCAAGAAGAGTATACGAACAAGAATGGGCACGAATCATACTCAATGGGACATACAGCTACCTGAGATCCTGTATACACTGCGACGTCGGCACTATGACGCCATTGGAACTTCTCCCAGCCACATTATACTGGGATACAATCTCCGCAGACCTGGAGAATGGCAGTGGGAAACCGAACCTACAGAAGTTCCCACCCCCGAAGGAATACCAAGAGAGGCGATATGGAGAACAGGAGCAGCTCGGAGAAACCAACAACGGTATATCCGGCGGAAATACCCTGAACAAGTGATCACGAGAAACCACTTTCCCGAGGGTAGTCACACATTAATATGCAACCATCCTTTAAGCCGAGCTAGTGAGAAATTCTGTGCAGGATTTGCGCCTAATAGGCGAGGACCGTATATAGTAGTCAAGAGACAGGGAAATGTATATTGGGCCAAGGACGAGAGGGGAAATATGCGAAAGGTACCACAGAACCAGATATGCCTCATACCCGAACCCTACACCAATGGTCCGACAGGAATTACAAGGGACAGTCCAGGGAAAACCCGCAGCGGGTCAGTAGGTCACCGAACAGAGAGCCAGGACGCGGAGATATAGGGTCAAAACGATCAGCCGGCGATTGCCCCTCTGCACTATCTCAGTGTCTCAAGGGCGCACGGGCCACTGCACCGGCCGATAAAGGAGCCCGAATCCAAAGCCACTTATCGGGCTGAAAATACACAGGTGCCAGACGAAACAAGAGAAAGCAGGCAGGCGAGTGAAGGAGAAGGTGCACTCAAAGAACCAGTGGGTGAAAGTGGATGGGTGAGCGAAAGAAAGGGGGAGGACAGCCGAAGAAAGGTAGGGCGAGGGAATGAATGGAGACAGAAAGTAAACTAGGAAGAGGTAGAAATCGCGAGCGAAATAACAGCGCGAGTATGGCCCAACTAACAGGGAATATGGCGCAAACCCAAGACGAGTCAGCACCAGCAGAGCAACGAACCCTAGACAAAATCCTAGAGGCGAGGAAGTACAGGATGTCAGCAGCCGAGCCGGAGACGAGGTCAGGGGCTTCAGCTTCAGGGCCCCCTGACGAGACGATGGCAACTCTGACTTCATCCCTGCATGCTGCCAGGGATCCAGTGCGGGAAAACTCGCCCCATAGTCCGACGAGGATCGAAGCCAGGCGAGTGCAGCCTAGGTTCATCTGCAGAGGCCGAGAGGAACCCAGTTTATACTGGGAACATCGCAAGTACAGAATGCGTGAACCGAGCTGACTACACCAATAACAGACTCTGTGTGACATGAGGGAAGCCAGTTTACTCATGTCACCTGCTGTGAGAGAAAGGTAGGCCCGCATACACTACCTAATCCTGGAACTGAAGTGCGACTAAGTGTTTTTATTTGTTTACCTGGGCAACCTTAGAATGTGTGAGAAGCTCGAACATCTGCACGGCGAGTAATAAGTGCAGGAAGTCCCAACCGAAAAAAATGGCCAGAAGCCTGTATCTAAGTGTAAATTCCCAGTGAATAAAATGCATTTGTTTTCCAAGACAGCCTGTAAATGGGTTGAGGTGTGCAGAAATAGTCAGATAAGAACATTTTTTCTTTCCACTGCCTGTGAAGCCATCAAAACAGATAAACAATACCATGTGTTAGTTTGCGATATATTAAATATGTATTGCTTCCGCCTGCCGGAAAAAAAAACCTTTGTTAAAAACGGCAGTGCTGCCAGATATTAGTGTGAACTCAGGAACAGAGCTTCCCAGTCTAGGGGCTAAGAGGGTTTTTTATGTGTACAGCCTACGTGCAAAACACTTAAACAATGTGGAGAGACAAATTTAGGGAATGTTGTATAATTATGTAAAAATGTAACAATGTTTGTAACACTGTAAGAAAGTTGGTAAGTACTTTACGGAGTCCAAGATGTGTGGTACCAGGTGTTTGTTTAGATAATTCAAAAAGTAGATCGGCCTGCTTAGTATTTGAGAGTTAACATATAAATTGTTAAGTCATCCGACTTTAGCAAAATATGTACGCAGAGCCAGATTGTTAGTTAGACCCTTCTTGCAGACAGGAAGCAAGCTAGATAAAGATTGCCGGGCGTGGGTCCTTGGTTTATCAGGAGGAGGGGAAGAGAGACAGTGNCCAGATTGTTAGTTAGACCCTTCTTGCAGACAGGAAGCAAGCTAGATAAAGATTGCCGGGCGTGGGTCCTTGGTTTATCAGGAGGAGGGGAAGAGATACAGAGAAATACGGCCACAGCTGCCTCGCAGCAAGACGAAAGAACACAGATCGTCAGCCACAGAAGGAGAACAACAGACAGAGATAAAAATGAAACCGAAATTTGGGCACAAGTGAGTCAGCTTTGCAGAGCCCTGGTAGGGGGGGAGGGAAATTGATGTGTAATGCATATTGGGAGTAGAAGCCTCTGACCCCCTTCGCGAGCGCCTACCAGTTGACACATGTCGCAGGACACGTGGAGAGCCAGAACGGATCTCAGTTACACGTGTTAAGGTTGTGCCAAGTAAGAGCTGGCACATATCGCCGAAGCAGCCGGATGGCTCTACGTAAATACGTAGGAAAGTGGGAGAAATTGCAGAGCCCAGCAAGAGCACCAACAGCTTCACGCCAGAGAAAAATGGCTGACCAATTGAAAGTGTGGCCACAAACACTCCTCAACCCTGCCACCCTTTTAGCCAAACCATGGAAGAATAAGCTGACAGGGTAAGTTCTCAAGGGGCAGGCCACCACTTCCCCCCCCCAATCTTCATGAACCATGGCACGTGGTAGAAGGGCTTTGTACTGCTGGAAACCAGCTCCCCCCTCCTCCTTAACAAGAGAGACAAGTGCCGACACTTAGGGAGAGAGGCTAGAGAGCATATAAGCCAATAAACTCGAGAAGTGAGAGCAAGTTCATTATCACTGCTCCTAGAGTATCAGTTGCGTCGGGAAATCGTGAGAGGATGTCGGAACGAACCCAGAGCAGNAGTTCATTATCACTGCTCCTAGAGTATCAGTTGCGTCGGGAAATCGTGAGAGGATGTCGGAACGAACCCAGAGCAGCAGTCCAGGGGAGACGGCACCAATGCGGGCCTTTTCAAGGCCGCCCAAATCACCCAATCTCATTCACAGCCGACAACATGTCCTAACAAAACCAGTAGATTTAAGTATCAAGTCGTCTCCCATAAGCCCCCTCCCCCCACCACGCCCTTCCTCCACGACATCGCATACAGTTAATCCGAGTTAGTAAATAGAGTACCACACCTCGGAAGTATTTCTGTATGTTTAAACTCGAGACAATGTATCCATTCAGTAAAGTGAAACACCGAAAGACTACCTAATTGTTATACCCTCAACCTTCAAGGCACCTTATAGTCTGTGCCTGGAGGAATTAACACCGACCCTGTGAACCAGCCTGTATACCACAGGTGGGGAATAGCATCAAGTTAAGCAACTAAACAATGATGTTAACTAATGACTTTCAGTGTTTACCACAGGAGTGCTCTGGTAACTCGTGTTTCAGCATTCACCACCAGAGAGCTCTCATGACACCAGTTTCCAAAGTTTGCGACGTGCCCCTTCCCCCTTCCGATCAAATTTGTATTATATATAATTATTTAACATTTTTCTTGATATTAATAAAAAAATTTAATTTTGCTTTAATATATAAAAAAAAATTTTTTACATGTTTTTTTTTCTTTTTAGTTATACATTAAGAAATTACTCATAGTAAGTTTTAAAATTAATTAATTAAAACGTTTGGTTTATATATATATATTTAAAAACTACCAAACTCTACGTACATATAATCATATCTTAATGACGACTTTCGAAGGCAAGAAGAAGACATATTATAATTTTGAAAGTTAGTGGTTTTAATTTGTCCGTAATAGTAAATGTTCAACCGAATCGAGTGTATAGCCTTAATCCTTCATCACCATTTGTTCTTACTCGCATTTGATCTTGTTTGTTCCCATTTTAGCACTCTCCTCGATATCATGCACATCATACACATCCACGTTCAAGGTCTTGAATAATGACATTTTACAATGTTCATATTGGTACGATTATGGTTTAAATAATTACAATCAAACCATGTATTGTATTTTCGAGATCCATGGGAATTACGGTCTCTTTGTAAGTTGATTTGTTTAATTATTTAAATGAATTTGTAATACTGCGGGAGGAATTTCCAATTGGAAGCGCTCTTTTTTCATACAGAGAAGATAAATTGTGAATAAAAAGGCCTGCCTTTTATGTGAACGAACATGAATCCACGATCAGCATCATCGCTGCCTATTTGTCGTCGGTATCGATTCTGCTATCTTTCGTTCACCATCGTTAACCTTCGGTCAGATTCTTGTCGACATGAGAGAACCACCTGTACTAGGAGTCCTTTTCGCTTGTAGAAACATTATTACATTAAACACATACAGTTTTTGCAAGGATAAACTAAAGAATCACACACTAAAAATCACATCAATAACTACAATTATTATTTTGGGAGCCAAAACCTCTCACTGCATCGATGGGAACTGTTATTACAGACGATTATGATAATAAAGTTAATTCTAAAGGTGGAATAAGTGCCTGGGCCATGTTGTAGACTTGTTTTGCACGAAATTGGCACTTACAATACTTTCGCATGTAATCTANGGAATAAGTGCCTGGGCCATGTTGTAGACTTGTTTTGCACGAAATTGGCACTTACAATACTTTCGCATGTAATCTGTGTACTTCGAAATAAACGGCAATTAGATCTAAATACTTATAATAATAATGGGACTCTTGCAAAAAGATAAACCAAACTAAACATTGAATAAGAGTAGGATGTGCAGATGATCATGAATACACCATTACTGGAAACTAACACAAAGACTGTGTTGGCACTAAATATGATGGCAATTATCTTGATTCTTTTNGGAATAAGTGCCTGGGCCATGTTGTAGACTTGTTTTGCACGAAATTGGCACTTACAATACTTTCGCATGTAATCTATGTACTTCGAAATAAACGGCAATTAGATCTAAATACTTATGATAATAATGGGACTCTTGCAAAAAGATAAACCAAACTAAACATTGAATAAGAGTAGGATGTGCAGATAATCCTGAATACACCATTACTGGAAACTAACACAAAGACTGTGTTGGCACTAAATATGATGGCAATTATCTTGATTCTTTTNTGAATACACCATTACTGGAAACTAACACAAAGACTGTGTTGGCACTAAATATGATGGCAATTATCTTGATTCTTTTACACACCACTAAAACAGGTTTTCTGCAACGAGCGGGCTGAACAATTAAGGAGACGCTGAGAAATTTGGCTACATACTTCCCGAAGACCAGAATTAACTTTTAAATATACTCAGATATTTAATAGCTTAACAGTAAGTTGGCTGTTTTCTACGCATTAATGAGACAATTTTCAATCATTTGTGAACCGAATGTCAGGAATTATATCGCATGGTGTGATGAAAAGCTTTCGTCTAAAATTGTACTGTGTAAAAAAAAAAATATTTTTAATACAGGCAGTCTCTTCTTAATTAAGTGGGTCGTATCCTTTTTTCTCTTATAAATTTCAATATATGCTATGAGCACTTGGCACTTAGAGTACAGATTTCCATACAGAATATTTAATACAAAGTTAGTTAAAAATGCACGAATAATGGACTACATACAAAACAATAATACAGTCGCCAAGTATAAATGTATGCAGACATGAGGGAATGAATTATATATGTATGTAAATGGGAACAAAATATAAACCGTTGGGTACAACACAGATTGATGATTAAATAAATATTAAAAGATTGATTGAAATACTTATCGAGAAATTGGAAAATTGATTTGAAACTAAATGAACTATTAAAATATCTATGGAAATATTGCGATGTTAATCGTTGGATTGGACGAAATATTCAAATATCGATCAAATGATTAGTGGAAAGGTGGCTAGATGGTCAAGTCGAGCATTGAAGTTGAATCTGACTATCACCCGAACTGGCCTCGTACATTCCAAGTCTCGAGGGCCTAGCACTAGTGGTTCTTAAACCAGAGCTCACTAGCAAACCAAAATGTTGGCAGATGCTGATCCACAACATGAATATAATGTGAATGGGGCCAGGTGGCACTACTCGTCTGATGGACTTAGTATGTTCACATGTTTATACCATAAAAAATAATAAAAATCTGAGTATCTTACTAATACCTAAATTACAGTCGAATCAATGAAGGTTTTGCAAATTAGGATATAGTGTAAGAATTTGACTTGCTACTAAAATTTAGATTTAATCAGTGTTCTGTATTATATAATGGACGATTCCGGTATGAATTTAAGATCATTTTTAAACCGGATAGTAATATAACACAGATTTTCGATCTGGCATACCGTATGCCCATAAAACCAATATGGCCACTGGCTCGTATAAATGGATGGGTATGCATATAGGATTTCTAGTCGTAACTGCAGAGAATCTTCGAGTACATTCGGAAATATCGTGCCGATGGCTTTCGAGCATATCCGACTCAAGCTGAAGACTACCATGGAATTTCGAGTCGAGCCGAAGATTCTCAGAGCCACAGCCACATAGCTCACATATTAAATAAATTGTAATAATTCGCCTATTTATACAGCGCTTATAAATAATAATACAATAAATCAACTTACTAAAGGGTTGGCAAACCGCTGGTCACTAAATAAAATATAACTACTCTAATACATACTCGTACCAAGATAAACAATGTAAAGGGGCATTCGAGACCTCGAATGGGCCTATGTGTAACATGAAGGTTATTGAAGAGATTGTTGAAAATGGAATAAACAAGTTATGTTACGAGGAAGAACAAATGGTTGATGAAGGGTTCAGGCTCGACCATCAATTCGGTTGATCATATACAGCTAAGGATAAATGTGTATAACCCACTTAAAAAATAACAATATGATGCCCTCTTCTTGCCTTAAAGTCATAATTAACGAATATTTATAAGTAAACGTATGAAAAATAAAAATATAATTTTCCATGTGTTCTATTAATTTAATTTTTAAACCGTATTATGGTATATTTCCTTCTGTATTTAATACTTTATTTGTAATACACACATATACATAAAATGCAAATACAATTGGAAAACAAAAAAAATCCAATTAAAAATTAAAATAATATTAAGAAAATATGAGAGATCATTTATGTCCTAGTTTGTGGGTGTATGAAAGGGGGGCAGGTGCTTATCGCCAACAGATTTGTAAATGGGCGTGATGGGGAGACACTGGTGGTATATACTAAAAGCATGAGATACTAGCACACATTTTTACTTAATACTGAAAATCATGAGAAAACAGCACAGTCTAGTTGTTTATCCCGAGACGATGTATGGCAGAATAGATTGGTGTGGGTAGTGAGGTTATGTGCTATATAATGTTATATGTTTTCAAAAATTTAATTTTAAACTTCTGGGGGTTTTTTTTTTTTTTGTGTTAAACAGGTTATTTTGTCAATAACATGACCGCGCCAATCTCTCAAACATGACCTGCTGTTNTATCCCGAGACGATGTATGGCAGAATAGATTGGTGTGGGTAGTGAGGTTATGTGCTATATAATGTTATATGTTTTAAAAAATTTAATTTTAAACTTCTGGGGGTTTTTTTTTTTTGTGTTAAACAGGTTATTTTGTCAATAACATGACCGCGCCAATCTCTCAAACATGACCTGCTGTTNTTTTTTTTTTTTGTGTTAAACAGGTTATTTTGTCAATAACATGACCGCGCCAATCTCTCAAACATGACCTGCTGTTGTGACATCAACCAATATCGTGGACAATTTCAGAATGCGACTCTTGAATCCTGAGTCCGCTACTCCATAACCCTACTTTTACTTACATAATGACGTAAGTAACGTTATGCTATGTAAAATTATAAGGTTTCAAAAACAATGCGTGAGATTCAGATGTTCGTCATAAAAATATCATATGATTCACTTAGTGTAGGTGCAAAATGAAACAAACCTATTTACAAGTTTTTCCATCGCACAGATTAATGATTGGTGTGTGGTTTTTTAGTGTATTATGCGCCTTGTTTCCACCAAAACTGTTTGGACACAGAGCATTATAAGAAAGAAGCTGGTAGCTAACAACTTCAGAAACGGGGAAATATGTTTGATGGTTTACAAAGTATAAATTAATGAAACTTTAATACTCGACTCCAGTCCGAAGATTTCAGAACTCCGCCATGTTATTTTGTAGTTTGTTAGTTTTATATTAATGAACTCTCAACGCTAACATTTCAGTTTTAATATACGTCGGTTGACTTAAACACGATTTCAGTTATGCAATCTTCAAGTAGATGTCATACTGACGAAAGTTGGCCATTAGAAACTTATTACGTTCGTTGTCTGCACGCAATAATGGTGGATGGTTTTAACAAATATCCGTCATATTATTTTATAAAAAAATGTAATGTTAATAATATAATAATATATTTCNGGTGGATGGTTTTAACAAATATCCGTCATATTATTTTATAAAAAAATGTAATGTTAATAATATAATAATATATTTCTCGGGATTTAATTTGAATCAATTTTATTACTCAGAGTTTTAACTGTAAGATATTGCACAGGTGGTATAACCATTCACACGAATAAACAATTTTTTTTGGAATTATAAAAATGGAAATTAATCAGAGATTATTAAACCTTCGTTTTATATATATTCCCGCATATTATTTCATAAAATTTATTTTGATAGAATGAATTTAATTTTTTACATGTATTCACCATTTTTCAATGATTATNGGTGGATGGTTTTAACAAATATCCGTCATATTATTTTATAAAAAAATGTAATGTTAATAATATAATAATATATTTATCGGGATTTAATTTGAATCAATTTTATTACTCAGAGTTTTAACTGTAAGATATTGCACAGGTGGTATAACCATTCACACGAATAAACAATTTTTTTTGGAATTATAAAAATGGAAATTAATCAGAGATTATTAAACCTTCGTTTTATATATATTCCCCCATATTATTTCATAAAATTTATTTTGATAGAATGAATTTAATTTTTTACATGTATTCACCATTTTTCAATGATTATNCATATTATTTCATAAAATTTATTTTGATAGAATGAATTTAATTTTTTACATGTATTCACCATTTTTCAATGATTATTTCTTAATTTAAAAATAAGAACCTTCGCTAAGAAATAATTGCATATGTGGTTCACACAAATGTAAATCGCTGCTAAATTATCAATGAGGAAAACAAGCATAACTGCATAAATTACTGAATACTGTACATGGTGAATTCAATGAAAATGATATCACAAACCATTGTGTCCTTTTACTTTGCAGAGGGGAAAATCGTGCTTAAGCTACTGTAATATTGCTAAACACAGAACAATCATAATGTAATAAGAAATACCGTACTACAAAATATTTTGTAGATAGATGTGGGCAACATTAAACCCTAAAATAAATGTAAATATTCATGCTAGCAGCTCTGTTTATATCTCTCTCTAAATAAACATAGCTGTATTTAATAACTAGTCTTCTCTAAGCATATGACATACACATAACTAGCTGAGCTGTATCCATTATGCTGTACCACCAGAGGCAACATATCAACGGTGCCAGTCAGATTACTTAAGAAATAAAAAAGTTGAATCAGTTTTTTTCTGAAAAATTCAGATGCCAGAGTTTTCCATCCGAAAGACCAGACCGAACTAACTGATAACCAAATTTCACAAACTTATAAATATCAGTGAAGTTGCATTCACACACCTTCATTTGAACATAACAATATAGTTGATAAGGCCTAACGTCTGAGCCAAGTTTCGTGTTTGAACTTTAGTCAATACGAGAATAACATTTCGAAATGTAATGCGTGAAATTAACAAGACGTTTTCGGTATGACCAATGAGCTTACTTTGTTATGCATGGTTGCAAATATTTTTGATGAGATTAATAAGAGGTTATATGGCAGCTGAGCCTTTACATTTCCTTGATAGCGATGTGATTAGAGATGCAACAAGGAACAAATTCAACACCAGTGAGACATTTAAATATACACTTGTAGCTTACCTGGGACTCCAAAACAGAACACCACAGTAAGTTGGCATGGAACCAACTATATCATGGAGGAAGAATTCGGAACATCAACTTCAATACAAATCAGTCTAAATTTCTATACACGGAACTTCATTTTGAAAAAAGCGTGTGAGTTACACTACTTGTGTGCAGAATTTGGTGGAAACAGGTTGACCTGTTACCGAGATATGGCATAAAAACTTTAGTAACTCATATGGCGCTATCGTACGAAATAGCCTAAAATAAGCTCTCTAGGCATATCTCATGCATCCTATAGACACAGAAATACGTAAAATTATTTATTAGATATTGTAAACTTATCTAATTTATTTATATCTCAGTAACATTATAAATAAAACCAGACACTTTAAACATAGTGAACTGTTGGTTGATTGGTCCCGGTGATATAACAAAAAAGCTCAATTTATTCATGTGACGATATATTGATAAGTGGAGATCCAAATGGCTATTTATTGACACGTTATATATTAGTATAGAAACTGTTACATATTAAGTCGGTTGAAATTGAAGCATTACAACTTTGTCTTAAAAGAATCACCGGTGGTCTAATCAGAAGTAATGTTGTAACAGAAGCTTCTTAGTTGCCACCAGATTAGTCTCGCGATGTTGTAACAGAATCTTCTTAGTGGTCACCAGATTTGTCTCGTAATGTTGTAACAGAATCTTCTTAGTGGCCACCAGAGTAGTCTCGTAATGTTGTAACAGAAGCTTCTTAGTTGCCACCAGATTAGTCTCGCGATGTTGTAACAGAATCTTCTTAGTGGTCACCAGATTTGTCTCGTAATGTTGTATGTCTTAGAAGAATCACCGGTGGTCTGTAGTCTCGTAATGTTGTAACAGAAGCTTCTTAGTGGCCACCAGATTAGCCTCGTAATGTTGTAACATAAGCTTCGTAGTAGCCACCAGATTAGTCTCGCGATGTTGTAACAGAATCTTCTTAGTGGCCACCAGATTAGTCTCGTAATGTTGTAACAGAAGCTTCTTAGTGGCCACCAGATTAGTCTCGCAATGTTGTAACAGAATCTTCTTAGTGGCCACCAGATTAGTCTCGTAATGTTGTAACAGAATCTTCTTAGTGGCCACCAGATTAGTCTCGTAATGTTGTAACAGAAGCATCTTAGTGGCCACCAGATTAGTCTCGTTATGTTTAACAGAAGCTTCTTTGTGGCCACCAGATAACTCTCGTGATGTTGTAACAGAATCTTCTTAGTGGCCACCAGATTAGTCTCGTAATGTTGTAACAGAATCTGCGTAGTGGCCACCAGATCAGTCTCGTAATGTTGTAACAGAATCTGTTTAGTGGCCACCAGATTAGTCTCGTTATGTTGTAACAGAAGCTTCTTANGTAATGTTGTAACAGAATCTGTTTAGTGGCCACCAGATTAGTCTCGTTATGTTGTAACAGAAGCTTCTTAGTTGCAACCAGATTAGTCTCGCGATGTTGTAACAGAATCTTCTTAGTGGCCACCAGATCAGTCTCGTAATGTTGTAACAGAAGCTTCATTGTGGCCATGAGATCAGTCTGCTACATGTGTGAAACTCGCCACCAACTCCACAACCATACAATCCATGATGAGCGTAAATCGGAGGGGAATAAAAATAATAGAAAATGTTAAATAGTAGTCACATTTTGGTTATTAGTTCAAGAGGGTGACTGTAGAAATAAGAAAAAATCCCTTTTTACTTTTAATACCGGGTCCTGTTTTTTCTCTGTCCCTCAAAAAAATACAATTAGTTTTAAAAAGTAATAAACTTTACAAATGTTATGCCAAAATTGGATTAAAACATTTACACTTTTAACTCCCCAAATTATTTTTAAAACATAATAAAAAAATTAGGGGTTACAACAACTATGTAATATTTCAAAACATGTAGTTACAGAAATGTATACAAATACCTAACTTGCTCCAATTTCCCCCAAATTTTCAATTAACTATATTTCGAAATATACATGTCTCTAAGAGACCAAACTCCCTAGGTATGGCCTCCCTCCGAGTGTGTGATGTCGCTTGTTTTGCCAGGGTATTTATAGCGAAGTTTTTGCAACTGCCATCCACACAAAAACTGCAGAGAACATCCTCGAAATGGAGGCCGATTTTCGTCCAACCCAATACAAAAGAAGTGCTGACGTCAGAAGGCGACCCTCTCTGAGTTGCCTCAGCCAATGCTAGGTGGAAGGAGAAGTCCGCGCGCTCGATATAGTTCTGACCTTGATCGAAACCACAAAGCATACGCGTCGCAGAGTTTAACACCTCCTCGGCCGCCGTCAGCAGACAACGTTTTCTTAAACGAAAATACCCATGATCGGATTGAGGCAGTGTATCTCCGTTACAACACGTGGCTCACTGACATGAGATATTAATTTTGCTGTTATTTTTAATAATGTCACCAGCTTCTTTAGGCATATAACTTTAAATGGACTACAAAATCATAACTTGTCGCCTGAATTTGGTTGGTGTCAGATAATAGTTCCCCGAGATAGAACACGAAAACTTAATTTTTCAAATAGTGCTATCTTCCGAAATGGAGAAGAAATAAGTTTATGAATTCGTTAATTTAATGCTGCCTATTTACTGTTAGCATTCAACGTTGGGATAAAATTGGTTACATTGTTTCGTAGACATAGCTTGCTATGCTAAAATATTTATATGGGCGATATTTTTAAAATGAGCACCTGACCATTTTAAATATAGCCTATCAATTTATTCGACTTTTCCCAGTATTGTTTGTTTGTCAAATTGAAAAATATTCGGTTGAATGTTCCTTGAGATATGACAAATCTTTACTTATTCATATGGCACTACCTATCAATATGGAGGACAACACATTGTCAGTTGAATATTTTAATTTCGTAGATAGAGCAAATAATTCGAAAAGGTTTGTATTCCCGCTATTTTTAAAACAGTCATAGCCACTTTAACATGTCAGGTTACATGAACTACAGTAGTGTTACTTCAGTGCCGTATTTGGTAGGAATCGGTTGATTGTTTTCCGAGATATAACATTAAAACCTTATTTTCATCTGGCGCTATCTTACAAAATGGTGTACAAAATAAACTATGTATTGACAGATGTGATTGTTTTAAAAGATTGATTTCAGTATAGAAAGTTTCGTAGAAAATTGATAGACAGTAAGACCAAAAATATGAATATAATAGATATTTAAAAAATACAAGAATTATTCTCACCTTTTAAAATGCATATATGAACTTGGTTTACTATAGTATTAAATACATACCTAATTTGGTAAGAATCAAATGTGCAGTTACCGCGACATAAAAATTTAATTTTACATGTTACACTGTCTCATTAATTACATTATCACTATTCGATGTGTACACCACGCACTATCAAGGTACCAAATTTTGTTTCAATGTGTTAAATGGTTTCCGAGATATAATATAATGGCTTAATTTTTATCCTACTTTCCGAAGGAATGAAAATTTTGTGAGATCACATTCCTGTCTTCACTTATATGTGTTTATGTGTGTGTATGAGCGTGTAAGTGTGTGAATGTGTGTGCATATGTGTGTGCTGTGCATGTGGCTGTGTGCGTCAACCAAATTTCACCAAACTTGGTAAACATAATACATACTTAGAAAAGACACCTAACTTTGATTTAAAACTTTTGGGTTATATGTCTCATCTCGGGAACCATTGAACCGATTTATACCAAATTTTGAACTCGCGCAGAGCGTCAAGTTGGGATAAAAAAAATTTTATGCATATGGTTTATCAGCCGTCTCGAAAACGATTACAGCATTTCTCGTCAAATTTTGCAGGTAATTATTGCTATAGTCCTATGATTGGTTAAGTAAACGTAAGTTATTAATCTTTGTTATGTAATTATTTTTTAAAATATCATAAAAATATTTTAGGTTTATTTGGTGTATCTACCATACTATTTTACCAATATCGGACAATATTTCTAAACTGAATATATATATATAATAAGCATTATATAAACACTATACATAAACACTTTTTCAGCCATTTCGGAAGATAGTGCCATTCAAATAAATCAAGTTATTATGTCATATCTCGGTCAAAAATTAACAGATTCCCACCAAATTTGGCAAACAAGAAACCCTATATTTTCAAAATGGCGGCCATATATATTTTAGCTTAGAATGTTTCATAGTTGAAACTGTGTTATCATTTCCAACAAAAATGTGTTTGCTGGCAGTAGATATTACAACTATGAACTGTATCTACATGGGTCATCTATTGTCTGTCATTTGGTAAGATAGCAATATGCCAATAAATAAAAAAGTCATTTTATATCTCAGAAGACAAATAACTGCTTCCTATAAAATTTTGAAAACAATTAGTACTACTGGAGATAATGTACATTTCATTAATTAATTACATCGGACAATTATTTTTAGAACGGTGGACATTTAGATATTTATTTTTGAATTGCTCTATCGTCGATACCATGTAATCATTTCGAAATTATCTATATATGCTGGCAGTAGATATTACAACTGTCTGCTGTATTAACACGGAGATATTGTGTCTGCAATTTTTTAAGATAGCACCATGCAAATAAATAATGTTTTGATGTCATATCACGGGATACACTTGACCGATTTCTATTAAGTAGTACTGGGGCTGATAAAATAGTATGTTTATGCATGTGAGACCCTTATTTTCAAAATGAATGTCATAAAGATTAGATTTAAAAGCTATATCGTTAGAACTAGGTAATCTATTTCAAGCTAACTTTGTATGGTGACAGTAGATATTACAACTATCAACTGTATCTACATGGAGCATCTTTTGGCCTCCAGTTTGTAAGTTATCATCACACAATTAAATACATTTTTTTGTACTATATCGAGAAATAATTGACAGATTCTTACCAAATTTGACAAACAAGTAGTACTGCATCAGGTGGTNTTTTTTGTACTATATCGAGAAATAATTGACAGATTCTTACCAAATTTGACAAACAAGTAGTACTGCATCAGGTGGTGTAAACGAGTATATTTTAAGAAGGCCAGACACATTTTGTAATGGTGGCTACATAAATATTTTTTAATAGTATATTTTATAAAAGTAGCAAATTACAACTAAATTTTGTATGCTCACATTACATATCACAACAAACAAATTTGTTTATGCAGAGCACCATTTATCTGAAATTTTGTAAGATAGCCCCAGCATTGAAAAATGTTTTAATCTAATACTTCGTGAAATAATCAACACATATTTACCAAATATAACTATAAAATAGGCCATATATCATTAAATGTTTTTTTTTATTATCACACTCTTATTTTCAGAATGCGGCTATAAAATAATTNTTTTTTGTACTATATCGAGAAATAATTGACAGATTCTTACCAAATTTGACAAACAAGTAGTACTGCATCAGGTGGAGTAAACGAGTATATTTTAAGAAGGCCAGACACATTTTGTAATGGTGGCTACATAAATATTTTTTAATAGTATATTTTATAAAAGTAGCAAATTGCAACTAAATTTTGTATGCTCACATTACATATCACAACAAACAAATTTGTTTATGCAGAGCGCCATTTATCTGAAATTTTGTAAGATAGCCCCAGCATTGAAAAATGTTTTAATCTAATACTTCGTGAAATAATCAACACATATTTACCAAATATAACTAAAAAATAGGCCATATATCATTAAATGTTTTTTTTTATTATCACACTCTTATTTTCAGAATGCGGCTATAAAATAATTNAAAATAGGCCATATATCATTAAATGTTTTTTTTTATTATCACACTCTTATTTTCAGAATGCGGCTATAAAATAATTTTGTATTGTGTGCTATATGTACGAAAATATTCAATATCTTTTATCTTGACTTTGAATGTTGGAAGTAATATAATCATCAAAATCATTAACCATTGATGAAGATGACAAACACAAAAATTGTGGCGATTTAATGCCATATCTCAAGGAACAATCACCCGTTTCCTACAAATATTACACTGTAGCATTTCAACTAACTTGAACAAAATTTTACACAATAAATGCTTCAGAAGACCATGAAAACTTTCATGATTTGAATAGGTCTGACAACGATGTTCAATATGGTAGCTACATAAATAGTTTAGGTAGCTTTTTCCACATATACATATAGAAATTTAATCAAATACAACCAAAATTTGTAGGTGACCGGTATACATAAGAAGAATCGTATATAGAGCCTCTTTCTTGGCAATTTTGTACAGTAGCCTCTGAAAAAAGGTTTTTTATGGTATATATATGGTACCAAACAACCGTTTTATATCAACTTCTTCACACAAGAAGCTCTACGGTAGGCCATGTAAACTTATATGTTTTTTGGGGCTGTTACTTATTTTCAGAATGACGGTGGTGTAAATATTTTATGGTAGTAAACCCTATTACTTAAATGATTAGACTGACTAAATCCTAAGTTGATATTCCGAATCCGACCTCCGTAATGCATTATATTGCATGCTAGTTTATGGTACGAGGTTTTCTAAGTTCAAGCCCCGAGCAAGGACGTGTGTATTTGCAATTTTCACACTAATGTTGCATAAGATTATTACTTCATTTCTAACGTTATTGCTTTCAAAGATAAGTTGTGTCCTACCTATTAACTCAACTTTTAAGAAGTTGTTTATAAATTAATTGCACCCATTTTGAGGAAAGTAGGCTCATCAATTATATAATTTACTTCTTGTTTCAAAATGATTGATCTAAAAATGTATGAACCAATAAAAGTATATATTTCTCAGTTCAATGCATAGATAATTTACTGCCAACGTATAAATATTGGTTCAAATCTGTAAAATGATTCCTGAAGTAAAATGGGAAATTTTTAGTAGTTTAATTTCTTCTTTTTTTCTAAATTACGTATTAATAACAGTATCGCCTTTTAGATCCCGTAGTTATATAATGCACTATCAATGGTCCAAATTCTGTTTAAAAAAGGATAATATGTTCCCGAGATGTAACATAGTGACCTAAATTTAAAAAAATTCCGTCATTTTGCAAATAAGTGCCTTGGGTGATTGAAACCATTAAAAATTTTATGTACTTGCTAAATACTATATTTGGACTTAGTTGGGTTAATTTCGTTTGTTGGGTTTAAAAGTTACTAGAAGCGACATACATTTCAGACAGATAAATATTTGATCGCTTAAGCCTACCTTTCCTTTGGAAAGTAGGCTAAAAATGAACCTCTATATTTGAATATACTCTTCCAGGGTTTAAGATTAGGGTGTAGGTACAGATATAAGGAAAAATGTAAAGAACGGAAAAAGATACAGAAGTAGTGTTAAACTTGGTATTATTACCTCCAATGTATGCTTGAGCCCACAACAATGGTGATTAAAAAAAACATTAATTGCTAATAAAAGAAGTTAAGGATATATGTATATCATATTTCCCACAATATTTATTTGAGAAGATGTGTGTGCAACGCAGGGATAGATGTGCACGTGTTCAATCATAATACAACATTTGTATACCCATAGCTAGATTCATGCTCTTGGTAATACTGTGATGCCAAATTTACATAAGTCTGGTGGAGTGATATTTCAGCATGCGTCTTGCATTACTTGCACATATAGCCTATGATTATAACCTAGCGAAATAAACTGATGGTTATTATGATTACATTGTGAAGTGGACAATATTACTGCCTTTAACCTTACATTCCTTTAACCTTACATTCCAAAACAGGACACTAGACAAACGTACTTCTTTTTATTTGTTATCTGGAACAGTAAAGAACCAGAATTCTATCCATGTTTTCACACATTCAATCGTAGAATGCGATAGTAAAAATTGTTTTCAAGTTTCGCCAGAAAAAAAGGAGTGTCCGAATCTTAAGTATTTACTCCAACCATAAGATCACGGCTGTACTCTATTTTCAGCGGTTAGCAGAGCTTAAACAGTGTACACCCAGTTTGCGGACCACATTGAGTAAAGTTGGAATGTCTTCGCCGAAATTAACCGCACTACTAATGTCAAGAGTTCTGGTACGCTCACACATATGCCCGCCCTTCNTACTAATGTCAAGAGTTCTGGTACGCTCACACATATGCCCGCCCTTCCTTCTTCCAATGCATGAAAATATCCAAATTCTCAGAGGCATTTGACGTGCGCTGGATGAAGATCGTAATTAAAAAATTGCGCTATCTTTAAAAAAAACCTTACACCAAAAATCAATTAATGTAATGTAAGCTTCAAAGATTATATATTTATGTATCACTGGGAATAAGGAGGGTGTATCTAAATTTCACGATCAAAATGAAGCCAGAGCATCTTTGGACCTAAACAACCAGAAGAACCTTGTAACATATTGTCCGGAAAAGCAATCTTCTATTACTTAATCAAGGCTGAATTTAGGTGCATCATTGCCGCGAGTTGGAAATAATACATAGAAATTAATGTACTTATTACATATTCTAAACTTAGGTACGGTTATTAAACAACAAAAGGAAAGTAGTTTAGTTCATACTGCACAACTATACACTACAATAAAACAGCACCTCATGTTCCTTTGAACATAATTTCGTCCCTTTAGTAATAGAAGATTACTTTACCAAACATTATGTTAATAGGATTTTCTGGTTATTTAGGCCCACAGATAGTGTTCCTTGATTTTCTGCACGAAGTTCAGATACAACCTGTATATTTAAATCATTAATTTAAAACTATATATGAATATAAGAAACGAATATTTAACTACCTGTTATGTAGAATATCGCTGGCCAGCCCAAATTGTGTCCTACCACACTGGATAGGGCATAACTTACCATATCGCCCAACAGCGCTCCACTTGTTATTACACCGACTAGAGAACTTCTTTCTTCCATTGGAACCCACCGTGAATACATAATTTCCAAACTTGGTCTTAGTAAACCCTAGNGACTAGAGAACTTCTTTCTTCCATTGGAACCCACCGTGAATACATAATTTCCAAACTTGGTCTTAGTAAACCCTAGGAAATAACAAATTAACACATGCACTAATTTATACCAAAATTGTTATCAATAAATGTTACACATTTTCACAGTTTCTCAAAAAAAGCGTATAACTGACGTTATAAATGTTGCTTCTTCATTTCCGTCACTGATGTTTACATTCCCTTTTATTTTACATTGTTTTAATTGGCCAGTGAATTGTAGTCCTCACAAAATTAATANGACTAGAGAACTTCTTTCTTCCATTGGAACCCACCGTGAATACATAATTTCCAAACTTGGTCTTAGTAAACCCTACGAAATAACAAATTAACACATGCACTAATTTATACCAAAATTGTTATCAATAAATGTTACACATTTTCACAGTTTCTCAAAAAAGCGTATAACTGACGTTATAAATGTTGCTTCTTCATTTCCATCACTGATGTTTACATTCCCTTTTATTTTACATTGTTTTAATTGGCCAGTGAATTGTAGTCCTCACAAAATTAATANTCACTGATGTTTACATTCCCTTTTATTTTACATTGTTTTAATTGGCCAGTGAATTGTAGTCCTCACAAAATTAATAAATTTATATCAATAAAATGATGGCGGAATTGTCTCTTTTGGGGTAATAAATATAAGTTCCAGACTCCAGCGATGTAATGTTAGCGTGACTTGTCTAGTTCGATTGAAATAGAAGGTAATATTTTTATTCAAATTATTATTATAACTCCTTGTTTCCAAGGTCTTAAACATTTCAAGTATCTTCCAATGACGTTAGATGGTTGGATTTTTATTTTGTGAATGGCGTGTTTACTATTGATAAAACGTAAAGGTGTTTCGAGTTAAGCCATGATTATTCGTTTATGTAAGTATTCAGGTAACATATCGCCCCAGAACGTTAATTAGGGATAACAACACTTTACTATTTACTGCAGCAATTTTCCCGNTATTCAGGTAACATATCGCCCCAGAACGTTAATTAGGGATAACAACACTTTACTATTTACTGCAGCAATTTTCCCGTTAAGTAATATTATTCTCATTTATAACATACGGCGTTTGATAGAGAGCTGTAAAGTTCTTAATGATCTGCTGCAAAATTTACTATCCGTGTAATCATAAAAAATTCGTATATTCCTTGAGTAGTTGGAAATAAGGCATTCAAACACAGGTTCTTGACAGGGACACAGGGGTGGGACACATGCAGCCAGGACCTCCTGCTCTTGCACTCATCTAGCGGCAGCCATTGCAGCATTCAGCGGCGGCCATGCTTGCGGCCAATTTTGCAGTCAGTATAGTCTAGAACATGCCATGGCATTCAGTTTGTTTTCCATGGCGGCCATTTTGCAGACAGAAAATTTAAAAAAATTATGAAAAAAATTATATATAAAAATTTTGGCAGCCATATTGGATGATGTCTAGAACATGCAATGACATTCAGTTTGTTTTCCATGGTGGTCATTTTGCCAGCCAGTATATTAAAAAGATATTTAAAAAATGTTTTAAAAAATCTCGGCAGCCATATTGGATGATGTCTAGAACATGCCATGACATTCAGTTTGTTTTCCATGGTGGCCATTTTGCCGGCCAATAAAAAAAAATATTATCAAAAAATTATTAATAAAATTTTTGTTAAATTCTTGCCAACCATATTGGATGGTGTCTAGAACGTGCTATGCCATTCAAACAAATTCTAGTAATTTTGCCAGCCAATAAATAAAAATTTTTTATTAACAATTTTATATAAAAAATTCAGTGTCTAGAACATACCATGCCATTCAAACACATGGCGGCCATTTTGCCAGCCAGTAAATCAAAAAAAATATTTAAAAAGTATAACATTTTTTTTTCAATTCTTGGCACTCATATTTGATGGTGCCACCCATGTCTCTTCGTCGTGACCCCCCTCTGTAGAGTTGGGTGGCAGCCATGTTGGCACCACCATCACCTCAGGGGTGGCCATGTTGACAGCCTTGTTTGCAGTCAGTACATAAACAACAGTGTGTTTCCCGTGATGGCCATGTTTCCAGTCAGTACAGAAACCACAGTTGGTTTTCCATGGCGGCCATTTTGCCAACCAGTAAATTAAAAAGTATATAAAAATTTGGAATTGCAAATTCTTAGCTTCCATATTGGATAGTGCCACCCCTGTATCTTCGTCGTGACCCCTCTCCATAGAGTTGGGTGGCAGCTATGTTGGCACCACCACCACCCTTCCCTCCCTCTAGCCATTAAATCGTGCGAGGCTGCGCACATTGAAGTGTTTTTAAAAAAGTACTTGATTAGCAGCATAATTATTCATATGTAAAATGAATTGAAAGTATCAATACCTCCAAAATAATATGTGTATAGTATGCATATATATAACTTTTCATATAAAAGTGTTAGTTTCCCTCCCCTCTGCCGTAAGTTCTATATTTTCTTAGGCGTTGAAGAAGACGATGATGAATATTCCAAATTAAACACTTGCAATTTTCTCAGGTCAGGTATTCAATTGAACTCAACACACAGTAAATAAGTATTTATGAAAAAAAAGGAATTTTTTTATACAATGGAATAAAAAGTGTGACATAGGGTTATTTACGCCTTTTATTAAACTCAATACGTACACACACATTGTATTTCGCAGTAAGCAATCTAATTTTAATGGAGGTTTTTTTTGGAACATATGATATACCTACAACTCGCTAAAAATTATATGAAACTCATACGTTTTATGTCACTAGAAATTATATATGAAACTCATACGTTTTATGCTTATTTAATATCTGACATACATACGAAAGTGAATAGCAAAAAAAAATTTAGGTTAATAACAGAACTTTCAAGCACATTTCAGCAGTAAAAATCTTTTTCTAATTAACCTCGTCACGAGTANAATTTAGGTTAATAACAGAACTTTCAAGCACATTTCAGCAGTAAAAATCTTTTTCTAATTAACCTCGTCACGAGTAACATTTCATTAACTACAGTAAAAAATGTGACACAGAATGTACACACAATTTTCTAATGAACCTCGTCACACGTCACACCAACCTTTCGCCACTGCTCTGTAAAGAAATGAACGAAGTGTAATCTGTATTATTGCCAGACGTGCTGCTTACTTCATTGAGNTTTCGCCACTGCTCTGTAAAGAAATGAACGAAGTGTAATCTGTATTATTGCCAGACGTGCTGCTTACTTCATTGAGTGAGTTTGGAAATGCCTGGTTGAAATCATACATCGAGTAACTCACATGATCGACGGCGGATGAGGGCTCCATTCGCAGTAGTGGAGTTCTTGGCATCGGTGCACGAGACGTAGTATTGTAGCAACCTCTCTATGGCGATGGCCTCAGCTGCGTGTGCTACGTCGTCGCTGAGGATGGCAGTAGACGCTTCACTTAGATGAACAAAGTTGAATTTGACACATTCGTCAAAGTAGCTGACAAACCCCTCTTTAGTAAAAGTAAGGGGTAATATTGCGGACGAAGCTAGTAACTCCAAGGCCGACATCCAATTCCTCCACGTCACAATGTTTGGTGTTTGCATAATATACTTATGCAGAAAATAAACAATGCCTGTTATGCCCTCTCGCACGGCCATCGCTGTTGTGTGAACATGTGTTATCGTCAGTAGGTGTAGATACTCCCATGGACCAATACCTAGTTCCGCACATGTAGGCAAAATAATGCTGAAAAACTGTAAAAGAACAGAGTTCTTAATTGTAATCTTCTTGGCCGCCTTTGCAAAGGAAGGCGAACGCGCATGTTTAGTAGACGGAGACGACGGCGGTGGAGTAATGATCACCTCAATATCAGACATATTGTCACTGCTAGACATAATGTACAAAACTGTCTCCAACAGTCATAGTTCTAATAGCGTCTTCTCGCGAACGCAAACTGAATACTAGCTAAACGAGTACCATATATATATATATATATATATATATATATATATATATATATTTGCCCGCAATCTACACATGAATTACGCTGGCCTCCTCTCTGAGAACAAAACATAACAATGATAGGAAGTAATTCGGGCACAATTATGGCAATTTACGTGATGCTGCCACAAAAACCTGCAGTCGCGACAACTGAGTCATCGCTGCGCGAAAAATTAAATTAAAAAAACACAGTAATTTACAGGTCACCGCGCTCCCAATGACACAACCTGCCGGCCAGTGGCATTTAAGAACATCGTTAAAGACGAATTATGATGTCTGAGTCATCTGCGTGTTCTCATGCCGTGAAGGCGGTCAGACGACTTGACGTCTGAGTAATCACTGTGTGGCAAATTTATTTAAATTACTGCTATTTACATGACGCCGCCACAAAACCTTCAGCTGTGCTTCGATAGTCTTCGTGGTGCAGACCAGAGGCATTTAAGAAAATTTACAAACCAGGTGCAGACGACATGCGACCCCCCTAAGGAAGCCTGAAAACGAATTAAGGCAATACGCTGAAGCGATAGATTGGAATAAATTACCCTATAATTTCTACTTGCATGTGCAGCAAAACCAGTCAGACGCTGTTAAAATGCATTAGAGCGACTGGTCAATCCCTGTACATTCAAAAAAGCTGTACATTACATCACAGACCTGTTGTACATTCGCCAAAAAATTATAAGTATAAATAATTTAGATTTACAGATTTGTGTAGCAGTTTAATGGAAGCTGTCCCGCAGTAAACTAGGCTGCCAGTATGTATTAGTAACATTGAAAAGGCAGTGGAAACTGGCACATTTAAATCGAGTCACGGAAAATTATTACCAGGAGCAATTCACGCAATAATATGAGGTCCTTCAATTTCTGTGAAGATTTGAGCCCACGTGAGTTGGTTAGAAGAAGAAAACAATCTTCGGTTCGAAAAAGTGTACCTTTATTCGAAAACACTCAACCAGCCAAAGTATTTGCGTCTAGCAAAAATTCTACAAGGTGTTACTGGACTGAAATATTTCCCCTTTAGCGAAAATGAATCAGTTAAAAAAACAAGCGGAGACATTACAAAACTCTGTGTTTATTTTTGACAATGTTGCGTGCTAAATACAAACATATATATCGAGCTATATTTCAGTTTGGGGTGGCACATGGCCGTAGATGTCATTTATCTGTGTCAAACATACTCGCGTATGCCGAAGCAGCTGTTATATGACAATGCCAATTTCCTGGCCATCTGTCGTATGGACGACATGAATTTATGTCACATATACTCGGACCATGTAAATAGTGATATGGTATTTGACAGATTTAAAGAAATGTGTGCGCATTGCTGCAGAGATGCGTACAGTTTCCTAGTTATTGCGAAAGATTTTACAATTGATAAAGGAAGGTACCTCAAAGCATTCGATCAGTTTATTCTTAGCCATCAGTGAAGTATGAGTTATTCTGTATCCAAATTTGGGCATAGCAGCCTGAATCGCGCACTGTAAAGCTGCATAATGTCCACCAACGATGGGAATTGCAGTTTCGGTGAGAAGCGAGCCAAGAACCTTGGCATTCCCAGGCATGACGCGGATGTTGTTAACATATCCTTTGTGCGAAGTGTTAAATCTGATGATCTGCGGCCGGTGCTAGCACTGAAAACAAGTATTGAGACCCAGTTACGCATATTAGTGACAGGAATGACTCGAATTAAAGCTGTAGAGACAGCGCTGAGCCGTATGTGAGAGCAAATAGCTATCAGAATACACACAGGTATGTCGCGCGAATTAGGCACATTGTCCGGCGATGTTAAGAAATTGTGTGTGTTTGGTGGGAAACTCACTATGTTGGAAAAATGACTTTACGATACTAATATATTGATTGCGAACATGGATGTCCATCTCGGATCATTAATTGAATATGTATCCCACCTCATGGACGTTACTCGCGGAGACATACTCGAAGCTGTGGAAGGCAGGCTGCCTGGTAACACAAACGTACTGTCTACCAAAATGGAGGCCCAGCTACACAAAATATCCGAAAACCTGTTGAAACTAAGTATGTAACGAGGTAGGATATCTACTGTGGAGAATAATATTGCTAATATTTGCTAGTGCGCCTCACAGTGTTTCTAGACACTTACCTAAAGTCTGAGAGCAACCCAAAAAAAAAATTTAATCGAATTTAGTAGCCAACAAAAATGCACACTTTACCAAGCTGGATGCTCAGTTTGACAAAGTAACCGATGAAGGCAGCACTGTGTCAGCCATGGAGAAAAAAAAATACCGATGTGGGGGCTCAAGAACATCCTTAGCACTAAACTCGCCAGCCACATTAATGACAAGACTGATATGGACACAATAACCACTAAAGTACAATTGAACCTCAGCACCATTCGTATGTTGGCTGNCTCAAGTGAACATCCTTAGCACTAAACTCGCCAGCCGCATTAATGACAAGACTGATATGGACACAATAACCACTAAAGTACAATTGAACCTCAGCACCATTCGTATGTTGGCTGTTACAGTGACGAAACATTTCCAGACTTTATCAAATAACATGCATAGCATAGTGGCAAGTAAACTACACTTAGTGGAAGCGCAACTTACCTATCAAGGTAACCGCATCGATAACATACCACTAACTACACTCGTGTCAACCTTGGATGATAATTTATTCATAGCGAATTTCTCAAACAAGGTTGCGTGTCTTAGAGCAGCTGCAGCATCCGTCGGGTCGATCCCCTCAAGGGCGATATGACAGCCTCGTTTCCCTGTGGGAGGGGTAGAACTGCGAGAGGACCAGTGCTCTGAGAATTCTTTTATGCAGAGGGCTCTCTCTATAAGCCTCGGTGTAGTGTTTTTTACCCACATAATCGACTAAAAAGTACCTGTAACGTGCTCCATCATGTAATGACTTTACAAAAATATATCATTGCAGTAGTGTACTGTTTATTGTAGTGCTTTTAATATACTAGCACATTTTAGTATGGGCTGTGTGCGTGTGATAACCAACAGAAATGAGAACACTGAGAATTTCATGACATATATATATATTATAGGTATTTTTTACATTAATATATTCATTGACTCGACAATCATGACCAATATGTACAGTACACACTCGTCAATCATGGCCTTTACTCACAAGATAATGTATACACAAGCAACACATCAAGATAGCAATTGAACATATATATATATATATATACNCCTTTACTCACAAGATAATGTATACACAAGCAACACATCAAGATAGCAATTGAACATATATATATATATATATACAGTTAAAACCTTTTTTTTTAAGCAGAGTAGTAGTTGCTGCATAAATAAAGATATAAAATACAATGAAAACATTTTTTTCACTATAATTTTTGTAAGCTGCGTAGGTACAGCAATGACATTTTTTTTTCAATATACCAATTAAAACATATAAACAATTAAACCAATTTTTTACACTGTACCAATTATTTATATAATCAATTAAAACATTTTTTGTCACTATACTTTCCAAGCTCAGTACTTGTAGCATACAATATGATGGCAATTAAAACATTCACCCACTATACCTTTGCAAGAGAGTAGTGACTACATTAAGCAGTAATGTCTTTCTATCAGCAACAGATCATTTGCTCACGTCCTGAAGCGATGTATTGCCACAATTCATACATGTTATGACCGGCAACATCTTCTTACAAGACGTTCTGCAATGAGGCAGTGCGCTGCGACGCAAAGTCTAGGACCTGGTGATGGCGGCAGGCTTCTCACGTCTGACGGCGGTAGACTTCTTGCGTTTGACATTGGCAGGCAGCTGGGTGTGTTCCTTAGTAATGGGGGTCACGGCAGCAGGTTTAAGCCAAATGTTCTTGAGGAAGGCAAACTCTTTTTGCATCTTGCAATAAATCGTGAGTTATAACTTTGTGTGGGCCCAGGGCGTTCTTACGTTTGACAGAGGCAGACCTCTTGCGTTTGACATCGGCAGGCAGCTGGGCGTCCTCCTCAGTAATGTCAATCACAGCAGAGTTGGCGGCCCTCCACGAAACGTTCTTGCTAAAGGTAAACTCTTATTGCATCTTGCAATAAAGCTTGAGTTATAACTTCATCCGGCCCACATGGCACGGGAGTGTCTGTTTGCGTATAGTTAACGACACATCTTCCCAGAATATTGCATTTCACCATCTGCTGATATTGTTCGTTCGTCGACGTTGGGTTGTGCATAAGTAACCAATGTGCTATACCGTCGCACTGCTCGCTGTACGTTCTTGACTCGCCATCACAGACATAGGTTATACAGTTGTTGCCAGGCATCACACTGCTGCAGACAGTTTCTGGGCAAAACAGCATGTTTATCTTGAGTTCGCTGATGTTGACTGGCGGGGTAGACACAGCTTATATAGCCGCCATACGCCTCTGACATTATGTCGTATACGGGCATAAATGTTGTACATTATCTTACAACATTTGCACTTGCTATGATATATTATTTTGCGCTCTGCCTTCGTGCTGCTGCCAATATCTGCTCTGTCGTCGCCCATGTTCTTGTTGTAACTGGTTTACTAACCTTCATATAAAGTTTCAATTGAAGATACAACATACCTTAGCAGGGCAGGGTAGAAAGTATGTGGTGCCGCATTCTTCCAGCGTGATTGTATGTATGTGGCCTGAACATTCTTCGGTTCAGCTGTAAGTTTCTCTAGTAACAACTGCTCGCAAGGTAAATTTCACCTTCTTGTTCTCGGTGCGTAGTTCGGTAATTTCTTCACATTCCGTACGTACTGCAGGAATACATACATTTTCAGGTAGCTCGCTCTGTGGTCGGAGATTGTAGACAGGGCTCTGGTCGAACTTATATCAGGGCCGAATTTCATAATAAAAGTTATCACAAGCGTCGTGATAATCCGAAAAATTATGTTCAGAGTCACATATTTGTACCTGCTCGTATTCAATTCTTCGTTTAAACACAACTCATCTGTATCCGATNAATTATGTTCAGAGTCACATATTTGTACCTGCTCGTATTCAATTCTTCGTTTAAACACAACTCATCTGTATCCGAAAAAGTAGTTATTGTACAATTTCACTGCTTCCGGCAGAAATGTCACACACTCATGAAGGTTAAACGTAATAATGATGTTAGTTCTCTTCTGAACGAAACACTACTGCATCTCTACATGTCGCTCTTCATATATTGTAGCATCGTACGCCTCGCATTATGACGGCGAACACATTGTAGTCCACATAATTGTNCATGTCGCTCTTCATATATTGTAGCATCGTACGCCTCGCATTATGACGGCGAACACATTGTAGTCCACATAATTGTGCCTCTCTTCATGTACAGAGCATGGACAACATAATATGAATATCATGCAATATAGAACATTTTGTTGCATTTTGGCAACACTGCTTCTGTGTAAATAATGCGACGTGTGTATTGCACAGTTTATGTGCCAAGTCTTGTAGGTTTTATTTCAGCATATTAAATGCTTTGTTCTGCGAGGGTTAAAACAAGGAATCGGTAAACTGTGTGATCTCTCAAACTTCGAAAGAGGGAAAATCATTGGTGCTCGGCTAGCGGGAGCGTATGTGACGAAAACAGCTGAATTGTTTAACGTTTCACGAGCGACAGTATGCATGGTAATGACAGCATACACAAAACATGGTAAAACATCATCGACGAAGAGGAATAGTGAGCGGAACCCAAAGTTCACTGACAGAGACTGACGAACATTAAAAAGAATTGTGGCCAGACAACATAAAACTACTGCCGCAAAAGTCACAGCAGAACTCAACACTCACTTGAGTAATACTCTTTCAACAAAACAGTACGGCGGGAGCTCCACAAAGCTAACATTCATGGAAGGGCTGCAATTGCTAAGTCCTTTATAATGGAAGCCAACACTAAGCTGCGAAAGAAGTGGTGCCACGATCATAAAACCTGGACACTTGATGATTAGAAGAATGTGGTATGGTCCAATGAATCGTCGTTTACATTGTTTCCTACAAACGGCCGGGTTTATGTATGGAGAACCACAAAAGAAGCCTACGATCCGGATTGCCTGCTTCCTACTGTCAAGCATGGAGGAGGTTCCGTTATGCATTGGGTGGCTATATCGTCGTATTCAGCTGGTCCTCTCATTCACATCACTGGCCGGATTAATGCGAATGAATATCTCTACATCCTCAATGATGAAGTTCTTACTATGACTAGCATATTGCTGTCTAACACTGCCATATTCCAAGCNAATATCTCTACATCCTCAATGATGAAGTTCTTACTATGACTAGCATATTGCTGTCTAACACTGCCATATTCCAAGATGACATTGCACCCATACACACAGCCAAAAATGTTCTGTCTTGGTTTGAGCAGCATCAGAATATCATCAAACATCTTCGCCAGACCTCAACATAATTAAACCATTATGGGGAGTTTTAGAGCAGAGAGTGAGGAGCAGAGTTCCATCTCCAATATCATTGAAGCAATTGGCGGATGTTTTAGTACAAGAACAGGAAAACATTCCGTTAGAAACTATTCCGACACTCTACGAATCTATTCCGCGAAGAATTGCAGCTGTTCTAAAAGCAAATGGTGCCCTAACACTTTATTAATAAATGTATATTGTGTATATGTCAGGTTTTCATATTATTTTGCCATCCTTTGGAGGTTGTATGACGGTCGCCGGTGCAGCACTCAGTCCAGCGGGTAATTACACTACCAGTGTTGGCATTGCCAAGTTCATATGCAATTGCGCGAGTAAACTGTACATTGAATATGTACTCTTCGCATGATTTCATAGTACTGAGTGAACAAAGCAGCTTCATTCCAGGTCTCAGGTGATATAGGGCACACGACATTACATTACACGGTACCGAAAGAAAACTAACCTCATTGTCACGATATGCCCAGTGATCAAGACCATTACATGATTCTACCTGCGACGGTTGGTCTGGTGGATTGAAATGTACACATTTGTATCGTACAGTAACGACGCCCTTATATATGACTAGGGGGTTGAAGTACGCATTACACACTATGTTAGCCATTTACGAAAATTCTACGATGTGTATTGATCTCCCATTGTTACTTGACTTGATGCCACCATAGCTGAATAGTACTGTTGCAGCATTAAGCCTGACTATGTCGTCATCTGATATGAGTTGGGCATAGCGCATAGGCAGCCGGACACATATCTCATTGTCCAACATACATGTCACACATTTACCGTATGCTGACACTGTGTGGTGAAAATCTGATGCCATGTATACCTGGCCGATGACAAGCTCGGACAGCGGTATATATCAAATGGACCCGTTCAGCTTGGCGATATGATGAGCTGTGAATCAGCACTAAAGTTCTTTGCCCCGATAGATGGGCTATTTATAATGCCTGGTGGTGGCATTATTTTTTTTTTACTTTTGGTATAGTCCAACAAATACCATGACTCAATCAACAACACATTAAGAAAAGAGCATACAAGGTTATGCATACATGTGTCACGTGCATGTTCTAACAGGCCCGTATATTTCTCTCTCAATCTTCAAAACGACGGCCATCCACACTCAGTTTGTAGATCGCAGATTTTAGTGGCGGTGTTGCAATAGTTGCTTAAATGACGCTTGTGCTCTGGACTGGCCACAAAGACTGTACCATTGTAACTTAGGGCAGCGACCAGTACGTTGTGCGCTTTCTCATATTTTAAATCGCCCTTACCCGAATTGATGCCGTGGTATTGTTTTTCCAGCCAAATGTTAGTTACTTAGCTTTTGACATCCAGCTCATGGCATGGACAGGCAGCCTGAATGTATACATCACTATGTGGTCATCATCATCATCGTATGCTACGCTAATACATTTAATAATAATACCCTGCTGCGAGACGCATCCCTGAATGTTTGCAAACATTATGATGTTTGCGCTGTAGCGCACGGGAGAGAATTTAATATAGTTGTAATCTAAGTCAGTATTTTAACTACTCTGTTGCATACATTATGTGTGACCAGTCGATCGTGTAGTATTAAGGCATAGGCCTGGGCGAATGCGGGGAAATTTTCCGTGGCAGTTAATTCCATTCTGTAGTCTACATGGCTGGATTTTAAACGGTCATCTTGTTTGCTAACATCAAACACGAGCAGGGCCGTGTGCATGTACTTGTTCGGCTCTAGAATGGGAGCTCGTATTTGGCAATAGTATGAACGCTGGAATTCTGCGTACATTTGGTATGGTACATTAAACCAGCCGTTCGCCAAATCAATATTTAAATCACCATAGTGGTATTCTTCAGAATTTAGGTAAACCTAAACCTTTTTAATATTTACATGGTCGAATGTCGAACAGTCATTATTAATTATGTTCGTTTACTGGCCTGAAATGCTACAATTATATATCTCGGTTTCTCACTTGTAACACTAGTATTCATGTTCCAATTTACGCTTACAGAAGAGCTCAGTACGTAAGGAGCAGTTTCTAAACTCCAAGTACGAAACGCCATATCCACATTCTTGCCTTTTTCTGCATATTTTAAAAATTTTATGCGTTTGGTCATGTTCCTTTGTACATGCGGTAGTAACCAGTCAATATAAAGTATTGCAAGTGTATCCGCTTCTGCGCTAGTGTCCTGGAGTGCATTAATTTGNCGTTTGAGCATTGGCCATTTGCATAACTATCTCCGGCTTGGAATTAATTATTATGTGCCTATATTCTTCAGCGAAGCCTAACAGCTTAGCGAGGGGAGTGCACACTTCAAATTTCCCATTTGCATTGACAGGAACATTAAAATCTTCCTCGATTACCCAGACAGCCATTTTGGCAGCCAGTAGTTGGTTACGCGTTAATGAAAGGTAATTCATTATTGTTGCCGTGATTCCAACATCGCGAGTGGCATCTACTTCATACCCATTCAGTTCATAGGAGATTCCATTAATCTTGTGAAGTATGTCATTTCTAATGATTTTAGTTGTTGCTGGAAGCGCATTACCAGCCCTTTTCAGAATCCCTCTAAAGCGCAAATAAGAATTACATGCTGCTGTGTAAATGTCTGGTTTTGTACTGGAATTCGTACCTCGGACGATGCCATGTACGGCCCTGGCAAGTAGGGCGAATACGTTGTTATTTCTGCCTTGGTAATTGTGTCTTCGTATCCTACCAGCTCGTTTACGTTTATTATTTCCACGTCCATACTTACTCTTGACCGTTAAACCTAATCGTGTAAGGAAACAAACGTTTTCAGATGTTAGTGGAATGCGTGACTTCCTCGTACTGACTTAAGGTGTGGTGCGATACACTCCTTTATTCACTTAAATATAAGGTTAATTTTCAGCCCCATGTTTCCACAAATTAAACACACTGTTATTTACTCACCTTGAAAATTAATCAAATATCTTTCNGCTTAATTTTCAGCCCCATCTTTCCACAAATTAAACGCACTGTTATTTACTCACCTTGAAAATTAATCAAACATCTTTCGTGGTCTACTATGGAAACTATTACTTCCTGTACGTTCTCTATCGCGACCGGGACATATATGGGTGTTGTTGGCAGACTAACGAGTTTAAATCCCGGTGGCACGTTTGCAGAGTATTCATGTAATGTCTGGCTTGGTTTACCGATGAGATACGAACTTCTAAGCAAATTGCAGTTTAATCTGATAACATTAATGGGAAAAATGTTTACAGGCAAAGTAGATACATGGGTTTTATTTGCCTCGTATGTCGCGTTTTCAAATCCCAGCATCGCAGAGAGAGTATCGCTTTTCGATAAGTCTACCTGAACACTACGCTTCATCTCACTGTGTAGAGTATCAGAATAACCACGCAGTGCTAGAGTCACGTCTGGTTCCAGCTCTCGTTTAAGATAATTACCATTATCTTCAATCTCGTACGAGCCAGTAGGTATTCATACCTCACCCCTTTTGCCGTCTGCCTTAACATATCGAAACATGCAAATATAAACATCAACATTACATACTAAAAAATATGTTTGGAAATCTATCATGGCAATAGACAACTCTCCTGCCAGGTTAAGCTGCGGAAAATGCACTGACCATAATTCCGACGAATTGCCTGTCACAATCAAGATTATGGACATGACTGGCGCCTTAGTAGTATTGTGTAGACAATAAATAATGTAGCCGTAAATGGTCNATAAATGGTCGCAATTCCAGTCCTGTGGTCGCCCTGTGGTCGCTGTTTTCTCTCGTGGTTATAATCAATTCTACAGTCTTTAAAATATTATTTCAGTTCTGGTGGAGCCCTTAGGTTGCTGAAGCTGTCGTAATATTCTACTCTGTTCCCGTCTTTTCTATATGCAGTCCAGTGTGTGCCTGACCCGAAACCGCAGTGGTACTGGCGCAAGTATCGACCTTAACCCATTTTTTTTGTGCTGGCNTCTGTTCCCGTATTTTCTATATGCAGTCCAGTGTGTGCCTGACCCGAAACCGCAGTGGTACTGGCGCAAGTATCGACCTTAACCCATTTTTTTTGTGCTGGCTAGAATTTCAGTCTGCTTATTATGTCAGAATTAATCTGCTAATTGTTTATTTCCATCTTTAGCACTTCTCACAGCTTACACTATTCCGATTGCACCACCTATTAAGGAAACCAAAAGTCCTATTGCAGGCAGCAAACACGGAAGTATACCTCCGCGCTTAACTTTCCTACGCCTATTCTTCTTAACCGTTCGACGCCTAAATATCATACCCATTCCACACTTATCTTTGCCTTTCATTATTTTACCAACTGTCCACGCCTCCAATCGCTTACCGAATTTCGTGTTTGGAGTTTTAACTATATTCTTGGCCTTATTAGCAAGGATTGTGTCACCCGCGTGTCTATCAGCCAAAATATAGCTCTCAGTGTACAAAATATTGCGAGCCTTACTGCCCGCGGCTAGTGTATTTATAGGCGCGTCCCCATGTTGGAGTCTGCGTGCTAAACATGTTCCAGGATCGCAAAACTGGTAGCCTGGTATGTGGGTTTCGAATGGAATCTTTAATTATTTTATCCATAAGACCAGCTCCTTTCTTGCTGATCTTCTTTCCTGGACGCGCTTATGTGACACTAACTGTTTCTTTGCTACCTAAGTCCATTTGTAATTTTTTTGGTGAGCTTTTATCAGCCAAAACTTTAGTCATAACCTTGACTACATCTTGTCCCATTTTCTGTCTGATGGGAATGGCCCACGTGAATTTACTGTAACAGTCAATAACTGTTAACATGTACCAGAAATCTTTATTTACAGAAGCATAAGGTATCATTTCAACCAAATCTGCGTGACACAGGTCACTAATTTCAAATAATTGTACTTGCCTTCTACTAAAAATTTTCCGCGATGGTTTGTGTATTTCAGTTGTGATTGCTGCATAAGACATTATTATTTTAGTATATGTAACCCCCTTCATGAAGTTCTTCTACAATATTCATGATCTCATTAATTATATCCCTCCTGTGGGGATGTGAAGAGGAGCTGTTGTGGTCGACCAATTCATTAACACCATCCCAGTAAACACACTCAGACTTACTGCCGTTATCAAGCTTCAGTCCCGAGCCACTAGCTTAGCCGATGTTCGGAAATAGTTCTGATACAATGTCGAATTTCAGGTGTGTTTCGTCTTTTTATGTACTGGCATTTATATTGTTATCGGTTAAGTGCACGCTAGTAATATACAGAATTTTTTTATATTGATTAATCGCTTCATGTGAGAATTCGCATGGTCTGCGATTAAATAATAGTTCCTACAAGCCGGGATAAGCGTGAATATGTTCGTTATCGATCTGTACATTATCATCAGGTAGGAAAAATACCTGTTTATTTCCCCGAAACCACATTTTGTTCCATCTGTTAACGCCATAAACGCTATCATTGAAACACTGTGTGTAAGATGTTAGGTAATTACGAACAGTTCCCGAGCGAGAACTGGCCCTTATTTTAGGTTTTGATTCATGCAACGAAACTTCGTCTGCAATTGGCTTTAATTCGGGTTCAGTGTTCACATCAGGGAGAATATATGTTTTATTATTTAGCGTTTCCAGTCAAGATGTGATTGGCTGAAATGCATGTTCCAATACAGCATCCTGTTTTCTACCTGCTCGCTTAGCTTGCAAATACTTCCCTTGCATCTTGTGATGATGCGAGTCAAATCCTCGGCTGCTGTAGACCTAATACTGACATTATTAGTGTAATGTGTGTGTACTTTATATAAAATAATTGCCCTGCGTGCAATTGTGTAGACAATTTTATCTCCGAAAGTATTGAGTTGTTTTAGAATTGCAGTACGTTTGTATGCACAATGCTGCCATTTCTCATCTTCTGTACGAATATCATTTAAATGGCGGACAATTCTGTGCCGTATTAGTTCCTCAATATCTTACATGCAACTAATAAAACTACGGTTATGGCTGTCTTGTTCTTCAAAAATACTCGCAACTTGTTTATTGGTCATTCCCTCAAATATAGTGCTAATTTTAGTCTCCAAGCCATCTATGCTTCCCTGCTGTGTATGCAGCACAGCTACACTTTTGCCGAGCATATTTACTTGTTCAGCAAGTTTAGTGGAGATATTTGCAAACCCCTTACCCACAGTTTTTTCGAACACTGTTTGAACTGAAGTTAGCTTGGAGCCCATAGCAGCCAGCTTGGCAGCACTCTCGTTCGCTATGTGTAAATTATCATTCAATGTTGACGGCGAGTGTTGTAATGATATGTAATCGACGCTGTCACCTAGATCAGTATGTTGTGCTTCCATTGCGGGCAGTTTACTTGCCACTAAGCTTCGCACGTTATTTGATAAAGTCTGAAAATGTTTCGCCACTGTAATAGCCTACATACTTATGGCAATGAGGTTCGATTCTACCTTAGTATTTAAAATGTCGAGCACAGTCTTGTCATTAATGTGGCTTTCGAGTTTAGCGCTGAGGCCGTCCACTTACGCCCCCACATTGGTAGTTTTTTTCTCCATGACTGACACCGTGCCCCCTTTCGCATCGATTTTATGTAATTCATCTGTTACTTTGTCAAGCTGCGCATCCAGCTTGGTAAAGAGTGCATTTTTGTTGGCAAACACATTCAATTCAATTTTTTTTTTGATTGCTCTCAGACTTGAGGTAAGTGTCTATCAATGCTGTGAGGCCTGCTAGCACTCCAGCACCGATCTGCTCTCCCATATTAGCGACTTTATTCTCCACTGCAGATATCCTACCTCCTTACAGGCTTAGTTTCAAAAGGTTTTCGGATTTTTTGTGTAGCTGGGCCTCCATTTTGGTAGACAGTACGTTTGTGTACCAGGCAGCCTTCCTTCCACTGCTTCGAGTATGTCTCTGCTAGTAATGTCCGTGATGTGTGATACATTTGCAATTAATGATCCGAGGTGGACATCCATGTTCGAGATCAATATATTAATATTGTAAAGTATGTTTTCCACCATAGTGAGTTTCCTGCCCAACACAGGCAATTTATTAACGTCGCCGGACAATGTGCCTAATTAGCGCGACATACCTGTGTGTACTATTATAGCTATTTGCTTTCCCATGCCTCCCAGCGCTGTCTATACAACATAAATTCGAGTCATACCTGTCACTTATGTTGGTAAATGCATCTCAATACTTGTTTGCAGTGCTAGCACCGGTCGCAGCGCATCAGATGTAACACTTCTCACAAGGGATACGTTAACGGCATCCGCATCATGCCTGGGATGGCCAAGGTTCTTGGCTTGCTTCCCACCGAAAATACAATTCCCATCGTTGGTGGACATTATGCAGCTTTATAGTGCACGTTTCAGGCCACTATGCCCAAATATGGATACGGAGTAACTCATACTTCACTGATGGGTAATAATAAACTGATTGAATGGTTTGCGGTACTTCCCTTTATCAATTGGAAGATCTTTCGCAATGACTAGGAAACTGTACGCTTTTCGCCAGCAATGACCACACATTTCTTTAAATCTGTCAAATACCATATCACTATTTATATGGTTCAAGTATATGAGCCATAAATCCATGTCATCCATACGAAATATGGCCAGGAAATTGGCATTGTCATGTAAAAGCTGCTTCGGCATACGCGAGTATGTTTGACACATATATACAACATATATGGCCATATGCTGCCCCATACTGAAATATTGCTGGATATTTGTTTGCTTTTCGCATGCCACATCGTAAAAAATAAACACAGAGGTATGTAATGCTTTGTCTGGCTTTATAACTGATTCATTTTCGCTAAAGGGGAAATATTGCAATCCTGCAACACCTTGCAGAATTTTTGCTAGACGCAAATACTTTGGCTGGTTTTGTGATCTCCAATAAAGGTACATGTTTTCGAACCAAAGACAGTTTTCTTCTTCTAACAAACTCACAAGGGAGCAAGTCTTTACAGAATTCGAAGGACCGCATATTAATTGCGCGAACTGTTCCCGGCAATAATTTTCCGTGACTCGATTTAAATGTTCCAGTTTCCACTGCCTTGTCAATGTTACTAATACATACTGACATCCTAGTTTTCCTGTGTGACAACTTCCATTAAACTGCTATGCAAACCTGTAAATCTAAATTATTTATTCGTTATACTTTTCTGGCGAAAGTACGATAGGTCTGTGATGTACCGCTTTTTTGAATTTACAGGGATAGCTCGGTCGACCTAATTCGTTTTAACTGCGTCTGACTGGCTTTGCCGCATGTGCAAGTAGAAATAATGTGGTAATTTATTTCAATATATCGCCCCAGCATTTGGCCCTAATACGTTTTAACGATTTCATAGGGGGGTCCCATGACTTCCGCACCTGGTTTGTAGATTTTCTTAAATGTCTCTGGTCTGCACCACAAAGACTATCGGAGCATAGCTGCAGGTTTTTGTGGCGGAGTCCCATAAATTGCTGTAATTTAAATAAATTTGCAGCGCTGAGAAGACTCAGACACCAAGGCGTCTGACTGCCTTGGCGCCGTGAGAACGCACCTATGACGCAGACATCATAATTCGTATTTAACGGTGTTCTTAAATGTAACTGGCCTGCAGGCTGTGTCATTGGGAGTTTGTCGACCTGTAAATTACCGTAATTGAAATCAATTTGCTGCGCGGCCTTGACTCAGACGTCAAGGCATCTGACCGGCTTTGAGGCATGAAAACGTGCCCACACATCTGTCATTATTCGTTGTAATGGCATTCTTTAATACCACTGGCCTGCAGGCTGTTTCATTAGGTGCGCGGCGACCTCAAAATTACCGTAAATGAATTCAATTTTCTATGCGGTGACGGCTCAGATTTCAAGGCATCTGACCATCTTCGCGGCATGAGAACGCGACAACACATCCGTCATAATTCTTTTAAACGACATCTCACCACCTTTGTAGGGTGAGAAGGTACCTAATGTCTGTCCTCCTATAATTGTGTCCATATTACTACCTATCATTTGTAACGTTTTATTCTGGGAGGGAATACCAGCGTAATTTGTGTGTAGATTGCAGGCGCATTATATACATATATATAAAGGCTGCTCATATTGGTAAGTATTCAGTTTGAGGTCTCGGGAAGACGCTATTCGAACTGTGACTGTTGGAGACTATTTCGTACGTTATGTCTACTGGCAGCGATAATATAAATCTTACGGCAGACGGGAGGGAAACTAACACTTTTATATGACATCGTATATATATATATGCATACTATACATATAATATAGCGGAGGTATTGCTTCTTTCAATTAATTTTACATATGAATAATTAAGCTGCTTATCAATTACTTTTTTAAAAACATTTAAATGTGCGCAGCCTCGCACGATTTAATGGCTAGAAGGAGGGAGGGGTTGTGGTGGTGCCAACATGGCTGCCGCCCAGTTCTATGGAGGGGAGTCACGACGACGATGAGACAGGGGTGGCACCATCCAATATGGCCAATAAGAATTTATAAAAACCATATTTTAATAAATTTTTGAATATACTGGCTGGCAAAATGGATGCCATGGAAAAAAATGTGGTTTCTGTATTGACTGCAAACATGGCTGTCAACATTGCCACCACTGAGGTGGTGGTGGTGCCAAGATGGCTGCTCTCCCAACTCTACAGAGGGGGGTCACGACGAAGACACAGGAGTGACACCATCCAATATGGCTANCAAGATGGCTGCTCTCCCAACTCTACAGAGGGGGGTCACGACGAAGACACAGGAGTGACACCATCCAATATGGCTACCAAGAATAAAAAATTTTTTTTAATACTTTTAAGATATTTTTTTAATTAACCGGTTAGCAAATTGGCCGCAGTGTGTGTGTTTGTTATGGCATGTTCTAGACACAGAAAAAAAAATTTTTTTAATAAAAATTTTAATATTTCTTTTTATTTACTGGATTGCAAAATGGCTTCCACGGAAAAAAACTTAATGTCATAGCTTGTTATAGACACCATCCAATATGGTTACCGAGTAATTTTTAAAATATTTCTTTTAATAATATGTTTTAATTTACTTGCTGGCAAAATGGCTGCCATGGAAAACAAACTGAATGTCATGGCATGTTCTAGACTGTACTGACTGCTAAAATGGCTGCCAACATGGCCGGCGCTGAATGCTGCAATGGCTGCTGCTGGAGGAATGCAAGAGCAGGAGGTCCTGGCGGCATGTCTCCTTGTGTCCCTGTCAAGAACCTGTGTTTGAATGCCCCATTACTAACTACTTCCTTGTTATGAAGTTGATTGAAGAATTTTTTCCATGCATGCCGCAGTTGTTTACAAAAATTACTTAAAAAATATAGTAACAAGAAATAAATGCCCATTATTATATGATGAAATCTATGTAAACAATTTTTTCAACTTCTTTTCTGCAGTGTACTCAATTAATTTATATTATTTATCATAGTCACTATATTTTAGCACCTTTCCGTTTTTATGGGCATATTGGTTCTCTCCACAATTTTGACTCCAGTAAGCGAGATAGTGTACACATCGGAATTAAAATATTAGTAAGGTTTTTCTAACACATTTACGTCTCCACTGAAACGAATAACTCAGTTATTTAAGTGCAGATAATCGGTTAAATTTGAAAAATGTTTAAAGGACTGGTGACGTTATTCAGCCCAGGATGTAGTACAGGAAAGCCAAGCCAAGAAAGTAGGGCGGCCCCACACATTGACGAGATAATATAATGTATAAATTTACATATGTGTATATGTACTTCTAGATGACGTCTGTAACAGCATATGCAATCAAATATATATTAGGAAAGAAGAGTCGATATAAAAATGTTAGGCTAACTGAAAAAAAATTATATTTTGTCTCCTTAGTTAACAAGTAACTATAAAATAGAAAAAAAGTAAGGTGATACTGAGATACATCACTTAGGCTATGAAGTTATCAGTAGCAGAATTCCAAGTAAAAGGGAATGTAAATTTTCTGTAATGCATGATGGATACAATTTTACAAAATTGAGTAAATTAATAAATAGCTATCACCTTTCCACCTGATATAAAATTAAAATATCATTTTCCTATCTCTGAATGCTGATGCACTTTCTGGAATAACAGTAATTACGTAACAGTAAATTCATACTAATAATATGTAGCTGAAGTTAAACAATATTAATAAATATTTCATACCTCGCACATGCCCTGAATTATTCGAAGCGCGACAAGAACATAAAAATTAATATTGGCTGCTAGTTGAGTAAGTATTGTGGTGAAGGATGTTAGTCCAAGGCCCAATCCATAGAGCTTGCAGCCTCCGTATTTCACTGCTAGTATTCCTCCAGGTATGTGAGTTACAACAAAACCGTAGAACAAGGCGCTGAGGAGAATACCACGGGTTTTCACATCCCAGTCGAAGTCTTGAACCTGAAACGCCAAGCAAATTGCAAAACGTTCCTCTGTAAAACTGTTATGTATAATGCATGATTTTTATTAAGTCTAAAATTTAAACAGCGTATGGGAATAAACTAAATTTATAATCGATGGATTTACATACTGGTATTTGAGTACGGCGAAATATTAAAAATTGNCAAGATGGCTGCTCTCCCAACTCTACAGAGGGGGGTCACGACGAAGACACAGGAGTGACACCATCCAATATGGCTGCCAAGAATAAAAAAAAAATTTTCAATACTTTTAAGATATTTTTTTTAATTAACCGGTTAGCAAATTGGCCGCAGTGTGTGTGTTTGTTATGGCATGTTCTAGACACAGGAAAAAAATTTTTTTTCAATAAAAATTTTAACATTTCTTTTTATTTACTGGATAGCAAAATGGCTTCCACGGAAAAAACTTAATGTCATAGCTTGTTATAGACACCATCCAATATGGTTTCCGAGTAATTTTTAAAATATATTTTTTATAATATTTTTTAATTTACTTGCTGGCAAAATGGCTGCCATGGAAAACAAACTGAATGTCATGGCATGTTCTAGACTGTACTGACTGCTAAAATGGCTGCCAACATGGCCGGCGCTGAATGCTGCAATGGCTGCTGCTGGAGGAATGCAAGAGCAGGAGGTCCTGGCGGCATGTCTCCTTGTGTCCCTGTCAATAACCTGTGTTTGAATGCCCCATTACTAACTACTTCCTTGTTATGAAGTTGATTGAAGAATTTTTTCCATGCATGCCGCAGTTGTTTACAAAAATTACTTAAAAAATATAGTAACAAGAAATAAATGCCCATTATTATATGATANATGCATGCCGCAGTTGTTTACAAAAATTACTTAAAAAATATAGTAACAAGAAATAAATGCCCATTATTATATGATAAAATCTATGTAAACAATTTTTTCAACTTCTTTTCTGCATTGTACTCAATTAATTTATATTATTTATCATAGTCACTATATTTTAGCACCTTTCCGTTTTTATGGGCATATTGGTTCTCTCCACAATTTTGACTCCAGTAAGCGAGATAGTGTACACATCGGAATTAAAATATTAGTAAGGTTTTTCTAACACATTTACGTCTCCACTGAAACGAATAACTCAGTTATTTAATTGCAGATAATCGGTTAAATTTGAAAAATTTTTAAAGGCCTGGTGACGTTATTCAGCCCAGGATGTAGTACAGGAAAGCCAAGCCAAGAAAGTAGGGCGGCCCCACACATTGACGAGATAATATAATGTATAAATATACATATGTGTATATGTACTTCTAGATGACGTCTGTAACAGCATATGCAACCAAATATATATTAGGAAAGAAGAGTCGATATAAAAATGTTAGGCTAGCTGAAAAAAAATTCTATTTTGTCTCCTTAGTTAACAAGTAACTATAAAATAGAAAAAAAGTAAGGTGATACTGAGATACATCACTTAGGCTATGAAGTTATCAGTAGCAGAATTCCGAGTAAAAGGAAATGTAAATTTTCTGTAATGCATGATGGATACAGTTTTAAAAAATTGAGTAAATTAATAAATAGCTATCACCTTTCCACCTGATATAAAATTAAAATATAATTTTTCTATCTCTGAATGCTGATGCATTTTCTGGAATAACAGTAATTACGTAACAGTAAATTCATACTAATTATATGTAGCTGAAGTTAAACAATATTAATAAATATTTCATACCTCGCACATGCCCTGAATTATTCGAAGCGCGACAAGAACATAAAAATTAATATTGGCTGCTAGTTGAGTAAGTATTGTGGTGAAGGATGTTAGTCCAAGGCCCAATCCATAGAGCTTGCAGCCTCCGTATTTCACTGCTAGTATTCCTCCAGGTATGTGAGTTACAACAAAACCGTAGAACAAGGCGCTGAGGAGAATACCACGGGTTTTCACATCCCAGTCGAAGTCTTGAACCTGAAACGCCAAGTAAATTGCAAAACGTTCCTCTGTAAAACTGTTATGTATAATGCATGATTTTTATTATGTCCAAAATTTAAACACCGTATGGGAATAAACTAAATTTATAATCGATGGATTTACATACTGGTATTTGAGTACGGCGAAATATTAAAAATTGCGATCGTTTGTTGATACAGAAAAGACTTCACATTTCCTTAGATATATCATATAAGGTGAAGTCTTTAGTACTTTGAGGTAGTAAAACTAATCCTTGCTCTAATTGCTAATTTGTAGTTAAATGTTTTGCGATAGAGAGCTTGCGAAAGTTGCGTGCTGCGCTCTTGCGACAGACTTCGTAAATTTCTTGTGGGACGCGTTCAGGAATCTTAATTCGTAAATACTGTTTTCAGAGTTTACTTTACCTGGATAACGAACTATAAAAGAGCAATAAATACTGTTGTGTTATGAGGTGCAGTGCCACGTTGATCAATTCCTTTACTCATTAATGGTTAAGTTTACTACCACTAAGCACTATAATTTCAGTAGAAATCGAGGATTGTGGCAGTAAGGCGTGACACCTTCATCGGGAAAAGATAGATTATATTTGATTTTTTTTGTCTCTAGAAATGCGAATCACCCATTTTAAATCCTGGCATTTACACGAATTTTATATTTCTGTTGTGCTGTTATTTTCACATTAGTGTTACAAAGTGGTTGCATCTTTGTAGTTAGCATATTAATGCAATTCGATATAGTCACCGTAGGGGAGACCGGGTACGGTTGTAACAGGGTACGGATGTAACAACTCGAATATTCGTAAAACTCTCCACACGGTGAGGGATACATGGGGAAATACACGAAGATTGTCTGCGTGGACCTGTTCGCAGTGTTGCGTCGCCCTCCGCGCGCTTTGTCCGCTTGTAGAGGGACCTATAGTGTTTTTTCAACCAAAAGTCAGTATTTTTTATCGATTTCAGTCTTGAGTTGCTTCATTAATATTATAATTTACGTTTTGAAATTTTTCCTACGTAATTGGTGGACTTAAGAGGTAAGTAAACAGTGATTGTTTTTTTGTGTAGGTTATTTTCTCTCGCCTCTGAGACCGTTTCACTGGCACATTGGGGGTACGGTCGTAACAATTTTTGTGAGTACGGTTGTTTCATTATAAATATTTTTGTTTTACACCGTAGATGCTCAGGAAATGTGTCAGGAAGACATCGATAGGTGTAAGCGACATATCACATTACAAGGATGCAAACGACGAAGTTAAAAGGGGGAGTTCTTTGAGACGAGCAGCAGAGATCTACAGAGTTAACCACGTCTCTCTGCTACGATACATACGAAAGATNTTTGAGACGAGCAGCAGAGATCTACAGAGTTAACCACGTCTCTCTGCTACGATACATACGAAAGATAGATGCCACAAACGAAGGTGTTAGGGCAGAAAATAGTAGTATGTGATATGTAGCTCATAACAGAGTATTTTCGGTAGATCAAGATCATCTACTCGCCAAATACCTCATCCGATGTGCAGATATATACTTCGGTCTTTCTACTAAAGAGGTAAGAAAGTTAGCATTTAAACTCGCCGTTAAATAGAACTTAAAGATACCTCAATTTGGAAGTTATTTTGTTTGATTAGATACTATGTTACTAGCTTCAGCTTTTTTAAATACGACGTTAAATTCAAATGTTGAATTTTATAAAGTGACTAAAGAATAAGTGTTACAAAAATGGTGCTATATTGACCTTAAGTAATGTAAAAGTACTCACATGCGATTTATAAGTAATAAAACTGATTGAAATGCGGTGCATTGTGTATTATTTTTGTATGTGTCAACTGACACCCATCACTGTTACAACCGTCCGTGGCATGGGGTCAGTTGTAAGAATGGCAAATATTTTGTGAAACGTCTCCTGTCTGGAAACTGCTGCATGTAGGCCTATAAGTTTAATATAAATTTTAACAAATGAGTACTCTTCTATGTCAAGCGACTTATTTGTTGTTAATAGCCAGAATGGAAATGCTACGAGCGATAAAAGCAAAATTTTTACAACCGTACCCAGTCTCCTCTACACTTAATACTTAACACTTTACAAACATTAAACATATTAGCTTTGTGGCCATCCTGATTTTGTAATTTACTACCACATTTCACCTAATACTAAAATTCGTATTTTTTTTCAACAGTTTCATCTATATACCACCTTCTTTCCAATCGAAACTGTAATGACAATACGTTTACTTACGCCTTTTGTTTTCAACATGCTAGCAAGTGTTAAGTCAAAGTGCTTTATTTGTTCGCACAATGTAACTTTTTCCAGGGGTGTTACTCTCGGATACTGTAAACATAGATTTGAACATTTCTTCAACACTCGCTTCCTTCGAATACCAATTTTCTTGAGAACGCTTTGTTGTGGCCCATTGTTGTACCGTGATTGTTTTAGAAGTGCCTATCTCGCAATTAATAAAGAAACGCAGTTCAGCAATTTATTTACCAGATTTTGATTGAACTTTTATAAACCCACGGTTGGCTATCACGATGTTTCTATTTGAGCCAATCTAAATTTAAACTTTAAACATATACTTAACTCACTATTGAGTTTAACTGGCTGCTTTTCATTTTAAATAATGCAGTATTTCTACTCAGAATATAAAATAAATAAACGCGATACAATATGTACCATACTAAAACCAGGTCACCTCATGTAGCGCAAAATCGTGTACAAATAATGTAAATTACTTAACTCTTACTTTATAAAGGGGCTTTACAAAACCTGTTTCTCTGAAGCAATTGCCATGTATTTTAAATGCTTACATTTCATTAATGTTCAAATTGTGCTTAATTTCATCTTAATAAAGGAATTTCGGAAGTAATATGAAAGTTTTTTTTCTGAAAACAATACGTAAATTAAAATGCACATTTCTCTCAGTGACGTCATTGTACCATATCTTCTGTATCGTGCCTGCTTATCATTCTCTCCCTGTACGTTTCTACTGTCTGTTCCTCTAGGAAGGCCGCCAACTAAAAAAGTTAATTCGCACGCTCCCTAAATCAGAAAATAAGATACGTTGCAAATAGTAATTGGAAACTGGAACATGCTGATGTCACCTTCTACTTCTAATTATTGTTATCGTCAAGCTGAGATCTTTAAGGTATTCAAATTGCATTAGGTGCTCAGAGGTTCTCAAAGGGANCTAATTATTGTTATCGTCAAGCTGAGATCTTTAAGGTATTCAAATTGCATTAGGTGCTCAGAGGTTCTCAAAGGGGGAAATACTAACGAAATTAAATAGAGCCTTCACAATTAATTCAATAGTAAGGCCTTTGGTAGGACTTGTTTTGCAAAATATTTATGGAATTTATAGAAATTTAGAATGTCGCGGGCAGTGTATTGGATTAAATTACACAATATTACATATAAATAAGTTAGAACGTTTGATTTTTAGACGAGATGAAATGAGAAAACGAGTTTTTTTGAAGACCTTAAAATTATTTGTCTGTTTTTTTTCTTGTATGTTTCATATCTGAAGATCTTAAGACTTTCACCATTTAATTGAACCGAAATTTTCCTTTCGAGACACCGAATCACTCTTTTGTTGTAGATATAAGATTCCTGGAGATGCAACGAAGTATTGAAAAAAGGCCTAAAGAGACACATCTGAACCAGCGAGGATCACAGGCTTAAGGTTGAACCACACATAGGACTAAAACCTCCTCAATTCCACGTTGAGGTAGACTCACTGCAACCACTTTTAACACAAAGAAATCTAGACAAGTGAAATATTCACGGTGCAAGAAAGGAGCAATAGGAGAAATGTGGAAACAAGACAACTTTACGTGAGAATGTATAAGAAAGGCTTAATCTCAGTGCAAAATCTGCTCTTTTCTGCACCCTCTATACTGCTTTTTCGCAACCACATGCCGGTGGATAATTATTAGGAAAGCAAATCGTCAGTTCCCACCAAAAGTTGCACCATGTTTCCGCACCAGTAACTTAGAGAGAAAGCATAGTGGCAGGACGCACACCGGTTTATCATACTGATTGTGACAGTTTAGTAGAATGCAGGGGAACAAAGTCCAGTAACAAAGTTGGCCACTTGACAGCACTGGGAGAACCTCTAATGCAAAGCCGGGAACAATACCACTAGATCTGAAAAGGGGCTTAGCAATTGGTAAGTGATGGCTGTTCAGGGGAAAAGGCGAAAAAAGGAATGGACGGGAGTTGTGTCTAGATATCTCACAAGGAGAGAAAAATTGAGTAAACAATTCAGCAAGGTGCACTGCAAAGGAGCGCTAAGAATCTGAATTACATCTTGTTGTAAAAGCCAAACTTTAAGTTTCGCACTGAAATTGTATTGTTCACTACTGACATATGGAAAATATACAACCAACGTTTAACTGCATTTAGAAGATCATCACTTCCAGGTCTTATTGTAGAGAAACTCCGCAGAACTGCCAACTACAAAGTACCTATTTAATACCGTGACTTATGGAGAAGCCGGCGTGCAGAGCTGTTATCAGGATGAGGGAAGTACGTGACACTGGGCGAGGAAGGAACACGGAGTTAAGATAACGTGTAAGCCAGACACTGCCTCGGCCATGAAGAGCTGCTACAGAGTGAATCGCTATGGCTGACAGGCTGGCAGAGTTACTGAGTTTCGAAGCAGTAATAAAATGAAAAAAAAATCCCCGCTGAATGGTTAAAGTTCCCATAAATATAAATTTCACGAAATTAATTATTATTGTTATTTAGTTAAGTAGAATTGTAAAAAATCTATAGTGATGCCAAAAAGGATCCCCAAAGACAGTACACCGACAACTGCAAAGACTATACCACCACTGATAACCAAGATCATAAACCACAACACATAATTTAACCATAATTGAAAACAAGAAGTTACAGATATAGCTAATGAACTTCTTTCCTCAACACGGGTGAAAATAATTTTAAATAATTTTGTAAATGTTGAGTTGGTAGGTAGAACTTGTCGTTTTGTTGGAAGCAATATCATTAGATATGAAACCAGGAACATTTACAAAAATAGTGAAGCAATTACAAATACACATGTGCCTTTCTCAGGACTCGAACCCAGAAAACCTCGTGTTAAAAGCTAGTGTGCAATCAACTGCATTACGGAGGTCGAATTCAGAGCATTAACTTCACACTTAATCAATCTAATATATCGAATGACAGGGTTTACTAACCTCAAATATTTACAGTCCAGTTATGTTGATAATAAGTAATTTAAAGACCTAAAACTATACAGATTACATGGCCTACCATGGCACCACATTTGTGAAGAATTTATGTTAAATCAGTTGATTGGTTCTTGAGATGTGGCATAAAACATCCATATTCTTCATTTGACGATAATCATAAATGAAGGACAAAATGTTACGTATATGCACATTCGATGATCGTATACCATCAGTATGGAAAGTTTAAGTTAAAATCTTTAACATAATTCCATCTATATAGCAAAATAAGCTTAAATTTTTTATAACCGACGTTCTGAAAATAAGTGTGTCGCATTTTAAAAGTCGTAAATTAATATATCCTACCACAGTACAACGTATTCGCCAAATTTGGTAAAAATGGATGCATTGCTACCCGAAATATGACATAAAGAATTATTTTTATTTTATGGGGCCTACTTAACAATTGGGAGAGGAATAAGACTCTGTATTGACAAAATTAATGGTTATAATTGATACTGGAAGCACGCAACGTTTAGATAGAACCTGATTTTGTAATAACATGTTTATATAGCCATCATTTTGAAAGAACTGCCTGACATATTTAAACCATACCAGGTTACACGAACTGCTACAGTGCAGTTTGTTGGACAAATTTTGTAGTATTCTGTCAACTGTTTCCCGATATATTGCTTAAAAACAACATTTATTCTTGTGGTGCTACTTTACAAAATGGCGGACCAAAATTATTTGCATACATAGAGTTCAGAGTTATAATATCTTCTGCGAGTAAACTAAGTTAAGTAGCAAAGTTAATGGATTCGGCGGTATGAAGGTGGTTCACGACAAAGTGAGTACACTATAATTCAACATTTAAAAAAAATCACCGCCCGTAACTTCGTATGTGTATCCATGTGTTTCACCTCAAAGGCTTTTGTTGCACACTGCCAGTTAATTTGGCAATGATGTAGGAAAAGTAGTTCTTTGTTATAACGCTGTGTTGCAATTGAAATGTTTATATTTACGGATACTTAAGATATTTAATTTTCTCTTACGCAAATTTAAGAGGGTATTGGTATAATAAATGTGTTTTTATTTTAAATCATTTTTGTATTGAGTCACGTTATCTGCTACCCGGTAAAAATCTTAGGTCCGTGGTTTTTTTTTTTTTTTTGTTCCCTCTTTCTTTGCGGTGTGTCGTGGCTGTGTATTTGCATATTTGAATACATAATATTTTAGTACTTCTAGTTTCATTATCAGTTTATATTCACTTAGCCATTGTTTATTAAAGTTTTTAAATTTTTTAATATGTTGTTATGTTTTTGTGCTGCCATGAGTTTCAGCAAACCTTCACGAACGAATAGCCAACATCAAGAGGACGTCATTAACATAATTAAAGCTATTCTTTAATTGCCCTAGAATAGATGAAGTTAAGCAACATCATGGATCGGGTTCCCTAAAATGAAATATTGAAAACTCCAACTTCTATTGTCCACAGGTATATTTAAACGTGTTTTTACAATGTTTTCCCAAACAGAATTTTTCGCCTTTCCTCAGTGCGTTAGTAAAGTCACTGTGTTAAAAAAAAAACTAATTCTTTTTAGGAGTTCAAAATATGAAAAAATTTAAATAAAGATAATGGAAGCAATGGATGGCAACATAAAAGCAACATTAATTTAAGCATACGCATTTTTTCAATTGCATATTATGTCGTAAGTTTGACATAAAAATTTATCAGTTGGCCTACGTATTAACTTATAGCCAGCTACGTAACGCCTTGATAAAAAGTACACATTCGAACATTAATAATTAAGATTAAAATGAAGATTTTAGACCTTAGCGTGGGTTTGTAATGTTAGCCTAACCTCAAAATTTGTTCCAGTGTGGATATTTATACCTAGTTGAAGTATTGTCGTAAGTTTTACTATTATTTTAGAAAGATGTGGTTGTAGTTTTCTGCTACACTGAAGGTATACCAACAGTTAAACTATATCATCTTAGAGCTGGTGTTATTAACTACGCTAGACCTTCGGTTTACTTGTTGTTGACATTCTTTCAAAATGCGATTGTATCGTTCTTCTTTGGTAGTACTCGTCCTATGAAAAATTATTTACAAATGATTGTCAAACATATTTATTAATTTAGTTACAAGAGCTTGCCTCAACGAGACGAGGCTCATTCAAAAGTGGCAGCACTTGAAATATAAAATTGTAATGGTGAATTCATGCAATTGCTCATTTTACGTAATCTTATATATAAAAAGAATATTTTTCACTTGTGCATAACACATATATTTAGTAACAACAGTGACATCAAGAAAGATAATGCAAGCTTGTAATATGCAGTGGTACAAAATGCAGAAACAAATGATTTTATCAACTTAAGTAGGTGATAAAAAAATCATATCAGTTAACATGCAATTTACCTATTATTTTATGAAATCAATTTTTATCCTAAAAAACATGAATTGAGCATATTAGATATTAATATAGTAATTTCATGTTAAGTTTCGTATCGCTTAGTTGACAAGAACACTGCCTTTTGAGAAATGTGAAAAAAGTATTTGTCTATTATTATTAAATATTTCCTAACAATTTGTTATCTTCATCTATGCAAAATTATTGACTCAAATATCATTGAATTTGCATTGTCGTATTAATTCTTTTTGACAAAAAATTATCTGTAAATTGGCTGCTAAACATTTGCGTAGGCATTGAAATTTAATACGACAATAAATTACACAGAATATTCAAAACTCCAGACATTCATAGCTCTGATTTACCTACATATACATATTTTATAAAGGTTATATTTTACTATGCCAGTGTGTGTCGATAGAATGAAGTTATTCTAGTGAACCTAACAATTTTGTAGAACAACCTGCGATCATTATCTCAGTTTCAAAACACGTGACATTTTGTCAGCTTTGAAAGAGAAAACATGAAAAAATTATTTATTTAATATATGTTATAGCCCCTACTTTACAATACCAAAGTGGCGTATGACGTGTGAAAATGTAAGAAAATAGAAATGAGAAAATTGAAGTCTCAGACTAGTGTATCTGTTTGAAATGCGATCTGTAATTATCCTAGGAACACAAATCACTAAAAAGTTAACAGTATTTGCGTAGGCGTATAATTTTGTGATTTAAATGTAACCTTTGGTAAATCTTTTATCGACCCACATATGAAACACGAATATACATGAAAGAATTTATTGAAATTAATTTAAAACGTACATAATGGCATGTGTGTCATCCATGTGGTTCCTGAAAGTAAACTAATAAAATATTTCAATACTAATACGAAATCTGACACGACTAAATTAAATTAATCTTGTAAAATGCTGGTGTAATCCACTTTCAATAATTTGTAAGAAGTGAAACATATGAATACAATTGTTACATCTCATTCTATAGCAACTATCGTAACAGACAACTTAAAAAAAAAATAATTATCCATTTTAATTTTACTTATTAATTTCGCAATTATGTGCAGTAATTTTTTTAAATGACGTTAATTACTTACACATTTCAATATATCCCACATATCGAGTATATTATTTGAAATATCCTTATAACGTGTACCAAGTTTCGTAAACATCCTCCTTGGCGTAATTAAAAATGGGAACCTTTGCTTCAAACGTTCACAATATTTATAGGTAAATGATAAAATTGTGGCACATAATTTTATTCTAGTAAATGTCCATTGATTTACGAAAAATATTTTGGAAAGATATTTTGAAAAAAGCACATAAAATACAAGACTGTGACAGTTATGAACAATAGTGCCTATTCGAACAAAGTGAAAAATGTTATGGAAAGTTGTATGTATTGACAGTACTAAACATGCTGAATCATGCGCATTGTTTTATTCGCAATACACGTAAGGAATCATGATAGTGATAAGTGTAATGAAAATAACGGAAATTGTGAGTACATGTCGTAAAAAACATGACAATTACCACCACAAGAAATTACAATATTCGCAGAAAATATTATCTATGTCCACAAAGACACTAAAAGGTGAATAAACGCAAGATGTGCACTGCTGTGCATGCCAATTTACCTGGCAAATGATTTTACCAGATATGTACCAAGCAGGTAAAAAGGTATAAATTATTTGTGTCCTATCGGTGATTGCTACTAGTCATGCCTCGGGAAGCAGAGTGCAAGGGTGTAGCATACGAGGAAATATCAGGGAATTTCATGTCGCAGGGAAATGTCAGGCAATTTTCACTTGGCTCAAGGAAAACAGAGAATAAAACTAATAGCTTGTTGAATCATTTCAAACTATTTTGGGGGCTTATTAGCTTGTATTCTAATTCATAGGGGGATGGTTGAATTTTCGCAATTTATTGCGACTGCGTTATTTGTTTGTACTCTGCTCTTTAAACTCTGCTGCTTAAAGCCTTTTTAATAAAACTCATTTTGCTTAAATAAGTGGAATGAAAAGAAGGGGAGTTGAAGGTCACAATCTTTGAGTGGTGGGGTTTCCTGCGGGTGCTCCTGATCTGACAGATGGAAAGGAGAATACCAAACGCTTCTTGTTGCTTTTCTATCGCCATCCCGACACATACTGAACGAGCGCGCTAGCGGCACAAGCTGTAACGCCACCAGGGCGACACCTACCGGCAACCAAGTGAACTGGTGACGTGCAATATGCACCAAGGGAAACTTTAAGTATTTATGTGTAGTTTACAATTGGCCGTGAGGCCCTATGTTCATTTATGTAAATTTATAGCTTTGTGAAATCGGATGATTCGTTCTGTTATACGCTGCATTTAGCACAAAAATTATATTCCCATAGTGTAAGTTACCACCAGGGATAAAAGAACACATTTTNTGTTATACGCTGCATTTAGCACAAAAATTATATTCCCATAGTGTAAGTTACCACCAGGGATAAAAGAACACATTTTAATAATGTTAATTTTATTTGATATGTATTATGTCCTTAGGTCTATATCATTATCTCGGCGACTATAACCCTACTAGATGTACTTGTGTGTGACTACAATTATTAGCATTTTTCGCTTGCCTTGTCCGTTGATTTCTGGACATTTTACATTACCATTTAGCTAAGTGTCCTAAAAATAATATCACGTGTTCTAGATAGGATACAGATCAGATCAAGTAGCAAACGTGCAACCTTTTTTAAGAGAAGCTTTACACTTTACTTCCACATATATGTAGAGAATAAGCTTTTCATAAACCAGCCAGTCACGACTGCCTATTTCATTAACAGTCTCATGATACACATATGCTCTTATTTAGATTGTGAATANTAAACCAGCCAGTCACGACTGCCTATTTCATTAACAGTCTCATGATACACATATGCTCTTATTTAGATTGTGAATATTATACATAACATTTGAACATAGTGATTGCCGCATTCTTTATTAATCTAAAATTAAGAAAAAATATATATTTTTTTTAGGTTAATTCATAGAAGAAAACTAAATGAATTGTGGAAAGTGATTATAAAACACACTATAATTGATAGACTACCATATACGCTTTGCAGGATAGTTATAAATTTCAATCGAAACAAGAGAATTTATTAATTGAAATTTGATTTAATTGTGTTTATTAACATCTCCCTCCTCTTTTTGTCTATTTAAGGCCACATATAGTTGATGTTGTGATGTCAATACACTTAATTAACATTAAGTTTCGTCTCCAAAGAGCACACACACGCATATCGGCAATTGCTCATCTGTTGTCCCAACTCAAACACATTTGGCTCATTGGTGCACATAAGGAAATGTAACACCACTAACTAAATCTTCTGAAACAAACGTGACAATATTTATATTATTTATGAAAAGATTTCAGCCGCAGTAATGCCTAAGATCGATGTTCTGCCACACCCTCAAAATTTCTCAAAATTTCCCTTCGGTGTGCCTATTTGACACCTATATATAGTAAGATTGGCTCTTGCTAGTCGTAGAAAATAATTTGGTCAAATTTCCCTAACGAAAATGTTTGGTTAACGCATACATTTTTTTAACTGTGCTGTTAGCAATAGAGTTAGTTTGTCTGTTGGTACGTCTGATAATGCAAACTGATCCTCTTGTCGCTATGGAGTAAGTCTTTTACAGATTTCTGTACTTCCTTAACAGTGGGTGCTTTGTTAATTTCAAAATAAGTACAGCTATTCACCGATATAAATTAGAGACAGTGATTCCACATTTAAAAATGGACGAAAACTGACTTCTTGACTGTGTTGTTTCTCGTTCGCAAGCAGTATGGGTGGTTCTTGTAGGCCTGAACTTGCTGCAGGGAATGAAATAAAAATTGTTGTGCTCTAAGGCTCACGTTCGTGTACAGAAGATGTCAAGAAGATGGTTTATCCAAGATTTTGGTCGTCTCCATGGCACTTGTTTGCCAACGGGTAATTTAAAATTTGAGTCATGACAAAATATTGTAGGGAAACACATCGTCTCTCTGCCCATTATGGCATACTGTCAATGCGAGCACAGCCACAGCGGACTACATAAAATACATGTCAGATATCATCGCTGTCCAGAAGTACGCCCACTCCTCATTGTCAAACATCACAAAATACACGCAGGCAGGGTACTGGTATATGACTGAAAAAAATAGCTAGCCAAATACGACAAAAAGGAGGTAACTAATTTCCGTAAATAGAAATTGATCATAGATTCATAATTATACTGCCCAAAGGGAGTTTTGCGCGATATTCAAAAAGTTCAGGCAATGGTTAGAAAATAATACTTAAAAAGTAAAAGTTTCATTCTGTAACAGAGAATATAAGCCGTAAACACAAGTGCCATAGAGAATAAAACGGATGAGAAAATAAGAATGGAATAGACAAATAGTAAACATACAGACAAATTGAAAAATCTTAGTTTAATTTCAGTTCAATAATGTTTTTAAAAAAATTTTATTATTTCGGCAGTTTATGCAAATATTTTTAAAAAATTAAATACAATAACTTTTTACTTACGTATATTATTGTTCCATTTTCATTAACAGAAGAACGGTTTTTAGTCATTGGGAAAACGGCAACACTCATGTTAGAACATAACATGCATTTAGTTGCCTCGCACAGGAACATGACCATTGCAATTATGTATCTTCTCCGCCTCCAGAAGCATCACTTAGTTCCGAGTCCATCGTCGACGACTCTGGTCCTACTGAGAATGAAAAACATGGCCGTTAATTTTATGATTATTTCATCATGAACGTCTCAAGGTTTCAGAAGATATTTAATCCGGTGAACGAACTGTTCTCTATAAACCAAATCGTGTAATTTTTCACAAAAATTTTGGCAGCTGTGTCGACACGGAAGTTGTAATTTTACACCTACATGTATTCATGTTTAAATTTTTTTGTTCTACGTCCAATAAATTTACCTCACAAATTAATAAAATAGTATGTATATTGCATAACTAACATAATTAAGCAGTTATAATAATTATCAGGACACTTGGTTTATTATCTTTCGTTTTGTGAGGCTGTGTAATATTTTATCAGGATTTAAAGTTATTCCTGTTGTAGTTGGCTTATCGGTCATACGTTTGTTTTTCGGAAATCTTAATTTTTGTTCGCGTCAGCATTTGTAGATAGAACCTNAGTTGGCTTATCGGTCATACGTTTGTTTTTCGGAAATCTTAATTTTTGTTCGCGTCAGCATTTGTAGATAGAACCTTCGCAACATCAGTAGAAATTTTTCCTTTCTAGAAGGTTTCGTTGTCTTTTACTACGACGCAGTTCGGCATGGCGTGGGGAGTGGTTGCCACGGGGGTAGTAGAGGCTTGTGATGGAATTCCAACCTACGCCATGCTTTTATTTGTTCACGTTTTTGGGACCCAGGGGCGAGGAGTGCGGGTAGCCACGGGCAACTTCNAGGAAATATCAGGGAATTTCATGTCGCAGGGAAATGTCAGGCAATTTTCACTTGGCTCAAGGAAAACAGAGAATAAAACTAATAGCTTGTTGAATCATTTTAAACTATTTTGAGGGCTTATTAGCTTGTATTCTAATCCATAGGGGGATGGTTGAATTTTCGCAATTTATTGCGACTGCGTTATTTGTTTGTACTCTGCTCTTTAAACTCTGCTGCTTAAAGCTTTTTAATAAAACTCATTTTACTTAAATAAGTGGAATGAAAAGAAGGGGAATTGAAGGTCACAGTCTTGGAGTGGTGGGGTTTCCTGCCGGTGCTCCTGCTCTGACAGTTGGATATGAGAACGCAAAACGCTTCTTGTTGCTTTGTTATCGCCATCGCGACGCATACTGAACGAGCGCGGTAGCGGTACAAGCTGTAGTGCCACCAGGGCGACACCTACCGGCAACCAAGTGAACTGGCAACGTGCAATATACACCAAGGGAAAATTTAAGTATTTATGTGTAGTTTACAATTGGCCGTGAGGCCCTATCTTCTTTTATGTAAATTTATAGCTTTGTGAAATCGGATGATTCGTTGTGTTATACGCTGCATTTAGCACAAAAATTATATTCCCATAGTGTAAGTTACCACCAGGGATAAAAGAACACATTTTAATAATGTTAATTTTATTTGATATGTATTATGTCCTTAGGTCTATATCATTATCTCGGCGATTGTAACCCTACTAGATGTACTTGTGTGTGACTACAATTATTAGCATTTTTCGCTTGCCTTGTCCGTTGATTTCTGGACATTTTACATTACCATTTAGCTAAGTGTCCTAAAAATAATATCACGTGTTCTAGATAGGATACAGATCAGATCAAGTAGCAAACGTGCAACCTTTTTTAAGAGAAGCTTTACACTTTACTTCCACATATATGTAGAGAATAAGCTTTTCATAAACCAGCCAGTCACGACTGCCTATTTCATTAACAGTCTCATGATACACATATGCTCTTATTTAGATTGTGAATCTTATACGTAACATTTGAACATAGTGAATGCCGCATTCTTTATTAATCTAAAATTAAGAAAAAATATATTTTTTTTTAGGTTAATTCATAGAAGAAAACTAAATGAATTGTGGAAAGTGATTATAAAACACACTATAATTAATAGACTACCATATACGCTTTGCAGGATAGTTATAAATTTCAATCGAAACAAGAGAATTTATTAATTGAAATTTGATTTATTTGTGTTTATTAACATCCCCCTGCTCTTTTTGTCTATTTAAGGCCGGATATAGTTGATGTTGTGATGTCAATAAACTAAATTACATTAATTTTCATATGCAACGAGCATACACACGCATATATCGGCAATGGCTCATCTGTTGTCCCAACCCAAACACATTTGGCTCATTGGTGCACATAAGGAAATGTAACACCACTAACTAAATCATCTAAAACAAACGTGAAAATATTTATATTATTCATGAATAGATTTCAGCCGCATTTATGCCTATGATCGATGTTCTGTCACACCCTCAAAATTTCTCAAAATTTCCCTTCGGTGTGCCTATTTGAGACCTATATATTGTAAGATTGGCTCTTATTAGTATTAGAAAATAATTTGGCCAAATTTTCCTAACGAAAATGTTTGGTTAATGGATACTTTTTTTTAACTGTGCTGTAAGCAATAGAGTTAGTTTGTCTGTTGGTACGTCTGATAATGCAAACTGAACCTCTTGTCGCTATGGAGTAAGTCTTCTACAGATTCCTGTACTTCCTTAACAGTGGATGCTTTGCTAATTTCAAAATAAGTACAGCTATTCACCGATATAAATTAGAGACAGTGATTCCACATTTAAAAATGGACGAAAGCTGACTTCTTGGCTGTGTTGATTCTCGTTCGCAAGGAGTGTGGGTGTTTCTTGTAGGCCTAAACTTGCTGCGGGGAATGAAATAAAAATTGTTGTGCTCTAAGGCTCACGTTCGTTTACAGAAGATGTCAAGAAGATGGTTTATCCAAGATTTTGGTCGTCTCCATGGCACTTGTTTGCCAACGGGTAATTTAAAATTTGAGTCATGACAAAATAATGTAGGGAAACACATCGTCTCTCTGCCCATTATGAGCATACTTTCAAAGAGAGCACAGCCACAGCGGACTACATAAAATACACGTCAGATATCATCGCTGTCCAGAAGTACGCCCACTCCTCATTGTCAAACATCACGAAATACACGCAGGCAGGGTACTGGTATATGACTGGAAAAAATAACTAGCCAAATACGACAAAAAGGAGGTAACTAATTTCCGTAAATAGAAATTGAACACAGATTCATAATTATCCTGCCCAAAGGGAGTTTTGCGCGATATTCAAAAAGTTCAGGCAATGGTTAGAAAATAATACTTAAAAAGTAAAAGTTTCATTCTGTAACAGAGAATATAAGTCGTAAACACAAGTGCCATAGAGAATAAAACGGATGAGAAAATAAGAATGGAATAGACAAATGGTAAACATACAGACAAATTGAAAAATCTTAGCTTAATTTCAGTTCAATAATGTTTTTAAAAAATTTTTATTATTTCGGCAGTTTATGCAAATATTATTAAAAAATTAAATACAATAACTTTTTACTTACGTATATTATTGTTCCATTTTCATTAACAGAAGAACGGTTTTCAGTCATTGGGAAAACGGCAACACTCATGTTAGAACATAACATGCATTTAGTTGCCTCGCACAGGAACATGACCATTGCAATTATGTATTTTCTCCGCCTCCAGAAGCATCACTTAGTTCCGAGTCCATCGTCGACGACTCTGGTCCTACTGAGAATGAAAAACATGGCCGTTAATTTTATGATTATTTCATCATGAACGTCTCAAGGTTTCAGAAGATATTTAATCCGGTGAACGAACTGTTCTCTATAAACCAAATCGTGTAATTTTTCACAAACATTTTGGCAGCTGTGTCGACACGGAAGTTGTAATTTTACACCTACATGTATTCATGTTTAAATTTTTTTGTTCTACGTCCAATAAATTTACCTCACAAATTAATAAAATAGTATGTATATTGCATAACTAACATCATTAAGCAGTTATAATAATTATCAGGACACTTGGTTTATTATCTTTCGTTTTGTGAGGCTGTGTAATATTTTATCAGGATTTAAAGTTATTCCTGTTGCAGTTGGCTTATCGGTCATACGTTTGTTTTTCGGAAATCTTAATTTTTGTTCGCGTCAGCATTTGTAGATAGAACCTTCGCAACATCAGTAGAAATTTTTCCTTTCTAGAAGGTTTCGTTGTCTTTTACTACGACGCAGTTCGGCATGGCGTGGGGAGTGGTTGCCACGGGGGTAGTAGAGGCTTGTGATGGAATTCCAACCTACGCCATGCTTTTATTTGTTCACGTTTTTGGGACCCAGGGGCGAGGAGTGCGGGTAGCCACGGGCAACTTTAACCCTGTGTGTACACAGTAGACAACCAGCTCCCGAAAAAGACGCATCAAGCGAGGGAACTGACGTCCCTCCTGTCTTTGGAATTTCTTCTTGTTATGAAAGTTTTAAATTATGTGAATAATAAATAAGTTAATGTGGCGCTGCTCTTTACTTGTTTGTCTGGTGAAATTGACAATTTTCGGGACTCTGCATATCTAAAGCTTGTGTGTGAGCTGTTTCTTTTGAAAATTAAATACAATTACAGTTACTAAACCGATACTTGATATTATTTTATATTTAATTGGCACTTTTTTACGTTTAATGTGTCTACCGATTGAAGTGGACAAAACTGTGCTGTAATTTCCAGTCACCAATTCTGATGACTGCGATATTACACTGGTTTTAATGGTGTTAAATTGCAATTACTATGTAGCAGAAAATAAAGTGCAACATTTGTGTATATTTTGTTCCATGCTTGTAATTTACACACGCATCGCCACTTTAATTTCGCCATAGTACATGTATTTCCATTTACTATGAATTTAAAACCACAGACTTCACAGATTCACTACAATAATGTATAAACCATTTCTGTACATTTTTCGCGGTTTTGCTAAGTAATTTCACAGTTACTATATGTACACTGCGCAATGATAATTCACATAATACTATGTTCATATAGTTTTACAATTTTCATGACATTTTACACAGTTTTGTAATTTCGTAGTTTAAGAGATTTATAAAAAAATTTCTAAAATGTGGATGACAATTAAATTCTGATATAGAAATGGTTGTTATATGCAAAAGCCAGAACGTCCCATCAGTGGGAGTTTAGTTTTCTTTTTGAACACACANGATATAGAAATGGTTGTTATATGCAAAAGCCAGAACGTCCCATCAGTGGGAGTTTAGTTTTCTTTTTGAACACACAAATGATGTTCGAAGTACTTTTACTTTCTACTCCTAGATGGTATGTCTTTACAAATACTTGTAGCTATCTTTGGATTCCTAGGAAAATTAGTGCAAAATTACAAATACTCTACTCGTTTTAACAAATAACACATACAAATGTAAAATAACGCATTATTTTGTGTGTAAATATAGCCTCACAAATACTCCAGAATGTAATACTAGATTTCTCATACACACACGGTCGTTGTAAAAATTACACAATGCAATATGTACAACTACACTAACATTAAATATGAAAACTTATACCGTGTAGCAGTAAAAGTACACAACATAATTTTTTTAATAAATGGAGTGGGTGTTTTTTTTNATATGAAAACTTATACCGTGTAGCAGTAAAAGTACACAACATAATTTTTTTAATAAATGGAGTGGGTGTTTTTTTTCATGCTACAAAAGTTTGTTAAATGACAACAACATTATTGTTATAAAGCCATATATTAATGTATTTTCANTTTTTTTTCATGCTACAAAAGTTTGTTAAATGACAACAACATTATTGTTATAAAGCCATATATTAATGTATTTTCACCAAAGACTCGTATAACTCACTGGATTCTTAAGAGTAAGTGAGTGAGTGGAGAGATTTGGGCAGCTATTACCATTGAAGTCTTGAGAGCCGATGAGGGTAAACCAAAGTGTGTATGAAGCAGCGCCGGAATAAGGGTTGGAGGAAACGGGAGATCTCCGAAAAGATCCGCTGACCAGCACCATCGTTCGACACGATTTTCACATGCGACAATTCCAGGGTGACCCCTCCGGGAATGGAACCCTGATCGCCTTGATGGGAGGCGAGTTTTTCTAACCACTACACCACCGCTGCCCCGATTCTTAAGAAAATGTGTGTAAATTACACGTACTGTAGTTGTTTTCAAAAATTATACATGCAAAGTTAAAATTACCGAATAATTTATTTACAAATTTTTTATTTTTTATTTTTTTTTTTTTCAGTGTTGTACTTTATACGCAATAGCGGGCCCTTACATATCGTTGTGAACATTACCTACAGTTTCGTTTTCTGAAGCTTTTGATAGCGTTTCGCTACTTTCCTTGTTTTCTTTTTCAAACTAGAATAAGAATAATCGGAATGAATAATTATTTAAATAATTAAAAAACTAGCTAATTTATAGGCTGTTCACGGTAAGATAAATATAGTCATCTATGTAATAAACCGAGTGTGTACATTTCACTGGACTCGAAAGTTAACGCGTAAAGGTACAATAAAGATATTTTTTAACAATTATTCCATATCAGATGGATTTAAAAAATGGTCCACACTTTACCGTAAATGGCCTTGAAACGGTTTAATTTACTTCATAAAGCCTTGCTTATGCTTAAGAATTAACAAAGAATTTATATTTTAAAAGCAAATTAATTATATGTATTTTTGGTATTTTAAATTTTTTGGTAACATTATAACAACTTAAATCATAAAAATTATAGGCAATAAATTAATTCTACTTTTCTTGAAAAAAAAAAATTTTGCAAATTAAAATATTTAGCCTACTTTCCTCTACATTTGCGAAAGAAAGTAATTTTTTTGTATTATGGTACTCATGGATTTAGATTAAAGAAACCAATCCGTTAACGAAATTATAATAAGACAAAATTGTCTGAAGATTTTTAAATGGTTGGTATAGTTGTTCTTGAGAAATAATGTTTCGCTATAAGTATCTTCCAAATGTTGAATAATTGAAGCTATTTTGACGTTATTATAGTAAACATAAGGGCGTATATAACCACAAAAGTTTGGTTTCTAGTGGTAAATGGTAAAAAAAAAATATGGCATATTACACTCACACGAAAAAGGTAGTGATTTTACAGTATGTCACATAGCAAGTCGAGTCGAGGTTTGCGTAAATAATTTAAAAAATAATAAAGATATTTGTAAAAAACTTTTCAAAATACTTACTTTGCTATGCATAAAATTTATTGACAAGATTACAAGTCTAACTGGTCTACAACGATGTTGAAGTAGTAATATCCTCAAAAGATGTTGATTGGTTGCTCGAAGAAAATTGGACCAATATTATGCATCAGCGGGAAATTGCCCACGAAATACGTAATTTTTCTCAATAAAAAGCTGCTTATGAAATGTGTGGGGATTTTCACTCCCAGAAATATGGGAGTTAAGATCATTTATATCACCTGAAAAGTGAAAACAATCTTAACCGGGAAAAAGTGTATAAGCCAGAATACTTGTATTTGCATGGATAAATGTCTGCAACCAACGGCAGTGTGCCACGCATTTCACATTTTCAGCCTCCTTGAGTTCTTGGACGGCGAAGATACGGCACGCATGGAACCTGCATTTACGAGGCTATTACATAAAACGTTAGATGATCTTCAACACTAGTTACTGTCAGCATGCATATGTGGTTTGTAACTGAATGAGGAGTTCCTGATATCAATAGGATTTAACGTCACGAATGGATTAAGTTTTAATTTCATGTTATTTCTTTTGAAATGAATTACTAAATAAATAACCAATTCTACTTTAATGCGGACTGTCAGAATAGCAAACATGCCAGTTGCGTTAATTACGGTTTTATTGTTCCATAGCTATCATCTGCACCTAAAACTTTTAAGATTCTGATATATATTAAATTATTTAATAAATCTGTTTAACTTGGTGGATTTATGCTGCTTTTATTAATGATTTTCTAATATTCGTTTCGTNTCACATGCGACAATTCCAGGGTGACCCCTCCGGGAATGGAACCCTGATCGCCTTGATGGGAGGCGAGTTTTTCTAACCACTACACCACCGCTGCCCCGATTCTTAAGAAAATGTGTGTAAATTACACGTACTGTAGTTGTTTTCAAAAATTATACATGCAAAGTTAAAATTACCGAATAATTTATTTACAAATTTTTATTTTTTTTTTTTATTTTTTTTTTTCAGTGTTGTACTTCATACGCAANTTTTTTTTTTTCAGTGTTGTACTTTATACGCAATAGCGGGCCCTTACATATCGTTGTGAACATTACCTACAGTTTCGTTTTCTGAAGCTTTTGATAGCGTTTCGCTACTTTCCTTGTTTTCTTTTTCAAACTAGATTAAGAATAATCGGAATGAATAATTATTTAAATAATTAAAAAACTAGCTAATTTATAGGCTGTTCACGGTAAGATAAATATAGCCATCTATGTAATAAACCGAGTGTGTACATTTCACTGGACTCGAAAGTTAACGCGTAAAGGTACAATAAAGATATTTTTTAACAATTATTCCATATCAGATGGATTTAAAAAATGGTCCACACTTTACCGTAAATGGCCTTTAAAGGGTTTAATTTACTTCATAAAGCCTTGCTTATGCTTAAGGATTAACAAAGAATTTATATTTTAAAAGCAAATTAATTATATGTATTTTTGGTATTTTAAATTTTTTGGTAACATTATAACAACTTAAATCATAAAAATTATAGGCAATAAATTAATTCTACTTTTCTTGAAAAAAAAAAATTTTGCAAATGAAAATATTTAGCCTACTTTCCTCTACATTTGCGAAAGAAAGTAATTTTTTTGTATTATGGTACTCATGGATTTAGATTAAAGAAACCAATCCGTTAACGAAATTATAATAAGACAAAATTGTCTGAAGATTTTTAAATGGTCGGTATAGTTGTTCTTGAGAAATAATGTTTCGCTATAAGTATCTTCCAAATGTTGAATAATTGAAGCTATTTTGACGTTATTATAGTAAACATAAGGGCGTATATAACCACAAAAGTTTTGTTTCTAGTGGTAAATGGTAAAAAAAAAAAAAATATGGCATATTACACTTACACGAAAAAGGTAGTGATTTTACAGTATGTCACATAGCAAGTCGAGTCGAGGTTTGCGTAAATAATTTAACAAATAATAAAGATATTTGTAAAAAACTTTTCAAAATACTTACTTTGCTATGCATAAAATTTATTGACAAGATTACAAGTCTAACTGGTCTACAACGATGTTGAAGTAGTAATATACTCAAAAGATGTTGATTGGTTGCTCGAAGAAAATTGGACCAATATTATGCATCAGCGGGAAATTGCCGACGAAATACGTAATTTTTCTCAATAAAAAGCTGCTTATGAAATGTGTGGGGATTTTCACTCCCAGAAATATGGGAGTTAAGATCATTTATATCACCTGAAAAGTGAAAACAATCTTAACCGGGAAAAAGTGTATAAGCCAGAATACTTGTATTTGCATGGATAAATGTCTGCAACCAACGGCAGTGTGCCACGCGTTTCACATTTTCAGCCTCCTTGAGTTCGTGGACGGCGAAGATACGGCACGCATGGAACCTGCATTTACGAGGCTATTACATAAAACGTTAGATGATCTTCAACACTAGTTACTGTCAGCATGCATATGTGGTTTGTAACTGAATGAGGAGTTCCTGATATCAATAGGATTTAACGTCACGAATGGATTCAGTTTTAATTTCATGTTATTTCTTTGGAAATGAATTACTAAATAAATAACCAATTATACTTTAATGCGGACTGTCAGAATAGCAAACATGCCAGTTGCGTTAATTACGGTTTTATTGTTCCATAGCTATCATCTGCACCTAAAACTTTTAAGATTCTGATATATAATAAATTATTTAATAAATCTGTTTAACTTGGTGGATTTATGCTGCTTTTATTAATGATTTTCTAATATTCGTTTCGTTTTTATTTTGTCGTTTTTTAAATATTATACTTAAAATATTTATATACCTGGCGACACTTGTATTAACAAAGCGAAACGAAACCTGGCAAATGTTTGGTTTAAATAAGAATAATTGCTCGGTATATGCGGCATACTAAACTGAAATATTTATATGGCTGCCATTTAAAAAAGTAGTTAGAGTTGCCTACCAAAGCGCATTAAATAACTGCAACAGGAAACATGAGAATACCTAAATTGGTTAGTAAAGGTAAATAAGTAGGCAGATATGGCATTGAAACCTAAAAAAATTTAATTATTTCCTTTTTAAAAGTAGTTGGTCAATATAATAATATGTCATCTTGTTTACGGTTGCTTAACATTGTACTACTTGTGTTCTAATTTTGGGTTAAATTGATTAAGTGGTCTCAAAGACATATAAAAAGTGAGTTGTTATTTTCGAAATGCTATATTTAAAAATGGCAAACATAAAAGGGGGGAATAAATAATTTAAATGGAAGTAATAGGTACTCTCAGCCTACCAAGTTTGGTTTAAATTGTTCAAATTGTTTGGCAGCTGTAGCATTATATCCTGAAATATTAACATTGCTACTTTTTTAAAAAAAGTTCTTCATATTCTACAATAGAATATATTTAGTGTAGGATAATATGACATATGCTAATTTTGGAGGAAATTTGTCGACCACGTTTAGGAATTGATAGGTATACATGCTTTATTTTCAGACAAAAAAAACATTCTTACAAAATGAACAATAAAAGGAGGTTATCTGCGTCAAGGTTGGCTGACTAGGAAATTAAACATGTCTACAATGTTCCTAGGTAAAAGAAGAAAAAAATATATATATAAATTTTGCTACCGATGCTTCTAGAATTCGTAAAATACTACAATCATGTTGTTATTAAATGAAAGCATGGTTATGAGGTAATTCCAGACAACACATAAATTACATAGGTTTGGGAAGCAAGTTTCAGTCTAGCGAATGGATACTTTCTCGCATTCAGCTCAGGACTTACAAAGGTGGCAAATAGCTGAAGAGCATGAAAGATGGCAGTAACACTTGTGTAGCTTTAGGTTGGGAATCTCGAGTTGTACCTAATTTATTCACAAGACAGAGCATCGAATTGGTGGTGTAAAGTCCAACTTTGCTATCGATAAACAAATGTACATAATCGTTGAACTACAGATTGGGGGAGAGCCCAATGTGAGAACGAGCCATTCTCAATTCAATCTTCTCAAAATCACGTGAGGTAATTTTATTTTTAATGTTTATAGCAATCTCCCAGCTGATTTGCTCCATACAATGGCCAGGAATAAGTCATGAATATACTGCACTGAGTAAAGCAGAGAAAGAATAAAATATGACGGTTCACACACGATATACGTTGAGTTACGTTTTAGCATAGCTATTATCAATATGTGCCGAAATCTGGAAGGTTTAATGATCAAGAAGATTTTTGTTACTCCGTCAGGCCCCTTTGCTGTGAAAATACTTGGATAAGTAGAGCAAGAAAACCAACTACTCTTTGACAAAGTACTCCTACAACCTGGAGAAGATAAAAGTTAAAGTAACTTGCAAACAAGTAAGTAACTTTATCTGCGATATGCAGATGATATATCAGTCCGCCATTCCACCTTCAGTGGTGGGGTCTGAGGAAAAGAAAAATGTTTGAGGTGGCTGTGTTAAGGCTGTGCGGAAGTCGTCGATGTGCAAGCCTTATATAGCTGCCTCTCTTTTCGAAAACTAAAGTTCCCAGTAAGTTGCATCGTCATGCATGCGAAAAGTTCGAAATTAAATTGAGCTGATCATGTGATAACTCTAAGCCGTTGCGCAAATGCCACATGGGTCGGGATTCAACAATCTGCTACTATGAACGAAATCTAATGAGTTGACCCTAGCCTGAAGGTCTGTCTGTCGTTCGTCCTCTGTATAGGTGGGCACCAGGATAGCAAAGTCAACGTCAGTTACCTGGCTGTCACTATTGGAAGACGGACACATTTCATACAGCGAAAATGTATCGAATGTCACATCCGGTTAATCTGCTATCGAATGTAGCTAATGGTATACTAGATACCTTTCAAATACATGGAAAGTTGCAATGGTAGAATCACGCAGCACAGGAGATTCCCCTGCCAGACGAACCAAGCAACCATATGCTAAACTATTGCGATCCCTAAAGGGCACCGTACTGAACATGGGCAAACTGCAGTCATTCCTTCGACATAGAAGACGTAGTATGTTTTTATGAACGGCCTTTGTATTGTGGAATAGATAATGATAANACAATCTGCTACTATGAACGAAATCTAATGAGTTGACCCTAGCCTGAAGGTCTGTCTGTCGTTCGTCCTCTGTATAAATGGGCACCAGGATAGCAAAGTCAACGTCAGTTACCTGGCTGTCACTATTGGACGACGGACACATTTCATCCAGCGAAAATGTATCGAATGTCACATACGGTTAATCTGCTATCGAATGTCACATACGGTTAATCTGCTATCGAATGTCGCTAATGGTATACTAGATACCTTTCAAATACATGGAAAGTTGCAATGGTAGAATCACGCAGCACAGGAGATTCCCCTGCCAGACGAACCAAGCAACCATATGCTAAACTATTGCGATCCCTAAAGGGCACCGTACTGAACATGGACAAACTGCAGTCCTTCCTTCGACATAGAAGACGTAGTATGTTTTTATGAACGGCCTTTGTATTGTGGAATAGATAATGATTAATCAATTATTCTAAAATAAACTGCTTATTTATGAACAATAAAGCTATAATTATTATAAAAACCATCGTTCTAAAAGTACTATCATTCATGCGTTTTTTTTATTGTTTTAATTTTGTTATGTAAAATTATTTGACGAAAGAAAAATTTTTTATAAACAGTCATTAAACCAACTGTATAATTGTACATATTTCAGATTCAAATTACATCTGCAGTGTTGGATTGGCTTCCCATGGATCAGCACTCCCGATGAATGTAATGCTACCATTTTTCGTAATGGCGATTAGTGTGTTTGGGGTGCGAATAGTGGGGTTGGCACGTTGTGGTTTTGCACATTCTTTTATTTGTGGTGTAAAGTGTGTAGGTTTTGTACCCATTTGAGGATATTTTGAGGTGTGAAATATGTTTTATGTCTTTTCGAGGTCTGTTTGATATATGTTTGAGGTCTGAATAAAGATTGAGGTCTGAGGCATGTTTCAGATCTGGGGCATGTTTGAGGTCTGAGGCATATTTTAGTTCCGAAGCATATTTGAGGTCTCTTTGGAGAATGGTTTAGGTAAGTATGAGTGTTCGTTGAGGTTGTTTCACTTTAATTTGGGGCATGTTTGAGGTCCAAAATACACTTGACAAACAAACGGACAGACGAATTTTTTAATCATATTTATTGTCACATTTTCTCTTAACTATGGACGTAAAATAATTTTGTCCGTCATTTGCAAAGGCCTTGTATAATCCATTTTTTATGTTCGTTACACCAACACTCGCTGAATCATGGCCATTTATGCTTTTAATCGGTGTATGACGACGGATTGAACTGTGATACAAAACGATTTGATAAAGGATGGCTCTTACGCATATGTTGGGATCTGTTTATATACCTTTTGCAAAAAAGTAATTTTAAAAAACCCCAGTATCCCACCTATGCGTTTATGAAAATCGATTAAGTGGAGAGCCGATGACATAATGAGTTACTCTCATATTCTGGCATAGTGAAAGAGTTAGTCTTCAAGAGAGTAAACCGACAAAATAGTACTTCATTAAGATTGAAAAAATTATTTTACACATATGTTTTAATATAGTGAAAACTCAATATGGCCTTAAGCATGTGGAGTGCAGGTGATATACTCAGTAATAAGTAGGTTGGCATATCACAGGCGAATTGGTCTCGAAAATATGTGTCAAATTGTAATTCATATGTTGTGACTATGTCTCTAAGAGTTTATAAAATTTAAAACGAAGGTTATTATTTTAAACTATGTTAAATATCCGGCGCTAATAAGCAATAATTATGTCTGTCAATAATAAAATTTAAGTTTTTCAGTAACAATGAATAATTACATACTGAATGTAAACTAGCCTTCAGATCATACTATCAGAAGGAGTCTTGCCATTGTTTCTTATTCAAGGCAAAAGGCAATTTCTTCTTTATTATAAATAAGCACACGCCGATTGGATTACGGACCTCGTTGCAATAATGAACCACTCCTAATAGGTCGATTGTACGACACTGTATTCGCAATATGGTAAGTAATGAGTATTTTGCAAGATTTTACTTAACTAAATGCATAAAAGAAAACACCAGGTACCACCAGACTGGAAGAAAAATTATTGTGCTCAGTAACTGAATTATTATTCGGACTGATACTGAAACAATAAAATCCATTGTTTAGCTAAATAATTCTTAAATCGTAATGAAGAAAGCTACATTCTTCATAGAAGTAACACAATCGTTGTCAAATCTGTTGTGTCGCAGTAAGGTTGATTGAATGTAATGAAACGGTTAATGAATCCGTTTTGAAACAGGTCAACAATTGTGTAAAACTGAACAATGTAGCAATGACAAAGCAATTTGGTAACATAAAAATTATAATTTTTTTAAGCATGACAAAACAAACCATATTTATTGTGCTTAAATTTAAGTACTCTGTTATAACTAAGTTTATATTCTGAGTTGCTTATATTTGTGTGCTTCTTGTGCATAAATAATTTCCCACCGTACAAAAAAGCAGATAACGATACCATAACCCCAAAATAATAAATATTTCAAAGTGTGTAACGAGATGAGAAAGAATCAGGAACAGTTCAGATTGTACATCCATCTATTGGGTAGCACTCACCGTGAATGAGAGATAAGCGACCACGATTTTGAGATTTCTGGGCCAATGTTAGGCTTGGGCCAGAGCCCATTTTGGCCCACCCGCCGCTCGAAATTTGGTACGAAAGATTATCCATGCCAAATGTTGCCGCTATGTAACGAATGGTGAAGTATTTTATAGAAAATATACATATATACTTACGTACGTACAAACTTTGACTTAAATAAGTATAAATTAACATAAAAAAGTTAATCACAGATGGCGAGATGTCTCCCGTGTAGAGTCGCGATATAGTCTCTTCATAATGTGAGTACGAATTATGGAAATAACTTTTCAATTGTAGTACTTAGTTGTGACTTTTTAAATTTAAATATTGTAGTAATCAATTTTTGTGAATACAATAAAATAAATAAGAGATTTTGTATGGTTCCTAAATTATATGCACATAGATGTTTATAACTTAAAAAGATAAAATACGAGTAATTCTGTTTCCATAGAAAATGATTTTAAAAAATATTCCATAAATTTAATAAGCACTGGGAGTAAAGTTTACATGGTACTTGGTTTACATTAAGACACAGTGATAAATAATGAAGTAGTTTTCGAAACACGACAAAAATAAATTCCAAATTTTTCATACCCTTTGTCTAAAAAACCAAAAACGAAAAGTAGTTACCTCTTGTATGATTATCGGTGGAATTGTCAACCAGCTTCAGGACTGTCAGCACTACCAAATCAAACCAAAGCTATCGACCCTACGAGCTTGAATGCACACTTTTAAACTACATTTTACCCGAATCGGCCAAGTTATACTACTAGTTGCATTTGCAATAAGTATTAATTAATTATACTTCATGTTAATTATTTCGATGATCCTAGTAGCCAGCTAACTAATATATACTCAGAAATCACTTAAATAATATCAAACAAATATTTTAAAATTGTACGATGTTCAAGGTACGGTCCTCTTACAATGCTTTCAAACTGTTGACGCAGCAAGTACACGAAATTCTATATTATCAGAAGGCAGTTAACATAAACCTTTATGTTCGAAACGTTGTGATTGACCTAAACATGTTATAGGTACGATATATCAACTAAAGTTTGACGGATTTGTCGAAATATGAAAATTAAGAAGAAAAACGGTGCTAAGTCACTTACTACAATTTATAAGGTAGAATATCATTAAATTTTCATCTTATTTTCCGTGAAATTTTTTTAAAGCTAATGGGTTTCTTGACTGTTCATGGAGCACTGTCAACTGTTAACATATTTATAGTTTTTAGACCACATTACAGACTAATTTTGTTATCATACTGTTATGGTGCGATCAGGCCTTAGCTGAAGGGCTTGCCTGATCACATCTTCAAACATTAAACCCGGAAACGAGCGGGATTGGAATACCACCATTTGGTCGTCGACACTTGCGAAAAAAGACAATTGTAGAAATGTCCTCCACCGGTTACTGAGCGGGGCCGCAGAACCATGCGCTTGATATAGGCCGGCGTAACACTTGGAACAGCGTATTTGCATCTTTTGTCATTTGGGCGTCGTCCCGACCAGCGAAGCAGACCAGGAAGATGGGTGTGTCCGGCCGACGTTTACCGTCTTGTAGAATCAGCCTCCGGCAACATTGACAAGGTGATGACTTTCCTGTTAGGTTTAAATAAAATGGTGTGAATTAAACGTAATAATGAAAAATCATCTTGGTATTCAATTTAAAGCTGCCCCGATCAATAGTCATTTAAATAGCTACTGAATGATCTTCATGTAATACAACTCATCTTATACTGTTGTTCCCTACCGAAACCATGAGTCATTATTGAGGTACGTTCCTAACAACTTTCAAGTACAAATTGTCATTGTTACTAGTTCGTAACAATATGCACAATGAAAATAAAAATGACACGTGGCAAGCAGAACAGTTTAGGGCTATCACCAGCTAACACGCATCGTGGAGGACGTAATTGCGAGAAATAGTGTTTTGACTCCGTTTTTAGTGCTTTGTGTATAAAGTGGGAGATATATAATATGTAAGGTTTCAGTTTTTACGGGCTTTCCTATACAGATATACAGAATCCGTGGACAGATTCGTGTCGTTGCTGTGCTGTGAAGGGAAGTACTAGTTTCCGAAGTTGAAGAATTTAAACTAATTTTGCATGCAATTTTTTAAGTAATGAGATTTAGTTCTAAATCAAGTCTTCACATTATTAGTAAATAAAATAAACGGACACACGACTTACCTTACAATAAATGTTTCACTATCCGCATGAGAATTACGTTACTCTCTGTAACTCTTTCTTGCCAGATTAGAATCGCTCAATTTTTCTGTGAAATTTGCCATTTTGCTAGAATCTGAAAAAGAAAATGGTTCTTTACAAATTTTATTATTAATTAACTCGATAAGATTAAATTAAATAGACAGAATCTGGGATAACCTAATTTTGGTTAATATAAGTAAATGTGCTGCTCTTCTATCAGTTTATAAATTTGTATTACGAACGTGAATACGTAAAATAACAACCAATTATAAGTAATTATAAAGAACGCTATTCCCGGCATTTAGCGGCATAAAATATCTCGTTATCTTTTAAAGTTACAAGCAAATGCTTGGAAAATAATGTAACGAAAATTGTTGCCGGCTCACACATTATTTAGATAGTGGTTACAATAATTTAAAACGTTTCAACAGGCATTTTTATATATTGCGGTAACTACTAAACAGTAGCATAAGATAGACACTCCATTTGTCAATGCTTGATATTCAAGAGGGAGATATTTCATTATTACAGCAAAGAAGATAGGTTTATAAAAAAACGGGTCTCTAAATAAAAATAATCAGTCTAATTAATATAGAGTTTGTTTTGTTGTGTGTATGTATGTGGGTAGCGTAATCTAATTAAAGATAAATTATACCAAAAACAGTGTATTAAAAACAAAGAAGAAATGTTTCAATACGTTTATATTTAAAGTTTGAGTATTATTAGACCCATTTTTTGCATCACCCTCAGAGATTGGTCAACTCATTACAAAAGGCAGATGTTGATCAGTAAATCCTGTCTATTAACACAACTTCAGTATTGTTTTGTAATAAGACTAAAATTTTCATATCGAAGATACACTGCCGTAAATATACGCAGTTATTGCATCACAGTTTATTACAGGGCTATATGTCTAAGTTTTTTATATTAATTAAAACGATAAACAAACTGTCATTGACAGTTTGCATGAAAACCTGCAAATGTGACTGATGAATTGGATATTATTGCCTGTATTGTGTATTAACATCATCAAATACAGAAATTATATTTTTAAAATTGAATAATGCGGTTTTCAGCTGCTCACCAGGGGATTTCTTTAAAAAATGTTTTTCATCCCGCTAATCAACCTTACATCCATCACTGGTCAGACGACTGGACCAATAATAAATCTCATTTTATCAAAAACGAGCTTGAATTTTACTCATGCACATAACTTTTGCCTACCATTTGTGCATACATATATATTATTATCTAGTTTATGTTCGCGATTTCTTAACAACTTGTTAATATCTTATCTTACCTTTAAAATATCACCCATGTATTACGTGTTACGTTGTTTTTTAAATATGCCATGTATCACAAGCGTTTAATTATTGTTTTAACATTTTATGTATCATGTTAACTGTTAAATTCAACGTTTACTCATAGTTTGTCCATAAAGTGTACGATTTATTTTGTTATGAATATGAATAAAACAAAGAGAAACTACGTGTTCTAGTTCTGCCTAGAAATAAGTAGTTCTTGTGCAAACTGTTATTAAAATGAGTGCGCATGAATCCCGTGCGTTGTTCATTAGGCGCAATTTTCGAAACTTAGTTGAGCTGTATTAGCATTTAGCGGAGGAATATCCTGGAAAGTAGGTGTGTTTGTAATGCCTAGTAAGAAAAAGTTCATATGCATAATATTCCTACACTGAGTGTGGACGAATGCGGACCATTGTCCCTTTTATGTAATATTCTAGACTCGGGTTAGCTTTGTTTGCATGGGACGGAGAAAATCTTGGATGTGGAACTTTATCAGGTCTTGAGAAAATTTGGCAGTAACCGTAAATTGATTATAATTTGTGAATGGCATTATTCCCGGATACAGGATATTGCGGCATTGAGTACCATCAATGTCGACTTCTGCAGACGTATTATTAACTATCGACGTTAGTTTCTTCCGAACGTAACTTTGCATTGTGTCGTGTTTCAGAAAGCGTCTTTGGGATTTTGACTAATCTCGCTTGCGATGATCGCTATATTTAGCTCCAACGCAAAACTTTGGGTCAACGCTCTCTTTGCAACTACAGTTGGCAATACTTCTGAGGTAAATACTATTTTTTTAATAAAATCGAGGCACATTTCTGTCTTCCAGATTTCCTAAAATTTATTTGTAACGGCACTGACAAAAACAGCGCTTGCGTAAAACATGGCGCACGTACAAATAAACATGTTACAATTATATAATAAAGGTTTAAAACGTGGTCATCTTGCACCAAGTTTTGAAATGTGTCTAGTTACAAGTGATAAAATGTGGTATTTCATATTTTTTCGAATGCTCTTACCCGCATTCCACTTGCGTACCACTAAACAAATCTTACAAATTCTTACGTTCGTAGTCTATTTATAAGATTGCATATAAATTCTGCAGTTTATAGAGAAGATTTTGTGTTTTGAGGAGATTTGGCTTTGGGGAACTCGAATTTTACTCAAACAATGCAATTCATTGAACAGACTATCCCCTCTTAAAGTGGTATTTCAAAATAATTCCTTGGTACCATGAGCAGTACTTAATTTAATTTACTTTTATTCGTATCACCTAATAAGTAATGGAAAAGTGTACATGTGAATATAATTTAAGATGTTTCAAAATGTGTATAAATTAAGTTCATGGAAAGAAAAAAATTTTATGAACTTGTTAAAACACGCAAAAATAACTGCTCGCTAGATAGAATGAAACAAAAATACGTGCTGTAAAGATTCAAACTCATGAATATTGTTAGCCTCTTGTCCGAAGGCAGCACTACTATCTATTGTGCCAGATGGCATAATAAGTTCGTTAGTCGTTTACTGCAGTATATATACGTAATGGGACAGAAGGATACGTACGCGTGACACGACTACTTGAAAATATACGTACTCCTTTTGAAAATATATACTTATTTATTCAGTAACATTGAACTAATACGCCAAGTCTGAATACTTTTCTAATTTACACAAGAGACTGGCTGTAAGCGTCATAATTTAATCTTAATCGCAACAGTTTTAGTTCACAATAATACGGTATCTCAATAAATATATATCCGCCATTTTTTCTTGTTGCTTTAGACTAGACGCTAAATTATTCGCGCGGCATCTATCTCCTGCGTTAAGTTTGCGATCGTTTTCATTGTCGACGGAAACTTTGTTTTTACAAACTGAGCAGTCGTATCAAAACTAACGCAGTATGTGGTTTTTGTGTCGTGAACGAATGCAAAATTGCTTTGCGTTGCGATCACTATACGTCTGCTGGTCATGTATCGTAGTTGTTGAATGCACGACGACAGCACAGCGATACGTCAATAAGGTTTAGCGGCCACCTGTTCTACCATTTTGCGCAGCATAACCAACGCTATTTTGCAGCATGATAATGCTCGTTCTCGTACAACTCGCATAACACTTCAGGTTCTATGATATGCGGACACCAATCATTTGTCTGCTAGTTCTCCATAGTTTACCAATATTGAAGATGTATGGGGTGTGATGGCGCTAATTTCGCAACACCGACAAACAACTGCCCAGACACTGGCTGATTTACGTGAGCAGTTGTAGCAGTTATTATGGTGTGTGCCTCTGCACAAAATCCTCCACCTTTTAGAAGAAATGCCGCGAGATGATGCTCTGTTGCATACTGAACGCATGATAACGCATTATAACCTACGCGCCCTGTATGCGTGAAATCAATCCACTACACATTTGTACTTTTATATATGAGCTTTTACAGGTTTAACAAAATTATTTTTGAGAAAATAAACTGCAGCAATTTCTATATCCAGCAGTGTAATATAAACTCTTTAAGGAAAAATGTCCAGATAGCTTTTTGTTTTTTTTCGAGGGAACAGAGTGATCGCACAGTTTCGTATGCACCGACCGCCAAAATTATTTTCCACATCCTGGAGCAACATACTGCAATCTTCTTGGCATATGTAATGGATAAAAAAAATACCAGTGATTTCAGTGCTGGCGGAAGATGACTTTCTTCATGAATGACTACGGCAGCTTCAGACAGAACATGGATATACCTATTAATTTGCTTATAT
>NQII01001396.1:308304-390615 GCA_002778355.1 Clitarchus hookeri
ACTGACTGCTCGCGTCGAACTCCCGTCGTCCGGCTCCGAAAACCGGACGTCTCGCGGAAGGACCTCCAACCAACTGCTCCGTTTCCCTGTTCGCGCCTGACTGCCTCCGACTGACTGACCCGTTCCTTCCTTTCTCTCCTCGTTTTGTAGCCCGCCATCGCCATATTCAAACTGCCTCGTCTCTGCACGTGGTCCGGGGAGCTTGATGTGTCTCCCTGAGTAATAAAACACGTGTGTCCGGCATTGTCTCTATCGATTCTGATATGGGCGCTTCATTGTCTCGTTCTGCACGTGCTACTTGGCGGGTGGCCTTTGGTTCAGCGCGCGCATGTGGTCCTTCCCTTGTCCCCGGATATGGCCGCTATTCTTCCCGTACGCCCGCTAAAACTCTCCTGGTTTATTACAGTGAAGCCCGGGGCAGGCGCAGCTGGTGGTGGGATCTCGGTGTCCCTTGGGCAGCTGCAAAATGTGGCTGTGGCCGCGCCCTGGTGCTTTCCGTTGTCTCCGGAGGCCGTCTGCACGTGCAGGAACAGTGGCACGTGCAGAAACCTTTAGTGGCCCGCCTTTGCAGCTGTGAGGCGCTACTGCATATTCCTGGTGGTATCCTTTCGGCACGTCCGCCAGACCCTAAATCCTTATTGCGGGCTTCGCCTGCGAGCTTCCCTGAGTGTGTGTTCTGACGGCAAAAATATAGGGACGCGGGAAGCGTCAGTCTTTTAGTACCTTGTAGAATTGACATTCTGTTTAATTAGTTCTCGCAGGCGTTATGGCATAATAGCTATTATTTTACTGGTATATTCGGAGCCAATCTTACACCATCCATCCTTGAATATTTTCTCTAATTCTTTTGTGGACCTAATTGTTGAAGAATGCTGTCATATTTAGAGTTCATTGCAAAGGTTTTCTATGGGAGTCAGGTTGGGTGATTGAGGAGGTGTGTTTATGATTTTGGGGTAGTTATACGAAAGCCAGCTTTTGGCAAATGTACGACATGTGTTTTGGGTCATTATCTTGGTAGAAGTTAAACGTGTTCCTAATTCCCAGATTATAGCCACTCTTGTGTAGGTTTGCGTTCATGATGTTGAAACAGTCTTTCTTTTTCACTGTCCCATTGACACATACAGCCTCTCCAAAACCTTGTTATGAAATGTGGGGTCAGGCCCTTATCTGAGTGGCCTGCCTGGACACACCTTCACTTATTAATCCAGGACACCGGCCATGATCGCTGAAATTCGTTATGAAAAAGCCAACCAAATATACCTCCTCCACCAGCCAGTAAACGGGGACAACCCATTCGATGTACGACAGTATAGTCCGTTGGCGGTGTGGCCATTGGAACGAGAAGACCACTGAAGATGGGTGTGTCCGACCATAGACGTGCGCCATCATAATTAGCCTCTGGAATCATGAACAAGTTTGGTTCTCTCCAATTAGGCTTTACTCAGAACGTGGCCAGTTAATTCTTATTAAAATAATATAATTTAATATTATAATATNAGTTTGGTTCTCTCCAATTAGGCTTTACTCAGAACGTGGCCAGTTAATTCTTATTAAAATAATATAATTTAATATTTCAGTTTATTTGCATAGCTCCCCACGTTTATATTCTATCATATTTATTTTAAAAAATATATTTTACCACTTTTATTATATATGAACTTGTTTTATATAGTGTTCATTATATAAATCTTATCAATAATGTTGTATACCTCTATGTAACCGTTAAGGATAAATATCAACAAATTATCAAAACCATAACAATGGTGCAGGCTTGGTTCCTCCCTACCATCTGATTGCTTCGCATCACTTTTTCTGCCATTTACCCCCATTTTAATAAATTCCTCACCCAGGCTTATTTCCATATTTGTTATAACAGAATTTCAGCCACAGCCACTATAAACAATAAGACTTTTAGCTTTTAAATAGCTGTATAATCAAAAGGATGTCATAAAATCTACTTTTAAAATGTATTAGTTTTACTTTATAAATCAGTTTTAACAGCCCAATATCTAAACTTACAAAGCAATTAATTAAAACCTAAATAATAAATGTTATTAAATTTTAAAGAATTTCAGTATAAATCGTATGTCCCTAGTTGCGTATATTTACCTCCGCAATTCCATTCTAGTAATTTGAATTAAGATATAGATCACTTGTGTGCACTGAATGTAGTTATTTGAAATGAAACTGTTAGTGTAATAGTAATTCATAGTCACGAGACAATTTCCATTTAACTAACTTTTAACTCAAGTTAATTGATTAAATTCTATACCAGACATAATAAAATAGTTAGATGTTATTGTGCTCGGATAATGGTACAGGATTTTATTATGCTCTCCCATCAGTCATCATATCTTAAAGAAAGAGGCATATAAATAATATATGTCAGTAAACAATGAAATGTTTGTACGCTAATGGAAAGTCCGTATTACGATATAAGTTGCCATATTGAAGGACGAGTAGTCGCTTCTACATGCCAGGCGACGTGACCCAGTTGCAAGGTGCCGAGACAACATGTTCTGGCATCAGCACTTCCCAGCGCCCGCCCCGCAAATGTTTCCCCTTTCCCATTTTAAACTCTACTTGTGTTTTTCTAGTTTTAAGTTCCTCATACTCCCAATATTCTCATACACTTTCCACAATCTATTGACATACGTACATGTGGCAGAATGAATTTTGTTGTGTTCATGCATTATTGTGAATCACGGACTTAGCTCATTACTTGGGGTTTCAGATGTACTGAATTGCACACCTGACCTGAAGCGGATGCGCAGACTGCTAAACCTGTCATGAGATGGTATAATTGTGTGCATTTTCAAGGGTTTTTAACGAAATGGGAGTAATAACCGAGAAACGCCCATTTCGAATGTGACTGTACGCTCTCGATTTACCCACATCCACCCAATTGTCAGGAGTTCTTGCTCAGGAGGTAAAACATTTGTTTCACCTGAGACGTGGAGCAATCTTTGGGCCTCTGACAGAGCGGTAACCCGACCAGAGATGCCTTTCTTCTGTGCTCTACTGGCCTTGAAAGAGTACAGGCAGTAAAGGTGCAATTTGATGTGATGAACTTTTGCTGTTGGTTTTTTATATACTACACAGTACCTTGAAAATATACCACGAGGGTACTTTCGCTTTTTACCACCCTGTTGTAAGTCATTTCGTAGATATTTCCCCAATCCCCATATGCTACCCTTTTGTGTGGAAGTAGAATTGAAATTAGTGCGTACTTAATAATTTATGTATTACTTTCATCTCTACTATCTTCTATTTGCATAATCAGTGTCATAATGTATAACCTATACTAAGTGTTGTCCATCGGCCTTGATAACATTTTATTCGTGTGTGGACGTACTATTATACGTAGTTACTCTTTATCTATGAGTTTGATCTGCGCACTCATATAACTGCAATAAATTATATTCAGAAATTTTTTTTTATGAAAATACGTATTTGTATAACTTCCCAATTTGTGGGCATTGCCTAAGAAGTGGATTTTAAACAGAAACATACATTAGCGTAAATATTTTATTGCCTTGGATTATAATTGACGAAGACTCTTCAGAAATAAATTAACTTTCTCGCATGTCCCATCATGCAAGCTTCCAAGGTCGGGCACACCAAGAAATATATTAAACCCAAATGTAGATATAATAAGACCATAATAGAATTAACCAGTAAATTTTAAATAGCCCCACTCCTTATAAAGTATAAGGGCCACATAATTTCTTTAAAGTTAACTTTTATTGCAAACGAGTGTTAGGATAAGTTGTGAAAGCATTACGTTAGTAAATTTCCTTGTATGTTTCAGAACAACGGTACCGGACGTTCATGAACAGCAGCAACCAGCAGTGACGTCGCATCTTCTCATCCAAAGTCCCTCCGGAGGGCAGGGTAAGCAGTGTTCGCGATAGCAAAGGCAGCAGGACACCTGTTCTGACGCCACACTCAGCTTTGTCAAGGGGCGCACTTTCATTACAGAGCATCATTACGGTTCATCGCAGGTCGCAAGTCGTATACAGGTAACCAGCGGTTTCCATATTTTACCTACACCACTTACACTGCACCCTGTAGCTAACAGTAAAACTTACATAACAGCTTCAATCTAAAAACTTGTTATTGCTGAACCAAAATATAATCAACTAAAACCTATTTAAATTACCCATAGGAGTCCTGTAAATTCAAAGATTCGTAAATTATAATGTATTTTGGAAAAAAAAAACCTATTTTTAAACACCTTTAAGATTCAAAAGAATTTGATATAAATAAAGTAATATTTCAATGCTAGAAACAATATGCATATTAACGAAAAAACTACTATATTAAAACAGTCTACTAATTTAACAATGTATTGTTTACGTCAATTGTGTGACAAAGAGGCGTCTAATAGAGATCTTACTTTCTCTGTCGTACTTAGTGTTCATGTTCCGAATGTGTACATTGTGCTTAATAATTAAATAGATCTTGATGAGTTTCACTGAACTTTTGACCAATAGATACATGGCGAAAAAATAAATTATTATTGTACTCCAGTATACAAATATATTTATTTATGTGGAATAAAGGGGTTCCGTAGGGATGGATGCAGTATAAACATTTAATGTCGTGCATATCTCGGGACTTGGAGGCCGAAGAAGAGTTGAAACGAAGGCAAGATGTTTGAGCTTGTGGAAGAACCGTCATGACATTAGAGGTCGAGCTTTCGTGGGGTAAATTTGAAGGGGTGGAACACTAAATATTACTATCGATGGTAACGGACTGCGAAAATTGTGACACTACAATTAGCTTTAAAAATATATATATATATTTCTATCCCTTTAATTTTAATTGGCGTCAAATATTTTCACTGAAAATTTTATATTTATATATATATATATATATATATTTATTTATTTATATATACATAGTGTGGATATGTATTTTTACAATTGTTAATAGTTTTTTAATAATCTTAAAGAGAAAATTTATTGTCATCAATCCACGTTAAAATGCCAAAATATGTTTTTTTCGTTAATGTTTTATTACAATTATGTTTTTCGATTTTTCAATTTGTCTAGGGTTTCCGGTTTCATTTTCACGATCTTCCAGGTAAAAATTATGATATTTTATAGAACATAAACTATTTCCTCCTTAGTACACGAGGGCGATGTCCAACTGGAATGAGATAGCATGAACAGCTTGCATAAAGGCTTTTCGCTCAATATCCTATCTTCCATCAACATAAATAGAAACACATCTTAATAAAGTTAAAAGTATAATATTTAACACATTCATGAGACTTGAGGAATTCAGATTCTCACACTTTCCTTCCTAAACCATTTTTATCATAAACGTTTAAAGTTACTTCTTGAGTTTGAAGGCTTTTTGAAATAAATATTAACATTAATTAATATTTTAAGGTTTACACTATAAAATGCCGGTATTTCATAGGTGTTGTCTTTATGTAACGTCTACTACAAAAAAATTAACGAATACAGTATAGTTATTTTTAAGTATATTTGACTTTGAATTGAAAATTTTACTTAGCGTTCGGGAAATTTATTGCATTGTAATTCAGCAGGTCGTCTTAGTCCGTTACACATAATTTTGTTATCATATGCATAACTCGATTGACAGATCTTATATTAATACAAAAAGGATTATGAACATAAGTCTATTTCATAAGCATGTGGTATGAAAAAACGAAGTTATGTAGACCACTAGGCAAGCGTAAATCCGGCATGTAAATATCTCTGCCAAACGAGCTGTAAAAATACTCCTTCACTGAAAAATAAAGTGAAGAGTTATATGGCGGTACTTCAAACATAGTGGATATATATTATTTATTAAATTTCACATTTACATATAAGTGTGACAGCCATTTGTGTTAACACACAGAAGTTCATAAATGGTTGACACTTTAAATACCAAATAAATTCCCATATTCTTACAGGTTTTAACTACTTAATAAAAAAAAGAAACACAACCTATACCCAATAAAAACCTCTTCATAGAAAAAAAGTTACTCTATTATTGTTAATACGATATCTTCCTATGCTCCTTATCTAATTCGAAATTGATATTAATGTTTTGTATTCATAGTGGTTACCGTGAATTATTTAAATGGATCTGGCAAGTTTTTAAGGGGTCTCAGTACTATGGATCGTTAATAATTTCCCTGACTTTTGTGGTCAATATCCAATAACTAAACTTTAATGTTTTGGCACAAAGTAGAGCGTTGGCATCAAATAAAATTGTTTTCTACATTACCCTTTTTTGATCAAATACATTCGCATACTCTATTGTAGGACAGAATTCTTAACATAAAACTTACCAATGCTTTAATAAGTGGCCCGTGCCACCAGTTACAACTACGAGCTAATAGCTAGATCTGCGTCTTCTATTGAAACTGAGTACTGTCTGGTTTATGCTGGTACTGTTCCTTAGTTATCAGAGTGAAGTCACAGGCGCAGCCAAAAGAGACAGATTTATCACTTGTTTCACTCTATTTGCGGTACGTGTCTAGCTCGGAGGCAAGTCTTCGACAACAGTTGTCCTTCAGACTACAAAGCCAACATGTACCAATCATAACCATTAATAATTACACACACATATGTACGTGCAAAAATACATATACATATTTATATAGAGAGAGGGCGTGAAAGGTAGATAAATAGATAGATAGAGAGACAGATAGGTAAATTATAATAAATTGAACATTTGAAAATTATCCCTTCTGTATTCATGCAGACTACAGAAAAATTATTGTTTTGGAAGTTTGTTACCATAGTTATTTGGAAAGACGTTATTACAATCGTGGAACTCTCTATATACCTGTATACCCCTCTGTTTTGCTTCATTGTACGAATAGTTCATCAAATTGAACTTAACAATACTTGGTGCAGTGATAGGATCTTTGAAGATCAGTTTATTCCCCTTTTAACAGCTTTATAATTTTACTACATTCAGCATTCCATCAAGTATGATTTGAGAGTCCCAGAGTTCTCATACACAGACGATTACGTGGATAAATATATAAGATAACGCAATATCCTGTTATCACAAACTTAGATCGAAATAGTAAAATTTAAATTCTCTGAGGTGCATAATAAACTTACACACACGTTTTAAAAAGGCTGCTGCAAAGAGAAAATAAAATTACGTTAAATTCTACCACTGAACATAAACTGCACTCTGTAGTATATTTACAATACTTTAGAAAATAAAATTTTAATAAATTTAAGAGTGGGTGTCTTAAAGTTATAATACTATCCAAACTAAATGAAACGGGATTAACCAAAACCAATGTGATAAAATTGAAATGTACTGACAGTTAAAATATTAATAAATTAACTTGTGGGATAATACTGTCACACCACAACGGCATAGATAACATTCTAGGATAGTTTACATCTTGGGTCAAGACGATGGTTCTCTTCACATTCCGAATATCAGCTGAGCCATCTAGCGTCGATGTAGATATAGATAAATATAAACTGAGGAAATTTCGTCTCTAAGGTATGTAAGACAAAAAAGAAATAGAAATGGGAATGTGCACACATGACTTTAATTATTTAGGATTACGAAGAAAACCACAAAAAATGCCATCATCAGAAATTTCAGTACAAAAAAAATNCATGACTTTAATTATTTAGGATTACGAAGAAAACCACAAAAAATGCCATCATCAGAAATTTCAGTACAAAAAAAATTAAAGACACAGATAATAAAGAACAGTCCTAAGTAAGTGAAAAACCGTGTAGTAAGCTTTTTAATAAACGTAATTTTTTTCATTAAATATTCAAAGCCGAGACCATAGTATCGAGTTACTGCAATCTAGAAACCCCAAAGTAGGAGTACGCAAAATNATGACTTTAATTATTTAGGATTACGAAGAAAACCACAAAAAATGCCATCATCAGAAATTTCAGTACAAAAAAAATAAAAGACACAGATAATAAATAACAGTCCTAAGTAAGTGAAAAACCGTGTAGTAAGCTTTTTAATAAACGTAATTTTTTTCATTAAATATTCAAAGCCGAGACCATAGTATCGAGTTACTGCAATCTAGAAACCCCAAAGTAGGAGTACGCAAAATTTATGTAGATCTGACGGAAAACTTCACAAATAAATACAGGTACTCTATAACGATTAAGTATCACAATTCTCATAATACGACTTGCAAAAGCTGTAGGCATACCGCGAGATGATTTTGCTTTTGTTTCGTATGCAGACCAGTCTCATAGCAGGAGAACTATGTAAAGAAATGCTCCATTATTTATTCTATTGGTATTCAAACATTAAGAATTTTATAGAATTTAATTTATTCCAATGGCATTGATTTTTTCCACGTAAATTTACACAGCAACATAATACAAGCGACGAACACAACATTGCAAAACTGTTCTGGAAAATAAAACTGGTGCAGCACACGTATCACACTAGCCATCTGCAGCCAAGTTATTCATTTAAGGTAAATAAATGCCCGTTTAGAGTAAAGAATACAAAGGGCACTGAAAGATGGTGCATGTGATAGCAGTCATATAATTATGCACATTCCTCTAACTATTTCCTTATACTCGGTACGAGTCATATACGGTGGCATGTACTCCACTGCGATATACGGAATAGCCTGTATAAGTCAATTTCAGCTTATCATGGAGGCCCAATTATTCAAACAGATACAAACGATTTTAAAGTTTCAGAACAAAACATTCCTTTTTTGTAGCCTACGCACAATAAATTTATCGAATTACTCACCGTAGCTCAACCAATCAGTCAGTTCCACTCCTCCACAATATAGTCAGATCTAATTATTCGCCTTCGCAAAACCAACTCAATTCATTCCATCCCCTTATCAAGAAATCGTCAGCGAACACTACAGTGCAATGATAACTCACGTTTTCAGTTTATACCACCAGGCTGCACCCATGTTGCCCAATTCTGAGATTTTCTCTTCCACTACACTTTCTCCTTTCACCACTACTGCACGCTGATACCAGTATATAAATGGCCTCAGTAGTCATTCTTCCACCTACTGCTGCAATCATTGTCACCTGCTTGAGTTGCTCGCGTTTTAAGTATAAAAATTTTTTGTCACCTGGAATTTCACATCACAGAGAGCAGACATGCTGTTCCAGTTGGCAGAAAATAATTTCGGAGATCATCGCGTAAGAGGCTACACCCACTCGCGGTCCTAGATACGGAAAACAAACTCTTCTAATAGAAAGATTATGAATGCTCTGAAATAATGTATTGTGAATGAGAGGTGTGTGGCTGTGGCTATAGATGGCGGTCTTCGGCTCGACTCGGACGAAATCGGCAGTCTTCGGCTCCACTTGGACGAAATCGGGAGTCTTCGGCTCGACTCAGATGACCTCCGAAGCCTTCGACTCAGGATTACCAAATGTAACTTGAGGTGCTGAGCAGCGCATATGTATGTTTCTGGGAGCTGGTTACCATATTGGTTTTATAGGCATATATTATGTCAAATAGTGAATCCGTATTTACTAAACAATAAATAACTACTCTTTTAAGTAAAAATTAATTAAAAAACATTTGTTTTAATTTGTACCGAAATTTTACAAGGAGTCGTGCAGAATCATGCAAAAGTCTCTCATTCAGTTACTTAATTTCCGGTCTCCTCTATTGAAGTCTAATTATTTCACGATGTCATAATCGGCACTTTATTCACTGTCTCGACCATTTTGCAGGAATAAATACTCTATTTAGAATTTTAATTTTAAAGTTTGTATATGTTATCAATCCAAGTTCACCATATAAGTAATGAACATCTTTACAAGTATTTTATAATTATGGAATGGATCGACATTTACCAACACTTTTAGAGGCTCACATGGTTATAATTTAAATACAAATTCTGCTATGTCCTTAAAACTTTGAATATACAAGGGCTGCTCAGGCAATAGTCAGTCTTATCTTTCGTTCTCTTCTCAGGCATAAATACGTTTATCAGTCCCAATCCTCCGCAATTCTCGCCAATCCTTCGCTTTCCTCATCACTAATCCTGACCAATTCTTAGCAATTCTCCACAATCTTGACCAATCTTCAACAAATCTCAACACTCCTCAGCCCAAGGCATTTGCACCATCTGGCACCTACTAATTTTGAAAACGTAAAACTATTTGCTTCCCAGCACCCGAGGGCACCACGCCGACCACCATCGGCACCGGCAGCTTTTCTTGTTGAGGCCTGCAATGACCACTGCTATCCCACCACCACTACGATCTACAAAGTACGAGGTGTAGTACACCATCTTTTTCGAGCGAATTACAGTCAAGCAGTCAAGTGTTATGCCAATGCTATCCCGGGGTTCAGGTGAGTTGAATTCTGCTTGGGCGACCCTCGGTATGGGGACTTGGTGGAAAACATTAAAGTATATGACGGCGTGAGTCACGCTCGCCTCTACATCTTCAATATATACAGTATGTTATGACAGTGTACACATTTGCAAAAAATTACACATCTATGTTTCTGGCAGAAAACTATGGTATGGATCAATGGCCAGATGGAACCAGTAAACTCTCTATGGTATGATGGTGTATATAAAAGATGCTGCGAAGGAAACATATTTGATCTAGCCTGTGGAAAGCAGACAACAAAGTCCAGTATATACATTAAAAAAATTACTTGTTCGTTCAAGCATTGCCTAATACCGTAGTGTGTTGCGAGCCTGGAAATTGGGCTGTCTCTCACATTAACCCNACTTGTTCGTTCAAGCATTGCCTAATACCGTAGTGTGTTGCGAGCCTGGAAATTGGGCTGTCTCTCACATTAACCCGGCCACAGATGTTCCTGCCAGACACAGATGTGATGTTTACAAGCCTAGAAATTGTGCTATAGTTCACATGAATCAGGCATCAGGTGTTCGTATCAGAAAAATATTGGTGTTTCCTTTTTTTCAGCAGGCATACACACTCTCATGATGAACTGTAAATAACTGGCTTCACTAGCTTTGGTGTTCTATGAAGACTTTTTCTGATGCGTCCCTTCGTGATGTGGGAGAGTAAAACCTACGGTTATGAGCCACATTATATTATACTTTGGTATTTTTGGCGACGATGCACACGGAGAGTATGAGAGTGGGTGATGATATTTGGGCGACTCTTAACAACGACGTATTTAGAGCCGAGTGGGGAGTGTGGCTAGTATATACAAATACTGTACTTCAAAAGCATGCATGTGTGCAGACTCTGTGTTCTGACACTGCGCAGGTGCATACCTGTAAAAATGGAGAGAAAGAACATAATCATGCATGTGTACAAAGTGTGAATATCTGATACTGAAAGATACAGACAAGTAAGTAAACATTTTTACAAGGATAACTTCGGACATGAAATTTTCCTTTTAGCAGTATCGGTTCTTTCATATATATATTGTCCTAATAAGTAAATAACTTATAATATGACCGCATGTAAATACATACAGCAGACTATCCACACTCGTACTTCGGGACCCACCACGTCACCGCCCCACATGCCAACTACCGTGCATTAGAGGCGCGTACGTTCCCCGTCCTTTGTGCTGTACTATGTCCACAGGACATGTTGGCCGAATCATGGCACCAGAGTTAGCATTCTTAACTACCACTCTCCAGGCACCGAGCTCGATTCCTGGCTCGGGCAAGAATATTTAGCCTGGTTTGCAGATTTCAGAATAATTTTCGTTCTTTACCTTATGAAAGTAAACGCATTACATTCCTACACAACGCCCCTACCGCTGTCATATCCTACCGTAATAGGCATCCCAATTATTTTTTTGTTGGAACGTTAAACAGAGGCGTTTACGGACCGGGGTTACTTCTTTAAAATGGATGGTGGTGCTCTTCTCCATCATCTCTGAAAGTTTGTAAAATCACACCTGATAGACCTGTAAATATTGCAGGCACAAGCATTTATTAAAGTAAAGAAAAATGGAATAAATGGAAATGTTACATTGTAGATAGTGTCGTTAGTTTTTCTTACACAAAAGAAAAAGTTAAATTTATTTATCTTCACATACTGTATTATAGTCGTCAATCAAATGTGAAATAATCTTAATTTTTTATTTTTTGTTTGAGAATAATTACAGAATTGCATTCTGCGCTGTGATTGATAAATATGTTATCAATGCACTTTTATTAATTTATATAATGTGCATAATAAAACCCCAAACATACTTTGTAGCAGATACAGTTAAGTATATTAAGTTATATGTTACTTCTCTTAAGCTCTGTGAATAGTTATACAATGCCACTCATCTGATCTACACAGTTACTAATANAAGTTATATGTTACTTCTCTTAAGCTCTGTGAATAGTTATACAATGCCACTCATCTGATCTACACAGTTACTAATGCTGAAGAGCAAATAACTTTATTAAAAAATTAAAGTTCAGTACAGGTACATTAAATTTTTAATTTTATATCAATTCGTGTATTCTGTAAATATTTGTGGGTTGTCATCTATCATAGTTAGTTTTTGTAACATGCAAACCTATCCGTAATTCGTCATTACACCAAAGTACTTATTGGTAGCATTAATCTTCCAAGAGCAAGTTGCTTACTCAAAGCATGTATCATTACACTGGTCAATATGATTTTTTTCACAAGGAAACTGAATAGCGCTCCTAATTCAAATATGTAATCTCATTTCTTCCATCAGGTACAGTTTTCTTGTGACAGTAATTTTCGCATAATATACTTCTGTATGACGCTACTCGCTACCTGTGAGATACAGGGTGGGTCGTAGGGTACGAGTTACCTCTCTGGCGCAGACTACGGGCGCCATGGATGTCGAGGGTTGAAACCTCGGGCAATGTTATGTCCGCTTTCCTTCTGTAGCCATAAGGGCAAAGCTTCGTCTGGGGCGAGCTTGTTTGGAGGCGGGTCGTACTCGTTCTTACCAAGATGACTGTGATCCTCTAGGACGGGAGAGGCGGGGGGAAGCAATAACTTGGTCTGTCAGTGTTTTAATAAAGATGTCTATATTAGGCAAAAAATATACACACACTGTCCGAATTTGTACCAAGCAAGTTGGGAGTCTTAAGGGCGGATCAAATACCAAAATTTTTACGGATTTTAACGTGGTGGATGTTAGGCGTCGGGGACTCAAAGGCTTCTTAAGCAACGAACGCTAGCACTTAGCTCTATCTGACTAGGAGCTTTCCCGCGCGTCTTGATACGGCGGTGACACCACTAGACCCCTCTGTCTTTTACCACGCATCACACTTGGGGTGCCTTGGCGACACTCCTAGACGCCTTCTGCCTNAGGTGACACCACCAGACCCCTCTGTCTTTTACCACGCATCACACTTGGGGTGCCTTGGCGACACTCCTAGACGCCTTCTGCCTTTTCCCACGCGTCTCGACTGCCTGACAAATTTTGCATTATTTTAGTGAGCAGATGGCTAGTAGCCATTATTGAAATTTGAAGTGAGCCTGGCAACACGTGTAGTGGTTTCCTGCTCTAAGTTGTTTTTATTTGTATGTTTTATGAGTTTTATAAACGTTTCAACATGCCAAGAAAGTGTTTAAATCAACCAAATAATTTCTGCTACGTGTGTGGTGAACTCACCTTCAAGTCTCAGAGGCGAAATTTCACGCCACTTGTGAAAAAATGTTATGAGCTTTATTTTGGCTGTAAAGCTGGTGATTTCGGTAAAGACTGTGCCCAAAATATATGCTGTGTATCATGTGTTAGGCTTCTCACTGGATGGAAAAATGCAACACATCATATGCCGTTTTCAGTCCCTATGATTTAGAGAGAACCGAAGGGCCATTTAACTAAATATTATTTCTGCTTAAACAACATTAAAGGAATTAATTCCAAACCATAATATACAGTTAAGTATCCCAATTTGGCTTATGCAATGAGACCTGTGCCACATAGTGAAGAGTATCCTGTACCAAAGTGTCCCGATTTTAGGACTTTAAGTGATAACTCCGACTCCGACCCAGCTCATACTCAAGAAGAAAGAAAGGAGAGAAGTGACCCTGAATTGGAAGCAAGTAGTTCATCACAACCTCACCTTTTAACTCAAGAAGATCTTTATGATCTTATACGGGATTGAAATTTGTCTAAACAGTCAGCTGAGCTTTAAGTTCAAGGCTCAAACGTTGAAATCTACTCCAAAAAATATACACGGATATGCATGTATCGTAGTCGCGATAGTGATTTCAGTGAGTACTTATCTAAAGAAGGCCATTTATTTTTTTGTTATAATGCTTGTTAATTAATGGAAGTTCTTGGACATCAACACCAGCCAGATAAGTGGCGATTGTTCATAGACTCATCGAAATTTAGTTTGAAGGCTGTTCTACTGCATAATGGGAATGAATTACCATCAATACCTATCACGCATGCCAGTGATATGAAATATACATATGAATATATGAAATTGTTGTTAGAAAAAATTAACTATACTAAATATAACTGGAACATCTGTGGTGATATGGAGGTCATAGCTTTATTGTTATATTTGCAAATTGGATACACGAAATTCTCCTTTTTGTTATGTGAATGGGACAGCAGGGATAGGAAATCTCACTGCTTAAAGAAACAATCTCTAATTCCTGGGCATAAAAATATAAAAAATACCCTATTAGTGGATCCCGAAAAGGTGTATTTACCTCCCCCGCATATACAACTGGGGCTTATAAATTTTATTGTAAAAGCAATGGATAAAAAGTTTGCTGCATTTATGTATCTGAAATCTAAATTTCCTAAAATAAGCGATGCAAAATCAAAGGAAGGAATATTTATAGGGCCACAAAAAACATAACTAATAGCGGATGCTGTACATTTTGAGGAACTGTTACATCCACCGGAAAAAGCAGCGTGGAAATCATTATAAATATCTGTTGTGGATTTCTTGGTAATAATAAAGAAGAAAACTATAGTGAAATAGTGAGTGATCTTCTGACGTCGTGCAATGGAATGGGCTGCAACATGTCTTTGAAAATTCACTTCTTGGACTCTCACCTAGACTTCGTCCCAGAAAATCTTGGGGCTATCTCTGAAGAACATGGTGAGCGTTTTCATCAGCAGATTTTTACTATGGAAAAGAGGTACCAAGGCAAATGGAGTCCCAATATGCTGGCCGACTACTGCTGGACCATGAACAGAGACATCCCGAACGTTATATATTGCCGAAAATCATTATATAAAACTTTTTAGGTAAGCGTAAATTAGCCGTATATTTGTTATTTAGTGTTTCGTAAGTACTAATTCTTTTAAAATTTTAACACGTGCCACAAGAAAACCCTGCCTGATGGGAAAAATCTGAGAGCATATTTGAATTCAGCATGGTAAAGATAGTTAGATTTTGTTTATTTAGTCCTTGTTAAAGAAAAAACCCTTTTTTTTACCAGTGTTATTTAATGGAATTCGTACAATTACACGCTCTTACTGAAATTAAAAAAAAATGTGACAGCGTCTTTAAAACGTGAAATGCTCCCTTTTGATAACGGACAATAAAAATGACTCTGGCATAAACTTGTGCAGAATTCGGTACGAAAACCACGCATCAGTGGCTTCTGGCAAGCCAGAAGAAGAGAATGGACTTATGTAGTACAAGAAAAAATTGCTAGTAAAAAATTTTTTATTTCTTTGCCATCATATATTTAACATAACGTCACGGTTTTACTACTTGTCTAATATAACAATTGCTAATATTATGACTGAATTTGTATCATATACAACGGGAAATATTAGTACTTCGTCTTTTCAATTTGTATTTTGTCCTTTTTACTAAGGTTATTAGGATATTAATGCACTCGAAGATATTCGTTTTTATAAATTGTAAATTTGTAATTAGTTTTTTTTCTTAAATATTATTAGTCAGTATATGATTCAGGCTACTTATGGCAGTCTTGTTTACAGCTGCTTCCATGGTTACAGCTATGTCTACCCCAACATCGATGACGTGTACATAAACAAATTTAGCAGACTGCCAACCTCAATATGTAAACACGAAATATATTGCCACTGAAATAGCAGTAAACATTCTATTCTCAGAACTGTCAGAAAAACTCACTAATACGTGAGGGACTATAACATTTTTGTCGAAAGAAAACCAAATACATTTTGTTCGCTGCCTAGCTTTACTAATAAGATTTCAAAAGTATTTAGAGTTATCAATGCATTCAACATTTGCTGTAACAAAATATTTTTTATATTTTCACTTATTTCAAACAATTATAGAGTTCCAAATTATAGACTACGGAAACAATAACATTGATAATATCATTTTTTTGCATTTCCACAAGAAAATATTTTTCATTATGAGTGTAGGTTATCACATATAAAAAGGAATATAATTTTACATACAATTTACATTTTCTTAAAATTTAGTTGCCACATTGTATCATAAACAAATATTTCAACTTAAGAGATAATTTAATGTTAGTTTCAATTATCAGTCGACCCAAATTATTCGATCCACCTGTAAAAACATTATATCGACGTTCGTTTACTACAGTAAAAAAATTTAGTATTTTAATATTATATAGTCTCTGAACTGTCTTAAAAATTTTTAGTAACTAAACCAACGTAGCAAGTCTTAGATTTTAAGAAAATCTATCCTGAAGGAAGCAAAAGTATGAAGTGAATTTCATGGTAAGAACTCAGATTCCTATAAAGGCGATTCGTGGATGTTCACGACAGGAATTTTAGGGTGCGGGAAAGGGTGGTGGGCGAGAATGAAAGTCATTTGTGATGTTCCTATCGAAGAAAGCAGACTTTTTCCTTCAGACGCTGTCCTTCCTCATAATTTGCATCGCATTATGAGCACTGCTATTTGTGGAAACCACACAAGTGCAGTTACCCAAAAGAATGGGTGTTTTTTGCTTACAATGGTGTATCGCTGTTATCGCCATCTGTCGTCAGAAGTCTGAAATAGCTCAAGAGTTTTCCAGCTTCAGTTCCCAAATTCGTCAACAGGAACGACGCTAATCCGCAGACTCCAATGGAAACTTTCACATTAAATTTGACACTCGTTACGTTGTTTCGCAAATAGAACATTGTTTGCTAAAATGTTTATATGGCCCCTTTTTTGAAAGTACGCTACTGACACTCTTAAAACATATAAATTTACAAGGTCTACCATGATACTACTGGTTTCCAAACTTTGGTAGGAATCGGTTAATTATTTCTGGAGATATGCGGTAAAAATAAATATATATTAATGTAATACTATCTTACAAAATGACAGACTAAATAGTCTCCCTGCAGACATAGCTCATAATTGTATTAGATAATGTCAGCTTACTGAGTTGGAATTGGCTGAATGTTTTCGTAGATACTGCATACAAAAATTTTATATTTCTAAAGCAGCCATTCTGAGAATTATGTCAGACCCACTTTAAACGATTAAATTTACGTGGCCTACCATTTAACTACTTCTCTGCCAAATCTGGTAATAATCAGTTTATTGTTACCCAGGAAAGGACATAAAACTTATTTTATTTCATGTAGCGCAACCTTACAAAATGAACAGACAAGAAATGCTCTGTGAGAACACTTTTGAAAGTTGTAATAGATACTGCCAGCATACAAAGCTTATTTGAATTTGGTAGCAAACTTTTGTAGGTACAGGGCACTAAACTGAAATTTATATGTCGCGGTTACTTTGAAAATATATTTCTGAACCACTTAAAACCGGCCAGTTTTCAAGCTCACAATATATAATTTTTTATTTTCTAAATTTAGTAGAAGTAGGAAGCATAATGGCTTTTCGAGATTTGACAAAAAAAAAGTTTCGTTTGGCACTGTCTTACAAAAATTTATCAGAAGAGGCGGAGTATTGATATTTTTGTTGATCCCAACAGATACTTTAAGTACACTATTTTTTTGTCAAATTTGGTCAAACAATATGGTGGATATTGCAAACGAACATAAGATATATATATGAAAACCATATTGAAAATAGGTACATTACCAATTTAAATAGGTTAATGGTCAATTTGAATTTCATATATTTACGAAATCATTAATAGTATTTTTTGTGTGCCAAAATTGGAGAGAACTTGTTGTTCATCTTAGGGATCAATTTTACAAAAGAAAGAAAATGACCAATAATACTGTATACAAAATTACATGTGAAGTATAAACATACAACTGTTTAATGATCATTTGTTTACACATTAATAAAGCAAAATTATTTACGAAAATTAAACAATAATTTATTTGCGAGGCTTACTCATTGTCCTTTGGAAACACATGCCTGTAGCAATGTCTGTGCAAAATTATTTTTTTCAGTTAAAATATCTATTATATACTCCTTGGTTTGTTTGACGTCATACCTCCAAACACAGAAAATCTATCTTCTGACTGGCTACTTTCGTCAAATAAATGAATAACGGTGTGAGCTTACTAGCAATATATACGTTACTATAGTGGAAATTAGGTAACAGCACATTCTCGTGGATCACCGCAGTTCGAGTCGCCCTACATGTGCAGTTCCCTCCAAAAACAGCATGTGTCCAAAGTTACAGGTTACGAATGATTCGGTGATTTCACAAAAAAAAACACATGTCCCGGAGTTTTCCACATTAACGTTTGTAACTAAAAGTTTGTCAAATTATTAACTCCGGAAATTTTGTAGCTTTGGCTTTATACAACATTATAACAATACATAATCCGAAGAAAACATAATAAAAAGTATTACCCAAAGATAAATTCTATAATTAGGAAGCCAGTACTCATTGAGAAAATAATAGTCATATCATGTCTGCAACATCGCTAAGCAACATATCTGCATATTGTATACATATATAGTTGTTCACAGTTCAGAGTTTCGTATTTTTTAAGATGTGTTCGTCGGTCAAACTGGAAGTTCCCAATTGATATTGGCTATTATAAATCAAAATATTTATGGCCTATAAAGAGACCATTGTTAGGAAGGAAAGAGAATATCGTGAAACGTCTAAAAACGGTGGGATGCGAACATATTAATAATGAAAGGAAACCAGTTTGCTGCATAGGCAATGACTGCAAGTAAATGTTACTACATATTCCTAATACACAACTAAGCGGACAATGATGCATGCATGTACACATACACTGAGAACATCGCAAAATGGGGTGCTAATGAAGTGACATAATTTCATTACCTGAGTAACAAAACCAACTAGAAGGAAGAGCTAATACTGATTTGTTATGTTGTTCTTACTTTAAACGCTGGTATATTCCTTACATATGATCAAATTCCTCTTATTTATTTCCAGTGCACGATCACTCTTTCCTTTCAAACAACCAGGGTTTTTTCTTGATTTCTCGGTAGAAGAAAACCGCAACAGTAGATATACCAAATGAGTGGTGTGCTATAGCAAAATCGAACCGTGCGTACTTTCAGGCATTCAAGGCCGTGAGTGTGAACCAAGACACTAATTTCAATGTCTAAGATGCTGTGGGGCCTTGCATCAAATGCACTGAGAAAAAAGTAGTGAAACTAAAGTCACTGCGGATGTACAAATGGAGTTACCGTCCAACTTCATGATCGTACGAGATATGTGCAGCGGCACCTGGAGTACTGTTGCACTTCGAAATAGATCAAAGATGATAATTGAAATGGAATTTCACCAGCTGTATTCCACACCACTTCCAATAAACATGTTAAAATATAATGGAATCAGGAACCTGTTTCTTTATCTCTCTAACGAAGTTCAACAATAGAGTTGAAATCTGCTCTCATATGCTAGTGGCACGTGTTCTGGGAACATTTCAAGACAGCATGATGTCACCATGATATAATCGGACGATACTTGTAGAGACGATAGACTATACTAATTTTGTTCTTACGTCGTGTTGCAATAGTGCTACGTAGCAATTGACGTTTAAACGCTCAAATGATATTTGTTCATATCATTACGTTTGTTTTCTTTACATTGTTCAACTCCGTAACATCAGGTTTTGTCAACATTTCATAGGGATTTAAACATACTTTTCCCCTATTAAAACTCACTGTTAAGGTAGTTTCACTCACAGAAGACAATTATCAATATGTTTAATAAGTGATGACTCCAAAAAACTTACATATGTCTAATGATAACAGCATACATTTTCCCATCTCATTTAGTTATGATCAAAGTATGTGTATCACAGAAACAATATTAAAAATAATGTTATTTAAATTTGGGGAACAGTTTTTTCTTTTTCTTCAATAGGTAACATTTTGGACAACTGCTGTTTTGGTTTTGAACCCTGTAATTACGGAAAACAGGAAGAGTAACACTTCGATAATGAGTGGCCGAAGAAGGTTAAATTAAAGTCCTAGCTTCTGTTTGGATTTAAAAAACCAAGTTAGCTCCCGTGCTATCGTAAGAAGGAGTGGCATGAGTCGGACAAATTTAGTACGGATTCTGTTCCGTCATAAGTTCCATCCGTATCATGTTTCTTTCCNCCTCCCGTGCTATCGTAAGGAGTGGCATGAGTCGGACAAATTTAGTACGGATTCTGTTCCGTCATAAGTTCCATCCGTATCATGTTTCTTTCCATCAACAACTGCATGGGAATTATTTTGAGAATTGCGTTAACTTTGGTACATAGATATTAAGGCACAATATACCAGACTTCTCATTTATCATGTTTAGGGATGAAACAACATTTACAAATTATAGCAAAATCCACCTCAGTTACATGCACTATTAGTCAGTTAACAATCCCCAATGACTTCGTTAAGTGGAACGTTTGCATACATTGAGTGTAAATGCGTGCTGTGGAATAGAGAACCATCATATAATAGTTCTTTTTTATAGAAGCAGCACTGGATTACCAATAGTGTGTCAACCTCCTAACTGGCTATATTCCACACATGTTAGAAGGCCTTTCACTGCAGACTAGGAAGATCCTGTGGCATCAGCATGATATTCGCCCAGCTCATAGCGCCAGACGTACTACAACTTGTCTTACCCGATTGTTTCAAAATCGTTTGAATAGACGAAGGGGACCTGTAGGTTGGTCTGCCCGTTCACTAGACCTAACCCGTTTAGATTTTTTTCTGTGGGTAACGCTAAAAAAAGACACTATTTACCAGGACATATCGGCTTCACCAGATGACATGAAACAAAGAATTACAACTGCCGGTTAAGAAATGTCTGCTGAAATTCCACAACTTGTGCAGCAATATTTACACTGCAGACTGGAATCTTATTCCATAGATGGTGGTCTTCATTTTGAACACAACCTGTGAAAAACAATTTTTCACTTTACTTTTTACAATTCGCAAAAGGTTTTATTCACTTTTGTATTTCTTAAGAATTTGATGATACATGGTTCTGTAAAATCACACAAATTTAAAATATATAACTTATGTATTCATGCACATTCAGAAGAAAACCACACACGCTAAACCAGAAAATTTGAACATACGATTATAGCAGCCTGGTAACAAAGCAGTGAAATGGAGTAGACAACTGTGGGTATTTAAAATTTACATATTATAATAAAACGTAAACAAATTGCACATGAATCCTGCGAAAAACCCAAATGGCAATCTAATGGCCTCTAGTTTTATTTCTGTGATGTCGATACAGAATGCGTTGTTCCATATGACAAAATTTAAAAAATGTTCAAGAAATACAATTTATAATACTTTTAAAATCTGTGACTGTTCTGAAATTATTAGCCTTTGCCTAAACTTCACTACTGTAAAACAAGCACACCAATAGTACATTTCATTTCCGAAATATTAGCGTTGCAATTCAAGCCGATTGATCCTGCATATGCGCACAAACTATCTCATCAAAAATATCCGCACATATATGAGAAACAGTACAAATGTCCCTCGTGTATACTACCCTATATAGGACAATAATACGGGGTGAGTCTTTGTTACAGCTGTAACTCTGCGAGCAGTTTGGCCGACCATTCTTCTTGCAGCATTGTAACAAAAGTAATGAGTGTGGTAGGTCATTAGGGTCAGACTCGTAGTCGCCGTTCCATTTCATCGCAGATGTGATCCATGGGACGGAGGTTGGGACTGTGGGCTGACCAGTACATTTCCGGCAGAGGCGCGTTGTGAAGTGTTGCAAGGTAAGCTGACTTTATCTATGTGCTCCACCCTGTTGCATGCTATTTTACACTTCCACTACTAAAGCGTAGCTCGGGAGTTGACGCAACAGGACGCGTGTATTGGTTCCTCGCTGCTCGTTTTTCAGTGCTCGGAATATATTCAGTTTTCCTAGGCTGCACGGTGGTTACTGGTTCCTGATGCGTGCATCGAAAATGTACAGTAGCGAGCAAGAACCAGCTTACCTTACCTTGTAAGAGTTCACTTCAGGCCACTTATTTCCGTCGACAAAACGCTCACGAACAGACCGTGCTATAAGGCACAGTGCATTGTCATGCTGAAACATAGAGTGATCTTCTCTGAACTGGTTATCTGCCTTGACCAAAAGGCCGATATTCAAAATGGTTTTATAGTCTTCCACCACCATGTAGATACAATGGTGTGCTTTTGCACATTGTATTTTTGTATCGCTCTCTAATTATGTGACCTCACAGCGCTGAGAACTGTCTGAAATGACCCATAAGAATGTAGAAAAATACCACATTTTATTATGTTTGAACAGAGATTAATGAATATGTATGAAGTGTAGGCTAATGCTGTTTTCGCAAGAGTAAGCTGAAGAGACGCTTCATGATTTCATATTACTATCAAATACTCATTTAAAATGAATAATTTTTTAATGGTTGTTAAAAATATATACTGCTGGTTGTGGCACGAGAGTAGCTTTGGATCGTGTATGATTTTTACAGAAAAAAGTATATTTTATAGACCACGAAGCTTACATGTATTTGTAAACTTGGACATCCTTGGTTTCATTTCATTCGTGCCAGCAAAGTTGGAATTTTATTACGAAGTTCAATAATTTTACTTCCACTATGTATAAGAATTGCTTATATTAAATATTAATGTTTACTTACGTACTATGTTTGCAATTTAAATCGCCAGGTCATCTTTAGAGTATCTAGCCTTCAAATTATGCGATTTTAGAAACTAAAGATAATTAGGCTGTGCAAATAAGCTTACGCGAACTTTATTTAATTTAATGGACCTAATCAATCTGCTTTTAAGGCAGGTGCTCTGTGCAAAGAAGATCGTGATAATACATCTTACCTTCAGAGTGTGTGTTAACTGCATATACATGTCATCTTCTACTCCACCTTACTCGTCACTCGCACGCAGAGTTACAGGTCGCCAGAGATCATGTTAGTCCAATGCAGGAGTTCTGACCAATTTTGCTAATCTGTGTTGACTTCATCATTCTTTGGTTAGTAGGCAGGTAGGTAGATTGGTTGGGCTATGCGACTCGTCAATTGCGTGGTCTTAAAGATATGGGCAAAATTCCTCAGACAGTGGGAAATTGAGATATAATAAGACGTGGTATTTATTTTTAAAACCACCGTGTTATTCGTTAGAAGGTATTTCGGGAAACCACATAAGTAGATAATAAATGCGGAAGATGTTTCAGGGCTTGCTGGGGAATGACTTTATCCAATTGACCTTGACCTTCATTTGAAAAAAATTTTACATTTAACCTTGACCTTTGTCCTTGACCTTGCATGGCCCATTTTCCCCGGAAAACACTATTAAAATTCTATAACGTCCTACAAAAATCCCCTACTTTCCAACCTAATCTGCAAAATTTCCTGCATGAAGTTGTTTTCTTATTCAAATTTATATGAATCACTCAGTCTAAAAATAGCATAACATTGTTTCCAGAATGTTCCAATTCATGCTCTATCATTCTACATTGATACATCATGCTCTGTCATTCCATGTCGCCATATTTTTTCTAGAAGTTTTTACTTCATACTGTGGCATTCCAAGTCAACATTGGCCATCTGGTTTTAATAATGTTCCAGTTCATGCTCTGTCATTCCATGTGAACACCAACCATCTTGTTTCAGTAAATTTCCTGTTCTGCGCTCTCTCACGCTTCTTCATGCTGTCACTCTACCTAGTTACAAGCATATTCTATGACCTATGTGAAGAAAGCCGATGCTAAACTAACTCTGCTAATTAAACCAAGTACTGTATGTATATATCCGACTCCAACAAACTTAAAGGAATAGTTAGAAATAATTTATAAACGGTTAAGTTGCAAAATTAATATCATAGGCATCTCCTTTGATGTCAATGAGGGTGGTCCAGAGAAATTATGCCGTTGACCTTCTTATAAGCATAGTTAGCAATAATTTCCTTACTGTTAAAGATATATACACAAAATAATTTCATAGGCATCACACCTGACAGAGTGATATGGTCGAGTATACTTAAGCCCTCCTATCAGCACAGTTGGCCACCTTTTTCCATCAACCGAAGCTATAGTCACCAAATGCATAACAAAGGCATCACCCCTAAGACGAAAATGTACGCAAGTTTAAGTATGCACTAAACCCACTTATAAGCGTAGTTGGCTGTCATTTCTGAACTGTGTAAGTTATTTTCATCAATTTCATAGCATAGCCATCACTCCTGATGACGAATAGGGTGGATTAGTCAAGTATGTCATAATTTTTCGAATAAGCATAGTTTTCCATCATGTTCGGACAGCTTAATATATAGCTACGAAATTAATTTCACAGGCATTGCTCCTGACAACGATCAAAGGTTTGGGCAATTATGCGATTAACACTCTTATAAGGATATTTTAATACCATTTCCAGACTGAGTGATCAGGAAATGGGTGCCAGTACAGGTATAAATTATGTATATATAAAAATAACCGTTGTAACAGGATGGGTTTAAATATGATAGGAATAAAAATATAACTGTGGAGATCAAATTTTTCTACGAACTCTACAGCCATGAGGAGGGTATGTCTATTCGAAAAACTATATAATGTGCCAGATAACTAAAAGACAATATGCTACTGATGAGTGTATATGGAAAATAAACTGTTTTCTTTAACGTTATAGGCATGATCACGAGAGGTACATGATAGATATGGTCATTGTGTTAACTTATATAACAGTCATGTTTGCAAGGCACTGAAAATGTATAATTTAACAAAAAATTGGTTAACTTTTAAATAAACACACAAAATTATGTCGGGCAACTAGTCTTTGGAATTGCATAATAAAACAAAATTTGATTATGATGTATTATCTATGAATTATATAAAAAGTTAAGATGAGCTGTAACAATGTTCTCGATTTTTTATTGATGCGATCACATTTATTTCGAATAAAAAACCTTAATACGGTGTACGCTTTTTAATTGTGAGTTTACCAATGCAATGAAAAAAACCAATAAGTTTTTAGTGTGTTAAATTGTTACTTGCATGATAAGCATCGCATGTAAATCAATAAATAAATATTTGTGGTTTTTTTAAATCAAGTATTGAAAATAATTGTCAAAATATGTCATGCAGTATGTTATAATGAATTTTGTTATATTCTGAGAGGAGGACAACATTTTAAAGTTACATGTAGTGAAATGTATGAAAATAGTATAAATTCGTAGAAAAGACTACAAAATTCAATAATGTGTCTATCATAATTTGTAATGACATTTACGAATCTGTCCTGAAAACATGTGCCCCTGACATAAATGCTTCAAAAAAGCTCGCAATTATGATTATAAAATGTTTAAAGTAAAGTGAAACATAGCATTCTGTTTAAGGTCTTGAGGTTTGACTATAGTGAGAATTTGATGGTTCCATCCCAGTAAGTGCCTAAAGTAGGGAAACTATGCTTATAAAAGGGCTAAATGTTTAATTAATCATAACACTGGTTGGGCTTCGTATTAATACGATACTGTATACGTTGAACATGTCTCTAACTCCAAAAGTTACTGAAAGATGACCAACTATGCCAAGTTGGTGGGCTTCACATTAGCATACTATGCATGAAATATTATTTGAGGTAAGAACGAAAACTTTCTTGTATTATCGAAACAAGCTGCTTGCATATACTGCTCATAATTACTTTTCAAACAATAATATCACACATATGCCTTAGACGATTCAATGTGGCGAAAAACGTGGTCGATTAACGAATGATCATGATCCCACAATGTTACTAGTGAAGCTATGTCGCTGGATAGTGGACAAGAAATCCGTTGGCTCTAGTCATGACTGCGACAATTAAATGGTCTTCGCTCGTTGCGGGATGTTGCGATGGTTCATAACTGGTCAGTAGTGTATGGATTCCTTCATGTGCTCATTTTTCGTTACGTAATCTGACTGTTAAATATCTACACCTTCAATTATGACATGCCATCCACCCTGTCTCTCGGGTTTGTCCTTAACTTTTGTCAAGTAATTACATATTCTTATTTCATATTCGTATCCACCTTCATTAAACGTGTATGTGCCTACGTCACACCATATATTTACATTATATACTTACATTTCCAAATTTAAAAAAAAAATGATGAAATTGAATGTATAATTATATATTATAAATCTATATTTGGTCAGCTGTTGTGACATCATATTCTTAATAACATTAAAAAATATATCTACTCATATGATACGCTATACATTAGTGTTCAAGTTTTATTTATAAAATTATGTGTTATTAGCTGTTGTGATGTCAAATTCGTGTTTACCTTAAAAATAAGCAAGTGTTTAACGTGTATCGTACTATATACTTTGCGGTTCTAGGTTCTTAAAACAATAAAAAAAATTTATTTGCATATATGTATATTCATAACTTTTATTTGCACATACAAACCTAAACATTCGTTGTGACGTTATGTTGGAATTAGTCTTAAAGAATAAAGAATGGGAATATATTACTGGAAATGTCTTCTTAAAAAAAGCATTTATAAATTACCTACTTTTATATAATCTAATATGGAAATTGGATGACTTAAGCCCCAGGGGTTAGAAAGAGTATTTACTATGATATATTCGAATTTTTCTCAAATAAATGTACCATTTTATGCTGCATGTAATATATCATCTCTGGATGTGTTATGTGAAACATAAAAAATTAACTAATTGGTAAGCACATGGAGTGATACAATTTCTATATAAACATTTATGTACTTAGCCATATATATATATATATATAAATATTTAGAAATAATTTAAATACTTACAATTGTTATAAAAATTAAATGTATCAGTCTTGAACAATTTATAGCCGAATAATAGTTTTTTTTTCATTTGATTTTGACTTTTATGTCGATGTACATAAAGTTAAGTTACTTCTATCACTAATTTCTAGAACACAATGCACCCTAAGACAAAAATGTTTCTAAAATGTTTGAAATTTTATATTTGACCCTTATGTCTGTGTAAAATTTGAAATTTTACCCTTCATTCTGAATCAAAAACCACCGAGATTATCCTCAATTACGAACTGATCGATTAATACATATGTTAATAAAATTTTGGTTCTTATATCGATGTGTATTTTTGTGTGTGCATGTAAGTTTGACCGAGATGCCGTCTCCCTGAATCATATCAGTTTTGCATTAACAAAAACGTTTAAGATTACTATTGTCCCTTCAAAAATTTACAATATAATATTTATTGCCCTTAGACGCATACTATAGTACGTTTGTAAAAATACCTATAATTATAAGGTATGCAACTTATGTGAAATTTTTTTTATCATGTTAAAATAGTTCCTGGCACTACACGAGTATATACATAAGCTGATTGCTAACTTGCATTGAGATACTTCAGTCATAGGTATTCCTATGAAATCCAGTATGGCGTCGAGGGATGGACACATACAATAGCTGTTTCTAATATTACCGTTGAATTAACGTTTAAAAACACGCTTATAAACACACAAAAAATTATATTTCGTCTCTAAGTTTTAAAATCTTAAAATATATGAATTGCAAATTAAAAATATATTGGTACCCAAAATTGTATTGTATCAAATTGCCTATATGGCTTTGAACTAGGTCACGTATTTAACATTTAATGTGAATTATGTTACTATAACTTAGGGGGTTGGTAAATGGTGGCCATTTATGCTCATAAAAGAGGCTGAAAGCATAATTCATTTTTCATCTCGGATAGACTTACATTGGTCCAATGTTGCAATTTCAATGTGCATAACTCCGACAATCGTTCAATGACTTACAACTGTACATTTAGGTTCGTAGCTGTCTGATATATGTAAAAAGCACATAAAACATGTTCTGAAGTAAGGCAACCGCTGTCCTGTCTGTATTCGTGGCTCAAGCTCGTCACGCAAATACTTTAAAACCGTAAGATCAAATCGTATGTCTACTAAAGTTAATGTGGTATCAAATACATCCGAAAAGTCAAATTTTATGCCGTCACATTAGCACGCGATTTGAAAACACGAGCCTGAAACTATATAACACTTGGTATATTTATGGAAACAATTCTATGATTATAAAATTCAATGTGATACTGGTAATAGAGTCATAATCCCGTTTTCTGACATGATATTATAATTCTCTTTGAAACTTCGAATCCGTTTGTATGCTGTTTGATAAACTAATTTAAAAGTTATACATATCCTTTTTTTATAAATACATGACTTATTTACAAAATTTTGATTGTTATATTCTATGGTTGCGGCATTGTATACTACAAATCCGTCTGGGAAACACTAATGCACAGACTATTGCTCGGCAATTTTTTTCTATAAGATTAAAATATATTATCTAATATATTAAATATACATTTTCTTTTATAAAGTTATTTTTTTATGGGTTTCCATCATAGTTGAATATTTTTTGAAAAAACGAATTCATAGACAAGTCAATGTATACACTTTTGCCTGTAAGTTTAAAAGTCCACCTCTTATTTATTTAATTATACTTTGTAACTGCCGTGTCAACATGACTTTTGTATAAAATAATGTAATGACCATATCTACCATGTACGTCTCGAACTCACGTCCTTAACATTTAGGAACAAATTAATTTTCCATATAGAGTCGTCAGTCGCATATTGTCATAACACTTTTAATTATCTGGCACATATTATTTCTGGAATTGATATACCCACCTCATGACTATAAAATTATTAGAAAACATTCATTTCCACACTTATATTTTTACACATACCTTATTTAAACTCATCCTGACACAATGGTTATTTTTATGTATACGTAATTTAGACATGTACTGGAACCCATACCCTGGTGGTTCAGTCGGGAAATGGTGTTTATTTACGGGTAAAAGAGGGCTTATAGCATAATTTCCCTGCCACTTTGATCGTCGTCAATGAATTTGGTGACTATATCTTACAGTTCGGTAATGGTGGCCAAGTGTGCTTAGTCGAGGGCTTAGGACATACTTGACTACCGGCCTATTCGTTACCATGAGTGATGGCAATGATATGAATTTGAACACTATGCAGTAATCAGTCCGGAAATGACAGGCAAATATGCCGATAAGTGGGCTTAGGGAATATTTGACCTTGCGGAAATTTTCGTCGTTGGGACTGATGCCTAAGTTACAGTATGAATTTCGCGACTATCGCTTCGTTGGATGAAAAATGGTGGCCAACTAAGCTAATAAAAGGGCTTAAATTATATTTTATAATATCACTAAGTTCTTCTTAAGAGTTGATGCCTATGAAATTAATTTGGTTAGTATATCTTAAACAGTTCGGAAATAATGGCTGAATAGGCTGATATGACTGCTTAATGCATTATTACCTTAATCAAATATGTCGACATCAGAAGTGATGCTTACGATATTTATTTTTGCAACTTTACGCTTAAAAAGTTATTGGTAAATATACATAAAAGTTTGTGAGAGTCGGATATAGACATACATTCCAGGTGTAAGAATCAAGGGTGTAATTGGCGTAGGCTCACTTTACATAGGTCATAGAATATGCTTGTAACAAAGTAGAGTGNCGTTATTGGTAACTATACATAAAAGTTTGTGAGAGTCGGATATAGACATACATTCCAGGTGTAAGAATCAAGGGTGTAATTGGCGTAGGCTCACTTTACATAGGTCATAGAATATGCTTGTAACAAAGTAGAGTGGCAGCATGAATTATAATGAGAGAGTACTGAACTAAAAAAAAACTGAAACAAGATTGTTAGGATTGACATGGAATGACAGAGCATGAACTGGAAAATTCTAGAATCAATATAGCGGCATGGATTTACAGAGCATGAAATATTAAGGTTCAATGAAATGGCATGAAGTGGAACATTCTGGAAACGAGGTCATGCAATTTTTATACTGAGTGATTCATGAAAATTGTGGTAAAAAAAAATTTCAGGAGTTTTTGTAGATTTGGTTGGAAAGTTGGGGTATTTTGAGGGACATCCTAGAAATGATGAGTGTTTTCTTGGAAAACGGGACATTTGAGGTCAAGGACATTGGTATAGGTTAAATATCATCCAAATTTGCGAATGTAGGTAAAGATCAAAGGTCAAGGACATCCAAGATGGTGGCCTTCCCTCTGGTTCTCTGCCTGATGCCACTTCCATCCGAACGTCCTAACCCTGAACCCCTGTCGCAGCTCCTTAATTATCTATCTACTTATATGGTTTCTCGGAATCTCTCCAAGCGAATGCTGGGGTAGTTCTCAAAAAATATACCATAGGCAATCATTTTCTAATTTTCAACTGTCTGAGAAAATTTCTCTTTCTTTGAAAGACCACCCATTTGACGAGACGTCAAGCCCAACCAATCTACTTACCTGCCAACTAACTAAAGCATGATGAAGTCTACACAGACTTAGTAAAATTGGTCAGAACTCCCTCATTGTACTAACCATATCTCTGGCGACGTGTAACTGTGCTAAAAGTTTCAACATGCAGCATTAGCATGTGGCCGGTAGCACGGGCAATGATAATTTTTTGCCTTATTCTTTGATTATTTTGCTCCATCTGTAAGAGGTAGTNATGTGGCCGGTAGCACGGGCAATGATAATTTTTTGCCTTATTCTTTGATTATTTTGCTCCATCTGTAAGAGGTAGTAGCAGGAAAGGTTTAGAGATTAGTGGATTTTTGTGCTAGACACCACAGTCCTAGACGCACGCGAGTGTCAGATAATTGAGTATTGGCTATTGTCCCACGTTGTCAGTTTTGCTATTCTACAGGTAGCACAAAAATCAGTGTTTGGTTATCTTACAGGTTTTTTATTGGCTGAAATTAATTCAGGTAGTTTTTAATAAGTGGTCATACAAAAACAGAAGTAACTGACATGCATACGTTCTTGAAGACTAGTGTTAAATGTTCCAATTCTACTGTTAATAGTTTTCTTTTTCTGTCTTAACATACATGTTTAAATTTCTTATCAGATAAGCTACGTAGGTCAAAGCCACACTAATATGTTTTATGTCAAAACAAAGTTGTGAAGTAAGTATGTATAATATAAACACATTTCTTATAAATACACTACCCCCATCAAAAATTGTGGTTTTAATACTTGTACAGTGTAGTATTAATATATTGTGACATTTAACACAATTTTTATAAGGTAATTCTGAAATATTTATTGAATCATGCAATGAACTAAAAATTTTAATCTCACTGAGTTTTGTGAAATAATAAGAACGTGTTTGAAAGTCAGTAGTTGCAAATCTCCTCACAATCCCAATGACGTCTCTGATACTGACGAAAACCTAATGAACTCAGTGAAGCGACAGGATTGTCAAATCATATAATTAAAAAATCGCTTGTGGCGGAAGATGGCTAAAAAATGTTACTCTTTCATAAAATTTTANATTGTCAAATCATATAATTAAAAAATCGCTTGTGGCGGAAGATGGCTAAAAAATGTTACTCTTTCATAAAATTTTAAAAAAGAGGGGACTCAAAATTTTTTTTTTATAATTTTCAGACTAATTTTTATATTATGTTTTGGTTTTGTGGCTTCTACTAACAATTTTTCAAAATAAATTACGATTATTATATTTATATAATGTGCATTGTTTTAACTATTCCACTATGTGGTAGTCTCCACAGTTCTAACATCTGGACAACATAACATACATATATCACCGAAATGTGTTCAGTATTAAAATTTAGTTCTGGTTTTATATTCAGGTTAATCACGCACTTTGTGATATTTCCAAAGCCTTCAATTAACCGATTTTAAGTACTTAAATTAAACATTGTGATGATAGAAGTTGAGATTTTGTAAGCACCATGATCATATATTAGTTATAACGCGTAACGATTTTTTACTTATTACAAGAAAGTAAATTTTATTGGACAAAATATACATATATACAGTTACAAGCCGATCGGCGATGTGTTATTCGTCTCATCTCACAAGTGACACATTAAAACACAAAAGGGCGCTTGGAATGAAAGTCCGACAGGCAGGGTAAGTGAACGACGTCATGCAGGATGGTTTCCAAGGTAATTTCCTCGAGTGTGAGACAAAGGTAATAGTCTACCTAGAATGGAAGACCTAATATCGAATTTCATGTTTTGGTAAGAATTAAATTTTATTACTTTCCTAAGCACTCAAGCGTGGTTCGTCTCGATGATAGTCTTACGCTTTACACCCAAATTTGTTACGCCTCTTAAATTAAAATCATTCCGCGACTTATTTGTCGGTCTCCAAATGTAATGGAGGAAAATAACACTTCTTTATTTAAATCACGAATAAGCAGTCAGGACGATGAAGTTTATAATACAACTATCGACGCTTTAAAAAAATGTTTATTTCCTTGGCCGACAATTCTACGTATTTAATATTAGAGTTAGAGAATTTAAATTACACTCTATCTAAATTATGCGCTTGTTTGTTTGTTTGTTTTAACGAGATTCACGTCTTTCTCTTGTTACCATAACACTCCAGATAACATTTAATTGAAATGGAAATATTTCGCAATGCAGAAAGGCAGCCCCAGTAGGCTATATCATATAGAACTGAAAACGCAATAGGCCAATTTAAATACAAAAATATGCTCACATAAATATATTGCGCAGATATTTAAAATCATAAATTTAAGATATATACAAAGAATGTCATGTTTTGTTACTAATCTACTGATAACCATATTTAGCCAGAATTACATGTAGGGTGGAAAATAACTTGAGTAGTTTAATTTGGGGAAGTTAGGAACAATGGCATTGGTTGCGCGGATCGCCGGAGCTGTTTACGCTCTGTCATTCCGGTCGCTGGCGGCTATCTCGCCAACCGAGAAGAATGTCGGCGACCTTGCCCTTTGATCTTGACCGGGTAACTTGACGCCTGCGGCGTCCCTATATGTTATCCGTCCGTACTCAAGCTNTTATTAAAAATTTGGTTAAAAAATATATGAGAAATTAAAACTTCTAATGTTTGTCTAAGACGGAATGTAGCACCAGAGCCGACCAACAGCCATTTTATGTTCTCCCCATACAACATATTGTGAATGAGGTTACCTTGAACATAACCTTGAAACGTGACCCTGTACCTAAACCTTAAAACCAAAAAAAAGCAAAATTCTTTTTAAAAATTTACCAAAAAATGTATTTGCATTTATTACACATGTATAGATAAGTTTAATTAAAAAACTTATGTTTCTATAGTTTTCGTGAGCTCCACATCCAGCAAACGAATGGTGCTCCTTCAGTCAGTCACATTGTATTAACATTACCCTATTCTATCCCCTCAACCATGTTCATTCCGTTGAATGCACTCCAACTGCATATTAATTTTTTTTTCGTTTGTCATTTCTTTACATTTACAATACCTAGGTGGCACTAGTTTAAAAAAATACCGTTTTACCCAGGCAGTGCTGATTTATCCATTAAGCCACCAGGCGAGCTGTCGTTACTTCTCGCATATGCTTTACAGACCATCTTGGATTCCACTATTGCATAGTCACCTTTCCTTAATGCTTAGTATTTCCATGTCAACCATCTTGGATTTGATTTATGCTTTGATATTTCATGTCNTAGTCACCTTTCCTTAATGCTTAGTATTTCCATGTCAACCATCTTGGATTTGATTTATGCTTTGATATTTCATGTCAGTTATATAGATTTAATTACTCCTATCATACCATTATCAACTTCTTTCCCAATTACTTATGCTCTATCATTCCATGTCAGCCATCTCATTTGTCTAAGCCATTAGGTTGCAGCCATATTTGTTACTGTTTTTAACGTTGAGGAGATGATGTTGCCACCCTCCATATAGGATTTCATTTTCAATGCATAGGTGGAACATATATCTCGATTATACCACCTACTGTCGACGTGTACTGAATGATGACGACGTCCATTCCTAAAAAGTATGTAAATAGATATTTTTTTTTTNACCACCTACTGTCGACGTGTACTGAATGATGACGACGTCCATTCCTAAAAAGTATGTAAATAGATATTTTTTTTTTAACATAAGTATTTATTTTATTATATGTATATTTTTATAAAAGCTGGCAGTTTTTATCGACAATGCGTNTTTTTTTTTAACATAAGTATTTATTTTATTATATGTATATTTTTATAAAAGCTGGCAGTTTTTATCGACAATGCGTTAAAAGAAAAATAAACTATAGCTCTTCTTTTTACACATGCTCACTTATATGTATTTTAAAACAAACTCTCGCCATCGATTGTTTCCACCCCATAGAATCTATAATTATTTTAGGGAAACAGAAATGACTAAATAAGAAAATAAACTCACTTTAATAATTATAAATACATTAATTTTATTTACTAATTATATATGTTCTATATTTATAATTATTTTGAACATTCTATTTTTATATTTTATTGATGTTTGCAGATCAACGATAGTCTCATCTGATATAACTGCGATTCTACAGTTCATCGATGATTGAAGCTATCTTAACAAGCTCATTAAGCNACGATAGTCTCATCTGATATAACTGCGATTCTACAGTTCATCGATGATTGAAGCTATCTTAACAAGCTCATTAAGGCTTAGGGGAAGAATGGAAGTTGCATCATTAACTCCATAGTCTTCTTCACACCACTTGTCAAAGGAAACTAGATGGTAAAATTTGTGGGAACATCAAGCGNCTTCACACCACTTGTCAAAGGAAACTAGATGGTAAAATTTGTGGGAACATCAAGCGAATCATCATCCTTCTCATCAAATACTTCAACACTGTCATATAAGTCAATATCATCAATGCTGTATTCATGAACGTCTTCACCTGCTGTTTCATCCTCAATATTAAGTATAGTTTTCTTCATATGAGTCACATGGTCATCAGTATTTACAACCAACAATCATTTATTGTCATGTTCCACGAACATCATGCTAGTGTACATTCCACACACATAAACTATATCATACTTCGTAGGTCTCTATTTCCNTCATGTTCCACGAACATCATGCTAGTGTACATTCCACACACATAAACTATATCATACTTCGTAGGTCTCTATTTCCATCATTAGCATTAACACTCTCGTCTTAATCGTTTGTGCAAACAGTATTCATCGATGCAGCAGAGGGTATTGACGACTTCACTTGCTGGGTCTCAAAAGACGAATCCTCACAGTTCTTGATGTGTTCCTTTATCTTATCACCTTGTATAAACTGTATGTTACCATTGCTATAATAATGCATCATGCGAGTTCCCTTGTCGTCAGCGATTATTTTAGGTTGTGTATTAAAAGGAGTGAATGAAATCTTAATACGCTGCTTCTCGGAGAGCTAAAAACACTACATTTATAAGCCTTGATGTGTTCATTTAAGTTTTAATGTCAAGTGAACTGTCTGGAAAGTTTATACCAGCTAAGAAATGCATGAGAAGGGCTTTTTAAACAGTCACCCTTCTAATGTCGCTGCGCATTACAACTTTAAATGAAGGACTTGTCACAGTAAAAGCATTGTATTCCATGTAATTTTTGGGCAGATATTGAAGGTGTGCAAGTATTCGTGCATCATATATTCGAAATCACATCGTCAGCGGCTTGCATCATCTTCAAGCAAACATAAATTCATACACTGTTCCGGCCGAGTGACTATTGCCGACTGACTCCTACCGACTGGCAATCATTCTATTTTTAAACGCTTTAACTGAATATTACCAAATTTGGTACACATATAACATTTGGTAAGCACACCCGACTTTTATATTTTTAATATCGTGGAGCATTTACTTTCAAATGGTGCCTATTTAAATATTTTTATGAAGTCATTTATTGGGAACCATTCAATCTATATTAATAAAAACATTTTTTAAGCTGGCAGAGCATCACGAATGCATTAAATTTTGAGATCGATATTTTTGATACGCCATAATGTAAGAGAGGAGTAATTAAAAAACTAAGATTTTACGTTAAATATCGACAACTTATCAACCAATTCTCACCTAATTAAACATGTAAGTATTACTATGGCACGCCATCTAAACGTGGATTATTGAACTTGATTAGGTATTATTTTTAAAATGGCAGCAATAAAATATTTTATATTTATTTTGTAAACATGTCACACCATTTAACTAATTTCGATGAAATTTCGTATACTAAAAGTAACTATTGCAAGCACCATACATACAAACAAATAACCAATTTTTGTATACCATTATGGAACTTGGAGCCATACGAATAAATAAAGTTTAATGTCCTAACTCGGTAAATAATTCACAGATTACTACCAAATTTAGCATTCATATAGTATTGATGCAGTTGATGTTCAATGACATGTTTTAAGCAATTCGAAGACTAATTTTTAAATTGGTAGCAACGAAGCCAATTAAGTTTATAATGCTATATCGTCGAAACTATTTAATCAATTACATCATAACTTTGCTATTTGGTAGTATACATTACAACTATCAACTGTATTTACACGGAGTATTTATGTCTGGCATTTTGTAAGATGGCCGTACCAATAAATATTATGTTTCGTATATCGGGAAAAAAATCAACCTATTCCTACAAAATGTTGCGAAAATGTTGTAATAAATGTATTATTTTTAAATAGGACCAAATTATTTACTGAATGGCGCCTATAAAATCACTTTATTTTCGTGGATGATATCTACAAAACTATGTAATCTGTTTTAACTTAACTTTCTATATCAGCAGTATACAATAATCGAAATTTCTCCAATATTACTTTTTTGACCTCAACTTATGAAAATTGCAACATGAAAATTATGGAGTTTATATGTAACGTCTCGAGCACCATTCAATCTATTCCTACCAAATGACACACTAGAACATTTAAAATATTTTTTTTACAAATTGTGAACACCATAAATGCTACAGATGGCCACGCAAACTCTTATGATATAAATAGTTCAGGCAAGTATTTTCAAAACAGCAGCTTCATAAGTAATTTTGGTAAGTTTGAAATATATTTTAAACAATTTAAACAATTTCAACCAAAATTGGTATTTAGAGAATATACATTAGAAGCACCGTAAGAGCCTCTTTTTCTGGCAGTTTTGTTCTATAGCATCAAATAGTAAAATAAAGTTTATTATGTCATATCTCAGGGATCAAACAACAAATTTAAATTAAATTATTCACACAGCAAGCGCTTAGGCTATGTAAACCTACATGTTTTATGTGGCTTAGTTTCTCATTTTCAGAATAAAGGCGGTGAAAATATTTAAGTGGGTAAACCCTATCGTTCGAAACACTAGACTGAGTAAATACGAAGTTGATGCTGCGAATCCGACCTCCGTATTACTGTGGATTGCACGCTAGCTTATAATTCGAGGTTTTCTGGGTTTAAGTTCCGGGTAAGGCATGTGTGCATTTGTAACTATCCCGCTACTATTGCATAAATTTCTGGTTTCTATTTAAGGTAATTTCTTTCGTAGAGATTTCAATACTTTCCCATAACACAGGTTTTAAAAAATGTTGTTTAAAAAGAATTTGCACCCATGTCGAAGAAAGCGAGCTCATAATTTGTATCTGTAATTTCTTGTTTTTACAATTCGTGTGCTTTTCTCTAAAAAGCATTACTCCTTAGCCTGTGAGATGAAATATTTCGTGTCTGTAGACGGCCTAAAACATTTCCTAATTAGTAGAATTAAAACGATTCCTTTAACGTAAACTTTTAATCTCTCTTAAAATATGGATTTTCCAAATTTACAGAAACAAACACGAACTTATAAATAGAAAGGGTAACGATGTCAGTTATAGATTGTATACATGAATATATTAATTGAATGCAGTAAAGATTTTATCGAGGATGTAAATTATGTATTATGTCAATCTGAGTAACACCAAATCGCTAAAAGATATGTTGTTCGCAAAAAAGAGGCAGGTAAAAATAAACATAATGCATGCAGCAGCTGATTAATGATGTAGAGTCTAGCAATACTGTGAAGAATATTATAAGGAATGTGTCAAAACAAAGAAGGACTAAATTGAGAGTTTTATATATTCGGTTGCTGTTTTCAAAAGGTGTATTTTTTCAGTCGGCACGTAGACGTAAATAGTTATTATCTCTGAGGACAGAAATGCGTTTGACGTGAAGCATCGAGTTAATTGACTAAGTATTAAATAATGAATACTTCCAGTAAGCGGAGACATGTGATACCATTGCAGTGTATCTGAAAGATATTTATATAAGAATGACATAAATGCAAATATTTGTAGTCAAATGATTAAATATTTGAAAATGTAGTACCCAAAATTCGAAAATATCGGTATACGAGAGCTCTTGTTTCTATNAGTACCCAAAATTCGAAAATATCGGTATACGAGAGCTCTTGTTTCTATGCACCTAATTTACTTTGCCAGATAAATCACATGTCTTGTTATCTTTATCATATACACAACATATTATTGAAGTACCAAAGATAATTAACAATCAGTGCTCGGGTACTGGCATCCTGAATATAGTTTAAAATAGGTACTTATATTTTTGGCAACACATTTTTATTCGTCCAAGAGAAAATCATATAAATAATAAATAGTGTCTTTTGAACAAACAAAACTGAGTTGACAGGAACATCAATTCCTATTTTAAAATAGATTCATTATAACAGTAGCCTAGTACTGATTGTTAAATATCCTCGATACCTAATTAATACTTTGCTCACGATATACTTCACATGACATGTGATTTATTTTGCAATGTTAATTTGAAACATAATAAACCTGGGCTACAATATTCCAAAATTTTCACATTTCGGTTCTATAATTTGAGAACTATGATAATTTTACCACACATATACACATGTATGCGGTCCTTATATATGTAAATCCCTTTCAGATAATGAAATAAATTATCATCGTGTAATATAGACTTAATTATCAACGACGTGGCACCACTTGAACTGGAACGGACTGGACTGGACTAGATGTAAATGTGTTGATCTGGATTTGAGCATTGTTAGATTACACTACAGCAGCCACTGAACGGATCGGAGTATCTACTTAACGAGTTAAGCTTGTGCCTCAGACGAGTGGCCATTACATGTTCCTAGTGTTCCTTGATTAAATTCCGAATTCAAGTGGTGTGGAGAGATTTGGGCGGCCCTCAGCGATGTGAGTATGAAGCCGCATCATGTCAGCTCAGCGAGGACAGAAACCTCGCGTGGAGCGAAAGGGAAAAAAGCTGTCTTGATCCCGATACTCAGAATATGTAGTGACTGCGAAAGCACTGCATATCAATCCTTTTGGCTTGAGGAGTTTTCAGAAAACCCGCTGACGGGTGGCATTATCCGGCACGAATCCCATATGTGAAAATCCTCAATTGACACCGCTGGGAATCGAACCCGCTTCACCCAGATGGATGGCGAATTGTCTGACGACTACACCACTGCAGCCTCATTCCGAGTTCGATTCAGAAAACCAGCAGTTTTTCACATATTATGTTACTAGTAAAAAAGGAAAATTTAAAGCCAGGACAACGAAAAATATTAGAAAAATTTCGTAGTAAATAAATTATTCTGAACAAACTGTTTCCAGTTAAAATGTATTGAAGATATTTTTTCTTCTGATATAAGTAAGAAAATTACAAATTGGCTTTAACTCACCAGTACCAAAGAGAAACTGGCAGTCTGTTTAATGTAAGTAAGAAGAAGGGTTAAACAACCCTCGTGTTTACCTTAAAATTTAAGAAAGAAAATAACTAATTAAAACTATCCGACAGATTGTAAAACGTGAAACCCTAATATATACTCATCGTAAATTGAGTCCTTTGAAAGCCCCGCTTATTTTCTGTTTTTGGTCAATTTGTATCTTTCCGACGCATGTAAATGTATGCAAACATTGCCACGTTGTTGATCTTTCAAACACAATTTTTATATTTTAGAGCTTGGAACATTATAGTATACAGCATTTTCCCAATAAAGTTCTGAGCGACTGATGGAAAGAACTGCATTGTTGGCGGGTTGGGGGAACCTGAGTCATGTTAGTTTCAAGTCCGAGGCTGAAGACAACCGGAGTCCAGTCAGCAACTCTAGTCAAGTCCAGCCGTGTCAAGTATCAGTGGCGCCGCCTCCTTGTGAAATAAGCTGACGGAATTACATAACAGTCTCAAGCCGTCTCTAGTCTTTTCTAGTCCAGTCTTGGTTGGAAAATATGTCTCCTCTCACTATTCGCATTTAGGATGCCTCCAGAGCGCAGCACCATATCAGCATATCGACAAAAATGGCGGGTACGTAGGGTATAACGAGATTACAACTACATTGAATGTTCCGGTAAAACATGAATTTGTGATTGTTCGCATATCTATTTGACCATGAAACAGGAATGTTTGAGCCTGTATTTTAATAACATGATAAATTGGGTTGTATAGGGTAAGTGTAAATGTTCATTTTTTGACAATTGGGAAATTATTAAAATCACATTTTTTTGAGTGCGACATTGTTTAGCTCCGTCAATCTTCATGAGAGTACAAAACATTTCAAGTATAATATTGGCAGTGGTATATGCATCTCAGTTATAATAAAGAATACTAATTTTCGGGATAGGAAAAAAAATCTCACAACTGTATCTTTGTGCTTACAGACTATCCTAAACTATTATTACATAATTGCGTTTGTGTATCGCGTTATTTATTCCACTTGAGAGAAGGAAATTTGATCAATTGCTGTTAAGTATGTGAACCGATATTTTTGTATATATTTTTCTCGTTTACTTTTATGATTTATTGTAAAGCTTTTTGTTAGTTCATTGAAGTGAAATATAATTTTATTATTACTTATTTATATCTCAGAATTTCCCAAATGTTCTTAATCCATGACACTATCCGTTTACCAGCATTTTTTTGCATTACTTTTTCCTTCGGAAATTTGTGTATCGGCACACCACACCCTGGGTTGATACAAATACTCTATATTTGTTCGAGCAACTTACATAATTTGCGGGGAAAAATTGAACGCAATTTCGGTACAGGTTATCTGATTTCATTAAAATTACATTTTATTCAACTGCAGTCATTTATATGAGCAAGGGCAGTTTATACCCTCTGCATCAGTACATATTTGCACCGCTAGGTGCCAGTCACTTTTCTTGAAAAAGCGGATGTACTTCCGTTGACAACTGTTAGGTAGTATTCGTTGAAGTGTTTTCGAAATGTGTTATTATTAGCCATTTAAGGCTGTTGCCGGCTGCCAAATGACAACATGTTTGAAACAAAACAATCGTTTGCTCAAAGGTTGCTAGAAATTTTGAGACGGCTGCTTACAAATATCATTCAAACATTGTTCACTATTAAATGTTAGTTCAGGTGCTCTCTTTTCGTCTCATGACTAATTTTGTTCAACTGAAGATGACTTAATCGTGTATTTTCACAATACATTTTCTATAAACCTTTGGTAGGGTTATTAAAAGTAGAACAGTCGCGAGTAAAGAAAGTTAGTTATTATTGTTATTCCATAGAGTTGCAGAGGTTACTCTGAAATGTTGACATAGGTGATATGTCGGAGGTACGACTGCACTTCAGTATAGTGCTTTGGATGTAAGTGCAATGAAACTTCTGATACGCGTGCGTGGTTAGTCCGTGGCACTGTCCCGCTTCTAGGCCTCGGACTTGCAACACAAGTCCTGGTAAACGGACAGATGTAGTCAGCCCATGATGCTCACAGAGTTAGCCAATGTGGGAGGCAAGTAAAGTACCTCAGCACCAGACTTATTAGAATACACAGAGGTTTTATATATGGACATAGCCGAGACTGCTTATTATTTACAAGGTAATAAATGTGTATTATACCCATACGTTTTGTTCGAGTTATATATAAAATATTTTCTTGTTCGGAATAATGTTATGGTGAGATGTGTTTATGTTTAAGTGTGGTAGCTTGCAAGAAATTTAATGACAGATTTTTAAAGTAGAGAGTTGCATACATTTATCAGAACAGCTCATATTTTCTCAGAAAATTATTATTTTACAAAATTTTCTTAATTTTTCCTTTTTTTTTTGTTTACTGAAATTAAAACTATCTTGGGAAGCAGAATTTATTTTGAGAAACTTTACCGCAGAACGGCATTGACCACCTTTTTGGTTATAAACTAGGTCACTAGTAAAATACCAGTTTTCTCTCTTATTAGTACAAGAATTAATAGATTTCCCACCCGAGTTTATGCAAGTATAAAACGAACGTCGGTGTCTAAAAACAGTGCCAATGTTCTTTTTAAAATTATTCATAAAAAGGTCATAAACAAATTTCATATCCTACATAGGGATACAGTGAAATTAAAATTACAGGCTATTTTCAAACAATTAGTAATATTTATTGTTTAACTTACAAATAGTCGTAGCGCTTTAGGATAATTGTATTACTCGGTGTTAAGAAATGCATACGAAATTCAAACTTTATTTTGGATTGGTCGGAAGCGGTGTCCTCACTGTAACCGAAGGCGCTCACATCAGTGTGAAAACAGGAAGTGTGTATCCAAGTCCTTCATCCATACGCAGACGAACAACCGCATACACACAATGTGTAACGAACATCAACAATGGCACTTCCTTTCGGAATTTAGTTGCACGAAACCTTTCAATCTCTATTTTCGTTACGAGGACTCGCTCAGAAAATGATACAAATTGACCAATGACCCGGATGTATCACTTAGAATTCAAACCCGTGAGTTATCCTTCCGACGACCGGACCGAAATCCCCGCAACGTTCGAGGTCCTCACAGCGCCGTCGGAAACTCGTACGTTTGCCTCGCAGGCTGCCTTAAACAGTCATCTTTGCATACACACACACACACGCACACGACCACGCAGACACATAGACAGGAAAGTGATCTCTGAAGCCTTTCTTTCATTCGGAAAATAAGCTTAAAATATGACCTTGGATAAAGTAAATTAAGAACTAATTGATGCCATTGTCAACCACGACATCTTTAAATCATCGTGCTTTGCTACATACGGTTCTAAGGTTATCTGTTGTTAAGTAAAAATAATATATTATAAAATCGCACTGAGCATTTTAATAGACAGGAGTTAAGGTCATATTTATAAAGAAAATTTGACTTTTTTTAATGCTTATGTTTTTTAATATCGGAATATTGAGGTAATGATTATTTAATTTACAAGAGTACATATTTGTAAGTTACACCAGGCATTAAATTCATATAAAAATGTAACAAGCAATATTTTTGGAAATTTTTTCATTCTTTTATTTGTAAGTGTGGTTTATCGTAGACATAGATCAGTAGAATGAAAAGAAAAATGCAAATGTTTATGTTAATTAAAGATTTTCATTTGCTCTGTTATTTGTGTTATCTTCGTGGACGGTTGAAGTTTTCTCATTGGCCCAAGGCTGCAGTTCTCCACTGGCCAATAATCCATAGATAACCGCTGCTGACATACAAATTCCCGCATGAATGTAGAAAACTATACGCCACTCTTCCGCTGTCTGAAAATGAAAGACATTTAATTAGTAGTATTCGTAATTTAATTCAAATGACCAAAGTAGATAAACAAAAGGTTCGAGGATTCAACATCAATAATTCCATCACATCATCGGGACTCATCTACCCTCACCATGAACTGCAATTCTTCCGTGCTCCACACTTAATTTACAGTCTTACGAGAAACTGAGTTAAATGGTTTCATTACCAAATAAAACATCACAATAGTCTCATATGTTAAACAGGACGTAACGGTAGGCTTTAGATGATCTCAAATTAAGTATTGTTCAATAATTTACATGAAATATAAGATTGACGTCGAAGTAATGTGATGCACATGTATCTATGAATAAACACTAAAATAATTGGACAGTACATACTTATCCTCGGATATACTGCCCAGTATAGTAAGTAGATTGACACACACCACAAATAGCACATTTTACATGGGCATAAGCAGAGCATATATTTTCTAACCCAAACAACATTTCCTTTTTATGGTAAAAACCTGAAAAAGCAATCACTGAAACCTCTCTACATGGCTTGCAAACTCTACGCTCACATACTTCTATCAACGTGAGCAACGGATTTTGCATCAGGGCTTGCGATATCATCGATTCAAGATGACTGGCATCCTTACACGAGTGGATAAATCGTATCTTAGTGTGTAAAAGCATCCATAAAAATATTTCACGTGCCGCGGTAGTATTATTCAATAACAAATCGAATTTGAACTTATTCAGTTGTGTGAATAAACAAAACTTTCGTTACCAGAGTGGGCAGAACCCTGGGGAACTTCATAAAAATTCTCTACACTGTGATCGTGTAACGGTTTGGTGCGTAGTGGGTAGCGATGGAATCACAAGCACCAACTTTTTTAATGAGGGAGGTGTCACAGATACTTAAGCTACGTATGGGTGTACTGCAACGAATCAGAATTTCATGGAACCAAGACTCAGTGAGTTGTAAATCAAAAATATTTGGTTTCAACGAGACAAGGCTAATTCCCATACAGCAAGGTATTCGCTCGCAGCGCTGAGACAACTTCCCAGTTCGCTTGATATCTTTACGTTGCGACATCCCCTGGCCAGTGATATCACCAGATCCCACCCCCTACTATTATTATCTCTGTGGGTATATCAAGGCAGAGGTTTGCAAACATTGACCACGGACTCTGCCAGCCCTTCGGAATGCAATACGTGAAGAAACAGCCCGTATACGTCCAGAGATGATGACAATAGTTAGGCAATACTTCAGAACTCGCCTTCAGCAGTACATTGATAGCCAGGAACACCCCTTGGCAAGTTTAATTTTCAAAACCATTATAACTGTAACTTCCTAGTATGTTGTTTTGCATTGCCAGACAAAATTTTCTTTACTTTGAACTAATTATTTCATCAGACCTTCAAATTAGGGAGGGAGATTTGCCGCATCGTGTATAACTTTACAAGGACTCCCTGAATCAAGCCCCTTCCTTTAATACGCTGTCGCAATAGCGAGTTAAAGACATGATACATATCGAAATGCACGCATGGCAGCATTTTAAGAAAGTAGCTAATTCATGGCTCCTGCCATCTCAGAGGCTACATGGTTCTGTATGGTGTGACTCAGTGACTTTTAGTTGCAACAACCCACTCGAACACACATAACCTGAAATGCCTTAGCCGGTAAATATTTTTTAATCAATAAGGCTGTACCGGCTCACTGGTGGAGAAAATTCTCTTTACCAAGCCTCGAGTGAAACGGCAATTGTGTTATCTTTTTAGGTGCCTGCAGACAAACACAACCCTTGCATTATTCCGGACGTCATAGAAGATTCCGCTATTCACTGAGACTTTTGAAGTGCACGTAAACTGTTTAGCAGGTAAATATTGCGTGTGCTTGTCCGCACAGGTGCTCTTACATTTGACACTATGAGTTCTGAAATCCGATACGAATGGAAGTTTTATAGTGCATCGCAGACCCGGGAGAGTTCGAGCCCTGCTTCTTGTCTATACTGAAGTGACATGAAACATGCTAACTTATGTACATAGGATAACTATACAGTGGAGATTCTTCAAGATCTAGTCACGGCCCTGGTACCTGAAATGCAGTAATCTGTGATCGTCAAAATAAACTTACTAGAAGTTCTTCAGTGATTTAATTAATTCCGCGAGTGATTAGTATTGCCTACGTGTCAGGCGTGCTTTTTAAAAGAAAACTTTGGGTGTAAGGCTTTTGCAATCATGAGGTACTTTTTTGTTAAGTTCAACGCAGTGCACAACAAGACCGCATAAAAAGAGCTTAAAACGTATAGACATGAAAATTGTATGGTATTAGAGAGTGCCTGCCCTCCTATTATNAAATGCAGTAATCTGTGATCGTCAAAATAAACTTACTAGAAGTTCTTCAGTGATTTAATTAATTCCGCGAGTGATTAGTATTGCCTACGTGTCAGGCGTGCTTTTTAAAAGAAAACTTTGGGTGTAAGGCTTTTGCAATCATGAGGTACTTTTTTGTTAAGTTCAACGCAGTGCACAACAAGACAGCATAAAAAAAGCTTAAAACGTACAGACATGAAAATTGTATGGTATTAGAGAGTGCCTGCCCTCTCTAATGAGGGCAGGCACTTTTTATAATGGCGGAGGGCCAATTCGAGTGAAAATATTTAGGCTGATCTTGACAGCGAGGTCTTGAAAGCCGATGTGGGTCACTTGAGGCGAGTATAGAGTAACGGGAGATCCCTGGGAGTGAACCAGCTGGGGATTGAACCTGGTTCGCCCTGGTGGAAGGAAAGCAGTCCAACCGTTCTGTCGCCGTGGCCCCTGCAAATGTTGAATATATCGACTTTTCACTTAACATTATACAGTAATTCGCAGTTTAATTCAACGCCTTTTCCAGTATTTGTGAACAAACTACCTCTTAACTCGAGGGCTTATGTCCCTCTTAGGACTTGGGGGTTAGTCTATAAATGGAATTGCATTTGTCTTCCTGATTTTCCACAAAGAACTGCCTCCAAAAATATTTCAGGTGAATTTCCGTTGAGCATGTGTTAGAATAATTGTTCTAACGGTGTAAATTTAAGCCAAAATGAATCCATTAGTTAACGTGTTGAAATATAGCAGAAAAGATTTGCGACACCTGTACAACGATGTGTGAAGAATATGCTTGAAAACTTTGTTATTCCAATTGCCTTTTATGTGGTGTAATGTATAGTATTGTGACACCCAACTTAATGAGTCTGGGGTCAGTTCCTGGCAAAGTTATTGCATTTTTGACTTGACAACGTCTTATAATTCGATAGAGCCGGCTGCACGCACGAAAAAACATGACTCATGCGGCGTTACCTCGCTCTGAGGCGTTCCATGTAAGGCTTGAAGTGCAAGCGAGAGCGCGGAACGAGCGAAAAAACATTCATCAAATTCATGAAAGACATGTTTAATGTCGATTGTGCATCAGACGTTAATAACTCAACAACACTAGGAGGCACCACCATCGATTTGACTTTTTCAAGACACATTAAACTCGAAACACTCCCTTTCATTTCCTACTTTTCCTATCATCGTCCTATTCTCAACAGAATAACACAGATTGTAAGAAATTAAATATTACACATGTTTAAAAGTTGTAAAACAATTGCTCAACGCACATTTATACTTGTAAAAACTATTAAATTGAAAAAAAAAAATTGACATAATTGTATTTATGCGTACAAATAAATCTCACTTGATCAATTTCATTGTGATTTCCAATTACCTCCTTCTCTATATACATACAAATCTATTAAACAAATGAAATTAAAATTTTCTTTTGAAAAATGCTACCATTCCATCAGTATTTTCTTAAGACGTTGTCACGTTCAACTATCGTCAGTAAACCGACTTTACAGACAACCAATTTTTTTTTTTTTAAGTTGTTAGTGGCAACAGTTTACTTTATAGCATTGCTGCATTCTCAATTATGCCAACCTATCTGTCAACCTTATGTTGGTATATTTCGTCATAATTAGCGCAATTACAAAAATACCTGGTTTTGTGTGAGATATCCAGTCAGATTCGGAGTTATAATACCGCACAAAGCATATGTGGTATAGTAGACGCCAAACACAACACTGCAGTATTCACCTGTTGTTTCGAGAGTGTTTACCCTGTAATTAATCAAAAAAAGAATATTGTTACGAAACAAAACTAACTGTACAGTAAGTCTACAGGATAAAAACAAGCAGGCAGTGTTGCTTGTACTTCATTTAATTAATTATTTTGAATGGGACTTAAAAAAATACNACAGGATAAAAACAAGCAGGCAGTGTTGCTTGTACTTCATTTAATTAATTATTTTGAATGGGACTTAAAAAAATATACCTTAGCAGCAGGAAATATCGCTATGTGTTAATAATTACTGAATTTCCATCAGATTCAGAAATAAGTGTAAAAAGCTACAAAAAAAATAAGGAGGCTTTATACGAGAAAGAATTAATTACACACATACGTTTATATACATATATAAAGGGAGGCTGCAGACTCCACTTCCACTGCCTCTTTTTCCGATACCTTGTTACGACACTTCTTGTTGTGTTTAAGGTCTAAAATATAGCCACAAAAACAATGAATTAGTTAAAACTTTCCCGCCAAAGATTTTTATTTGAACCACAAACAAATATCAAGTGCTATCAAAAGTAACTTTTTAAATAAAGTTAAATGCGTTCTGGAAAAATGGGGCACGAATAAAAAAAACCAAAAATTATTGCAATTCCATAGTATTAATAAATACAGGTGGTCACACAATGATATTATAAACAAAAGAAAAATAATTGAAAGAGAAGAACTTGGTGGAGCTATAACCATGTATTAAAAAAAAATTCTAAACACATTACTTATTAATGAGAGAGAAAATTACTCATTTGAGTTAAGTAAAGTTACAAAGATTGCAAAAATTAATTGAAAATAAAAATGGACATGTATAAATGAAAATGTTAAAACCTACAGTTATATTAATTTGTATTACATTTATATTTTACATTCATTTAATATTAGTCTATTTATCACACATAATTAACTTATAATTTAAATAATATCAAGTTAACTGGTTGCTTGACGCTAGTTAGTAGTCGTTCAGCCATTTCTGTCTAGATCGTCCAGACATCACAGTAGATGGAACCGATGCCGGATACGTCCTGCTGAAGTACAAGTTAATCCATTTTTTAGAGCCAAAACGAAAACAAGGAAACATTTAAAAGTGGATAATCAAAAAATAAGAACGTTACAACCCTCTGCAAAAAGAGAAAAAAAATTACGATTTTTATTATTTTCTTAGCAAGTACACGTTACACGATACAAAACAACTGGTAAACAAACCAAACAACATAAACACTTCCACACATAAGCACTTAACTACTTTGCTCTGAAAATTGAAATACTGTAAATAACGTACTTCTCACATTTAGTCCGCACACTCAGCGACTTCATCCTTCAGTATAAATATTTTCAGGATCAGCAGTGGAATGCGTTCAATTGTACGCAGAAAAAGTTACAGTGACGCAAAGTACCGCATCGCTTTCAGTAGTATAAGTTTAAAATGCTGTTCCAAAGAGGCCACTATTTGGTACCAGGATGCAGAAATTTCACAAAAGCCGGTAAAAAATTTCACGTCTTTTTCTACTGGCGCACGCCAACACAGGCCCAGGCAGCAAAATTTGACGATAGAAGCGTCGCTGGGCCGAAAAAACAGCACAGCGTGAAACAGGCACGCTTAAGGTAAAATAAACAAAACAAGACAGCACACATCCAGTCTATGATAACAAGAGATGCAATAGACGTGGTATCACAGCTTCAGGCTGACACCGGGAAGGACCTTATTGCCTGCCTGCTTGCCTAAGAGAATCACAAAGTCAACTATAGAGCCCGAGAAAAATTACATAACTTCATTAAAATCCAACTTTTGAATACCTTTAAAAACTAATGGTTTTTCTACATGCCTAAAAATAATTAACTTCATATAAACAAACATGAACTAAACCAAAAAACCATTCAGATATTTGTAATTTATTTTGTAAAACAGCATAGGCTCATCCCCCTCTCCGCCGCCAACAACCAGTACAAGCACTGAAAGGGGAAGCTAGGGTGTTTCTTCAAACGCATACACGTGGTTAAATATTACCTGAACACGAACACGAGCATGGAAAATCGCAAATAAACGTAACATGAATACAATAAAAAGAGAACAAAAACGATATTATATAACAATTAATAACAACACAATTATCATGATGAGAAGTCAGAGTAAATATATATATATATATATATCAGAGTAAAGGCATTAAAGAATTATATTGTATACATACTTAAGATTTAAGTAGTGTGTTTTAAAGTAGAATACCCTTAAACTAGGAACATTGTGCATACACAAACATCTTACAAAGTAATACATGGAGTTTTTCATAAAACTAACTTAAGTCCTGTAAACTGATATAATATAAGTCACAGGTGCAACAAAATTAAAAGTTACGGAAGTCACAGGCAAAAAAAAGGTTCTCGTGGAAGATATGTCGATTTGAGCACCATACTAACAATGCCTGGCAAAATAACGTGGACCCAGCTAATTTACTTAAGGTTATGACTTTCGTTAAATCTCAAGAGGTGGGACCAAGCAATAAACTGGCCAATTGAAGGATCACAGAGTACAACAGTTACATTAGTGAAGATTCTTTGTCCCTAGCAAAGACCTTTCCAGCTATAATTGAGTTAAGTTGCTGGCTTTAAACAAAGTTAATGGCTTTAAACAAAGAATGTGCTCGACACGTTCCGAAATAATTCACACAGAATTGCTTTACTTTACAATCCTTTTCACACTTTCTCTTGAACTTCTTTTTTCTCCTTTCCCTATATATATGTTGCTCTTTCTTCCTTAAATCAATTCATGATGCAGAATGTTGGGCGATTCTATTAAAAATTGTTATTAGAAATTGACTATACCAATGAAGTGTGATAAATATTTTTCATCTTTAGATTTTGAAAAATCTTAAAACATTTGGTCCTGTCTGTGTCAAATTAAACACCATTCTCTGAGACTAGGTTACCCAAGAATGAAGTTTATTTCATAGCACTCTTCAAATTTTTCAGACTTGTTTAAGACCTGCCATGCATAGACCTTACAAACTTTCGCTCTCATATGAGTAACAGGCTGCTCAAGTCTTTCAAAGCTCACTACCAAGTCATCAATATAAAAGGAAACAAATTTTAATTTTAATTCTCTGAAGACCTGATTGAAAAGACGGTACAATTTTATGGTACGAAAAATAAAGTAACATGTTTTGATTCTTTTGGAAGATGAATTTCTTGGTACGCAGAATTCAAATAAAAAATATTTAAGTACCTGTCCTTAAATAACCAATATTATCATGAAATAAAATTTGGTCAGGTTACACTATAAACATCAATTTTTTTGATAAAAAGGTGGAAATCCACCACTAAATGATGGACTTTCTCCTTGGGTACCAGAAAAAAAGGCGAGCAGATATATGAGATCTAACGAATTTATAACCTTATTATCTAACAAATCCTGAATTTTTGTTCTTTATTGTCTCCATTTCTGGATGTGTCAATTCATAAGAATGAAAGAACACATGTTTAAAATCAAACATTTTAATTCCATACTCATTTAAATTAGTACGACCTAATTTTGGGAAATCAGTACACGTCATGTATAAGTACTGGTTTTTCATAACCAAGATGCATTAATGCAAGCAGACTGACTATATACTATTAATATTACATGTATTTTTTGACTAGTGAGTTCACCACTATAAAAATAAATTATTTCTTCCTGTTTTAATTTGAACTTTGTACATCTGGCTTGTATTCATAAGTATACCTGTCTTCAAAATGAAATATTATAAATGAATAAAATAAGTCGCAATTGTTTCACAGAATAAAAACGGGAAATCCATGTGAACAAGTCATTTTTTATTTGTACTATGGTAGCTGTACTAGTTGGCATGGGTTGATCTGAAGCTCAAACACACTTCAAATATATTGGCTCAATTTTTTTTCACAAGTCCTTTATCTTTTAATTGTTTAAACACTGATAATGAAATAAATCTAAGCATTTATCCTGTATTAATCGACCTCTGTGACAATGTACGACAGAAATTACATTAAGAGACTTCCTTTTTCTTAAGAACCCACTTTTCTTTAATTTCCCACACATTCTATTACTGAAACAAAACCACTTATTTCCTTAAATATCCCCGACTAAATCTTTCATAAAATACACAGACTGGATTTCTGTATCAAAATTTTTTAATTTTACTGATTTTTAATTTTTGCAAACCTACCTTTGTACCGTTTTTAAACATATACAGGGGATGGACAAAATAATATGAACACCGTCCAATAAAGTACATTTTGTTGAAAGTTAGCAACACTGCTTCCTTATAAATAATGCGATGCGTATGTAATGTGCAGTTTACGTGCCAAGTCTTGTAGGTTATATTTCAGTGTATTATACGTTTTGTTCTGCGACGTTTAAAACAAGCGATCGGTGAAATGTGTGATCTCTCAGATTTCGAAAGAAAGCAAATCGTTGGTGCTCGGTTAGCGGGAGCGTCTGTGACCAAAACAGCTGAATTGTTTAACGTTTCACGAGTGACAGTATCCACGATAATGACAGCATACACTAAACATGGTAAAACATCATCTGCGAAGAGGAATAGTGGGCGAAACCCAAAGTTAACTGACGGAGACCGACGAACATTAAAAAGAAATGTGGCCAGACAACATAAAACAACCGCGGCAAAAGTGACAGCAGAACTCAACACTCACTTAAGTAATACTGTTTCGACAAAACAGTACGGCGGGAGCTCCACAAAGCGGAAATTCATGGAAGGGCTGCAATTGCGAAATCCTTTATAACGGAAGCCAATGCTAAGCTGCGAAAGAAGTGGTGCCACGATCATAAAACCTAGACACTTGATGATTGGAAGAATGTGGTATGGTCCGATGAATCTTGTTTACATTGTTTCCTACAAACGGCCGGGTTTATGTATGGAGAACCCCAAAAGAAGCCTACGATCCGGACTGCCTGCTTCCTACAGTGAAGCATGCGGGAGGTCCCGTTATGATTTGGGCGGCTATACCGCAATCAGCTGGTCCTCTCATTCACATCACTGGCTGGATTACTGCGAATGAATATCTCGACATCCTCAATGATGAAGTTCTTACTATGACTAGCATATTGCTGCCAAACACTGCCATATTCCAAGATGATAATGCGCCCATACACACTGCCAAAAATGTTCAGTCTTGGTTTGAGGAGCATCAGAATATCATCAAACATCTTGGGACCGGTCTGGAGTTGTATATTGAAGCGTTATGGGAAGTTATAGAGCAGAGAGTGAGGAGAAGATTTCCGTCTCCAACATTATTGAAGCAATTGGTGGATGTTTTTGTACAAGAATGGGACAACATTCCGTTGGAAACTATTCAGACACACTACGAATCTATTCCACGAAGAATTGCAGCTGTTCTAAAAGCAAATGGTGGCCCAACACCTTATTAATGAGTAAGTATTGTGTATATGTCAGGTGTTCATATTATTTGGTCCATCCTCTGTATGTATGTCAACCCTCCCCTTTGTTAACAGATATTGTACATGTTAGAACGAAAGCAATGTAACTGATCAATGTTTAAAAATTCTTAATCTCTTACAGTTTTGAAAAAAATTTATATCTTTATCCCGATATCAGTTTTAGAATATACTTACATAATCTGCACACTACCAAGTCCAATACACGAATAAATTATAATCATACAGCCCACAACCGTAGATTCTTGAGTAGCTTGTTGAATAACAAAACTGAACACCGTCATCGTTGCCAGAGTTCCACAAACAGAAAGTTTCCTCACCTGCAAAAAAATGATTGTATATCAGTTGCAGGAGGAATATAAAATAATTACATTCGCTGAGCAGTTACTGTTACGCATTTAAACCTGAACGAAAAACAGTCAGTCTCGTTTAATTAGACTTGCAAATTTCGTGTCAAACAAATGTTAATTTTTTTTATTTATTCTATAGTTTTTTGTTCACAAAAATCTAATGTACAATATTTAAAAATATTGAATATTAAGATAAAAATATTATGGAAGATAGTTTTGCTATGACAATTATATTTTCATAATATACTAAGCAGAAAACACTGAAATATACAATACCAAAAATTTTCACAACAAAAATACTTGAAAAAAAAAAAGGAAAGAACTAATCTGGATTAAATATCTTGAAATGAAAATAGGGCATACTTTTAAATTTTGCTACAAACTGAACTGAAAAACTGCGATTCCAAATTCCATATAATTAAACACTAAACAGATCAACTTACACAGAAATAGATTCTCTCTTCCATTTCGTGAGTCACTGAGAACTGACGTGCCTGGTTCTGAGATTTTAATCGATATGTGTGTGATAGACTGAGAATAACATGATCCGAGTCGTCATTTAACAGCTCCTGTTGTTCCTAAGCATTCTCGAGACTAACTTTATTACCTTTCCACTACTAAAGTCCATTTCCCCTTCTTTAAATGGGTTGATAATTCCCTTTCGTTTGAAATTGATACAAATGTATCTAATGATACGAGATACTTGACCAAAAATGTTTTATGTAATCTAAGTATTGTTGCTATATGTACTTCAATAAACTGCAGTATAATGCCACCTTGATTTATTAACCTAACGTTAATTTTATTAGAAGTGAAAATATTACATCTATAAAAACATAAATTTCTGAGATGAAAAATAAAATACTTAAAGTCATCGTAATAAATATGTTTGCAATTATTAGTTCTTTACGAAAAATTTTCCATAAGTTCATGGGCGTATTCATACAGGATATTATAATCTAAACTCTTTCCAGTATGGTAGAAGGTCTGTCTAAGATAGCTTTATTATTTGTGGTCCTGTTGACGTAACTCGGTATCTATAAAAGTATATCTTTAAAATATCAAAGTTTTAACAATAATTTTGAATTTCAATTTTATACTAAATAAAAATATTTGTATTTTGTTTTTATAAAATAACAAATTTTTTAAGTTGCTGGTGCTAAAATATTTATTTTATCTGTCTTACTAATTTTATAATTTCTGGACAAACTGGTTATTCAAGCAAATCATACAGAACAAAATGTCATCCTAATAATTAATCACAATAAAAAAAAACCTTTCCAAGCATTTGTATAAAGAGTAAATCATGTATAGTGCTAACAGCCATCCTAATACTAATTTCTAATGGATTTTATTTGTTGACATACAACCGTACTTGTCATACATGATAAAAAAAAAGTTTTACTACTATTTAACAGAAATTGGTTTAAAATAGCTTGGAGAATATAAATCACGCACAAGTGATACTCACTAGAGTGGCTGACAGTATTTTCTTCCTGATGAAGAAGTCCGCAAGTGGAGAAAACACGTAAATTACCAGCACAGTTACACCACATATAAGAGATGTGAGGTATCCTGAATGTTCGGCGTCTGTATGTAGCACATCTGAAAATAAATACAAAAAAATATGTAAGAACCATTTTGTTTGTGTTAAATATTAGATAAAACTGGAGCTCCTAAATTAATATTTACACTCCTTGTGCGTTAACTACTGGGACACCTTAAGAAAATCTAATATGACTTCGCATAATTACCGCTTCACGGACACAGTGGGTGTGTGCACGAGCGTGTAGTCATTCTGTTGATGTTAGTTCCGTTTGCAGTCACTAGTGGCAGCACTACAAGTGGAGAGAAAGTGGTGGGGGCAACAAGGTATTTTTTTGGGCAGTGTTAGTGGTTTTCAAATGTATTGGAAATAAGATAGTATGGATGAGGTGCAGAAAAGATGGAGGGCAAAAACAGCATCACCGTCATGGGTAAAAATTACGCGATTATGTGACAAGTTTGAGAGGGACGAAACTGTGTGTGATGTGAAGAAAGGATGGAAAGGCAAGAAAAAAATGACAACCGACAAACGAAGTTGGAGGTTGTGTTGAACACATTCCCACATTCCTCCGGCAAGACGAAGTTCATAAAGCAAGTTACGCGTGATTCAGATGTCAGTAAATCAAGTGAACATCGAATTTTAAAGCAAATAAAATGGAGGCATTACATTCCCACACTACTTCAATCTAGAATAAAAACGACCCAGATAAGCGTGAGGTATACTGCAGGCTTATCTACGCCCCACGTTGGGGAAGCCAACTTAACTTGACGCTACGTACTGTTACACTGGTGCTACTGCTGGACCCCACAGTTGTGCGCCAAATAACAATGACGCTGTACTGCCACTGTGGAAGACTGTGTGGCTTATAGCGTCGCTGTTAATGCCTCCAGGCACAGACTATATGATGACTGACGGTTAAGGGGTTTGCAATAATGTAGTCGGTTGCTGTTTCATTTTAAAGGACGAATACATTGTCTGGAGTTTACACAGGAACTACATTCATCAACACTTGAGAGGTGTGGTACTATAATAATTTTGGCTACTCGGATTAACTGTGGACGACTTCGTGGTTGAGTGGGGGGCTTCTTTGCACGGCGATTGTATACTTAGTTCTGGCTGCTGTTGGCGAGGGTAGGCTGTCAGCTGTGGATGGTTTTTGGTGAGTTGGGCGGCCTTTGGAAAAAGGCCCGCACTATGTGTCGTCTCCCCTGGACGGCTCTACTGACGTACTGAGGTACTGTTGTGGCCGGGAATCCAATTCCTAGCCTCTCGACCGACTGACTGAGTCTCTGCGCGGTAATAATCAACTGACCGATTCCTCGGACTAACCTCTCGGCTCCGCAATAATCAACTGACAGCCCCACTTCTCAAGTAAAGGGGTTTTTATGCTTCCCAGTGTCCTCCCTAAAATGTCGGCACATGTCTCTATTATTGAAGAGGAGGGGGTGAGGTGGTGTAACGCAGAACAATGCCTTTCAAAACACTTGCCTTGGTTCCTGAAGGTTGTTGGCGGGGGGTAACACTTTGATCCTAGCTTGCTCTCGTCAGCTATTTCTTCTCGGTGCGTTTCCACCTTGTCCTGGGGATAGCTAAGGGGGGAGGGGGGTGTTCTCGGCACCATTATCCAGCTATCATCTGTTTCTTCCGCGATGCGTGTTTTTCTGAATTTAGGTGAACTGTGCATGATTATTTTCTATCTCGTGAAACCTCTGCGATTAACAGATCTTACGGGCTTGCTAGAGGTGTAGGGGGTGGGTGGGTGAAGGAAGGTGGACGACGCCTCCGCGACATGTGTTATAGACGCCACGCGCCTCCTTCTCGATTTGACCTTCCCCTGAAGTGACTAGGACTGACATGTGTGTCTCTAAGTCTCTACCCTGGGTATGCAGGGGGGTGGGGGTGGTTGTGGGCCAGCGTCGCTCTAATATTCCTAAAACGTCACACATCACGCGAAAATGTTGTGAGTGAGTTGCGATCATGGGCAACAAAGAACATTTTATTGGTGTTCCTCTTCAGTCCAATGAGGTAAACTTTAATCTGAATGCAACTGCTAGCCTCCACAAATGGGCGTACTGTAAAGAAACATTCTCCACATTGCTGTAGAGCAAGTAGTTGATCTTCCTCTGTCAACAGTGAGGTGCAGTATGCCTGCCAGAGGACTCGTTAAGCCATTATTCTTTGATATAATGGTGAGAGATAAATGTCACCACACAATAAAGCCGAATTTGAAATATGGTCATACTCTCATGTTCGACACATTTATATAGTCAATTATACAGACTTTCACATACCCTGTGATTTTGCCGAAGGCCAACAGTTCACCAAGCATTTGATTATTCACATTCTCGAGCTATTATCCTATAAACGACAGGTACCTAAAAATATTAGCGATGGCAGCATCCATTCATCTGAAGTCACAGCAGCGATTAACACTATGTCCAAACATTGAAGAGGTTCAGTGTTTCATATTAAAAGTCGCGAAACGAAATAATCTATACCACATATTTCCCAAACATTAAGAATGTACACAACTTTATTATGATTTGTATTTATCAAAGAGATTAGAAGTTTACTAGTATTTTAAGATTTTTATTTCGGAACAGTGTTTGTCAATTGTCTTTCATTTCTTATTCTAGTTTATAATAATTTTACTTTGGTATGCAATATGGAATAATAACCACCGGCAGTTACTTTTTATTCAGATTTCCCTGTCCGGCAAATCCCATTTCTCGTCTGCGCTTTGTGCTGGCAGCATGTCTGTCTGGTGTTGCGTTTCTAGATTATTATTCTTGGAATAGGCTATGTGGTGCCACTTGTGAGTGTAGCGCAATGCATTGATGCAGGTGCCACAACATGCCAGACTTTTACCTAGAATCATTCCTAGCTCACAGAACCTGAATTCTGGAATTTTCACCTCGAACAAAAAAGTTGTTATCTGCAATTCAACTATATGCTTTCAGATTTTATTATGCTTCTAGGATTCACTAAACTCTACTGAGCAGCGAACTTATTAAAACATGTTATATATTTATACCTATAATATCAACGTACTATAGAGATAGAAATAAGTGTTACAGTATTCATTACCACATTACCAAAAAAATACTGAAATATTTCCCAATTCCGACCAGGGCGAGTTGTTGTCACAAACGGTGTGTGGATTGATTTGCGTGACGTAGGGTAGCTGAAAGCTGTACATGAATTTGAGTTTGTTTGAGGAATCGAATTATCTGTGGTTAGAGAACATATATATTTACTCTAAATATTTTCAGCAAAAGAGATACCAGCGAATAATTTAATTCCACCATCTGCTGAAGGCATGTGGCACTTTCCACACAGCAGTAATGTGAATGTGGTGCCTCTGAGCGATACCCCACCGAACTCTTAATTCTTCGTCGATACTTCGTCCTTGGCGAGTGCATGCTTAATACTCCTCTATTATATATTATTTACAGTCTATTTTATGCGATATTTGTATTTCTTTCACAACTAACAGATTTAATTGAACTCTGCGAATGCAAGATCTAAAATTATGTACTTGAACACAAGAGAGTCATGTCTTTATTTATGTGATGTGATTTTGATGTGATGTGATTACATATGTAATGCAAATAGAGAATTTACAGTATTTGAAATTTTTGTTATCAATATACATTACTTTCAATATTTCTGCACTGCCATATAGCAACTTTTGCTATTTCCATTAAGTATATTTATGACAAATTAACAGTGAGTGTGAATCTTCCATCAGTAACAATTGATCAGAAAATACGGTATACTTATATCCACATACAAGAATGTATGCTACCGTTAAGAAACCCATAAATCAACATGTACTCCCTCATATTCATCTTATACAGAGTGGTCCTGAACTAAAGGTATAAACGTTGTGAGGTGATTCTCTATAAAAATGGGTTAGGAAAAATTATACCAACTACGTGGTTAATGTGGTGTTATTTTGTGGTACTGTTTGTGGTGTCGTTGGTGCTTTTTATGGTGTATATGGTGAAGTACACTGTAGAGCATATCTATATATATATATATTCCCACTGATGGAAAATTATATAATAACCAGTGTTCATACTGTGGAAATATTTGCAGCACAAGCTGCCATGCTTTGTGGCATGGAAGAACCGTCTGTGCGAAAAGTCCTTTTCGCGCAATGAAGCATTTCGACAATGGGCGCATGCATTTTATGCAAGGTGATATATTGAATAACTACATCAAGAACTTCAAGGATTCGTGTTTTGAGAGCCAGTAAGTGATTTCGTCAATACCCCCTGCTGCATCGATGGGCACTGATTCAACATACGATTATTTGTTTCAGTTAAAACTAATAACGGAATGAGAGACCTACGAACTTGGTTAGAGTCAGTGTGTTTGGAATGCACAATTGCAAGATGTTCACGTAAAATCGACGAATTTCAGAATAAACCGTTGTCGGCACTTAATACTGATGACTACTTGGCGACTTAAACAAAGAAAAGTATTCTTGGTATTGATGATGAAACAGGACGTGAAGACGTTCATTAAGACAGCATTTATGATACTGACTATGAAGACAGTGTTGATGAACTATCTGATGAGAAGTGTGATGATTCTCTCGAAGTTCGCACACATTTCACCAACAAGTAATCATCTAAAGGTAACGTCAAGATGGCTGGAGGAGTCAATAACACTTGTTACATATTTCCCGAAGATCTGAACGAACTTGTTGATAGACTTAGATATTTGATTGACCAGCAAAAAAACGGGATATAAGATGAGACTATTGACTACTTTCCCTCATCAGCAAACATCTGAGAAATGTTAACATGTAAAGTTCTTAATAATTAGAAAAATTGAATTATTTAGTAAGTTGATAAATTATATGTATATTAATGTGTGTTCAGTTTTATTATACAGTCTGTTCTGCTTCTCTAAAATATTAATTATTTCAGTTGAGTAATTGTTCAATTCAAAGTCTGTTTAAGACCTAATTTATGTAAGTGCATGCTATAGGAGGGCTATGGTTTGATTTTAAGTTTCATGCCTTAATCGGGTCGTATAAAATTGACTGAGTTTTGTAAGGCAAACAAAAGAAATTAGGGGAATATTTTTGGGGAATGTTTCGCTACTAGTTGGTTGACCTGGTCATCTGGTCTGGTATGTTGGCTTAATAAGTTATAATGACCCTTTGGAATGGATGGCTCTAGTAGAAATGATTTTAAAGATATTGTGAAGATTTTCAAAGAAGAGGTTAGCTATGTGACTCTTATTAGGAGACTTTTTTTGAGATTTACCATCATCATCTTGACATGTGACGTCTTTTGGAATAGAAACTTCGCCGACGCCCCTTTGCGAGCGCCTCCCCAGTCGACATGTGTGTCACAAGGTAGGTGGCGGATCGCAGTTACACATGTCCTGCGGCTTAGGCATTCCCTACCACCCTCCCACCCCCTATGCCTCTAGCAAGCCCGTGAGATCTGTTGATCGCAGAGGTTTCACGAGATATAGAAACGCAGTTCACCTAAATTCAGAAAACACGCACCGTGGAAGAAACAGCTGACGAGCTGGATAATGGGGCCGAGAACACCCCCCTCTGCCCTTAGCTAAACACAGGACAATGTGGAAACGCACAGAGAAGTAGATGACAGAGCAAGCTAGGGGCAAAGTGCTACCTACACCGCCCCCCAACCTTCAGGAACCAGGGCACAGGTTTTGAAAGGCATTGTTCTGCGTTTCCTTCCACCTCACCCCCTCCCCTAATAAAAGTGACATGTGCTGACACTTAAGGAGGGAGGCTGGCATGCATAAAAAGCCCTTTATGAGAGAAAAGGGGTCAGTCAATTATTACCGCCCAGAGGCGTTAGTTCGAGGAAGGGGACAGTTGATTATTATCGCCCACAGTAGTGAGTCAGTTGAAGATCGCCGAGCAGAGAGTTAGGCCAACCGCGCCAGTGCAGCGAGGTGGGGGAGGTTCGGACCCCTGGCCACGTCAGTACGTCAGTAGAACAGCCGTCCAGTGAGATGACAGCACCTGCGGGCCTTGCCAAGGCCTACCACATAGCCGGAGCTCACCCTCTACAGCTGACATCATACCAGCAAGAGTTAAGTATACAATCGCCGCGCAGAGACACCCCAGTTAATACGAGTAGCCACATTAGCGCACCACACCTCTCAAGTGTTGATGTATGTTGTTCTTGTTTAAACTCCAGACAATATATTCGTCCTTCAAAATGAAACAGCAACCGACTAAATTATTGCAAAACCCCTTAACCTTCAGGCATCATATAGTCTATGCCAGGAGGATGTAACTACGACACTTTATGCCATCCTGTCTTCCACAGTGGCGTAGCGTCAATCTGATATTATAAGTTTATAAGTAGGTGGTATTGCAGGTTGGTCTCGTCGGTTGCTATAGACAGTTTTGCATATACTGGACTCATCAGTTGTAAGTCTTGGGCTATTTCAGTCTCGTCAATAACCAGTCTTGGGTGGAAGTTTAGTCTTGGGTGGAGAGTTAGTCTTGGGTGGAGAAACAGTCTTGGGTGGAGAGTTAGTCTTGGGTTTAGAGTTAGTCTTGGGTGGAGAGTTAGTCTTAGGTGGAGAGTTTGTCTTTGGTAGAGAGTCGGTCTTGGGTGGAGAGTTAGTCTTGTGTTACCAGTTGGTCTTGGGTGGAGTTTGTCTTGGGTGGCGTCAGCATGCTGCAGTTCTAGGCACTTTCAGAGTAAATTGCAAATGCAGTTTACCCAGGAAGTGATTAAATATACCAAGAGACTTGAAGATATAATTATTAATGCGAGATTATTAAATATAATGTCCCCTTTTCAGCTTTGAAGTAAGAACTACATAATTCTTTTTTTAATATGGCGAATTTATTTAAACTTGCAACCCGCATGCAACACACTTAGCACCACACGCACCGCGTTAGCACCGCACGCACCGCAGTTCGCACCGCATGCACCACAGTTAGACCCAAACACATCACAGTTATCCCTACACACACCGCAGTTAGCACCACATGCATCACAGCTCGCACAGCGTGCACTGCAGTTAGAACAACAATCAGCACTGCATGCACCGCAGTTAGCAGTAAATTATGCGTCATTGTGTGTCTTTATGGGTCATTATGGTTCATTTATGAGTTATTATGGTTCATTTATGAGTCATTGTGGGTGATATATTTGGTTATCTATGTGTCATTATGGGTCTCCAGGAGTAATTTATGGTACAACATGTCTCATTATGGGGAATTATGATTATTTTGTTAGATATTATGGGTCATTTAGGGATAATGATGGATTATTTATGTGTAATTTGTATGTCATTGTGGGTCTTCGAGGGTCATTTATGGGTCATTATTGGCCATTATGGTTTATTTATGTGTCAGAATGGGTTATTTGGAGGTTAGTTTTGTGAGGGGTTAGTCTGCCAGTAGTCAGTTGTCCGCTTTAAGTGCGTCCATGATTTCAAGCTGTTCTTACGGTGCCAACTCGTGAAAACTGAATGTGGTACCAACCCACACCTGTCGGCTCTTGTACTGAAAGAAAGTGAGTACATATTTCGAGAGCTTAGTCAATCCATCTGTCATTGAACCCCAGATCTCATACATGATGATATTTAAATAATTTTTTTTATGATTAATTTTTTTATTTTTTTATTTTTTCTAATTTTTTTGCAATTTAATAACTTTTCTGCACTTTTTTTATTTTTTTAGTTTTAGGGTCATATAAGGTGACGAGCATGAGGTCAAGGTCATGGATCAATGTCACCGACAGCTATGACCTTCGCTATCAGGTCCTCTTCAGATGCCACAGGTTTCTTGTACACAGACGTTAAGAAAACCCACAACTACAGGTCTAAAGAGCAAGGCAGCGTGTTGGCCAGTCACGAGGCGTGAGCCTTGTGACTTGCCAACACGGCATATCCCGCTCGCTGGCATCCCAGCTAGCGTGATATGCTGTGTTGAGGTGTTAATGCCCACACCACGTAAAATGGGTCATGCTTCGTAGTGTTGCTACAAAATCTGTTCTCTGATGGTAAGCGGAAATTCCTCCAGTAATTGTGGCAATCGGACCTCCACGAAATCGTTATATGAAATCCATACACATTTCGGCTGCAAAAATTGGCCAATAACATTGCCTTCCACTATTCCCGCCGAAATGTTTGTGTCAAGAGGTGCTGGTAGCCTCTCGTTTCAGTTTCTTGTGTGTTTGAGTCGTCCGACATAGGGACATTTCTACTGTTGCAAAATCCTTCCTGTGTCCTATGTCATTCTTCTTTTTTTCTAGTCACGAATCACGTGTACAAGTTAAACATATATATATACACACACACACACAAACACACGAACTAATTCCGAGCACCCGGTTTTTGCGAAAAAAAATTCATTACTATACCGTAAATGAAGCATCGGTTGGTAGTAATTCCATCTCCCGAACATGCTGGTGGTAGTAGAATGGGTGGTGAGCTTTGAAATGGCAAGTGGGAATGTGGGTCGTAAGAGGTATCGTTGGCTAGGTCGTCTAAAGCAAACATCATTTACTAACGTTTATGCACAATAAAATAAATCATCGAAGAATATGGTTTTTGATGTGCGCAGTTTACGCACAATTCTAATTATTCACAAACCTATTTATTTCTTACTACCTTACAAAAATTATCTAAACATGTTGTGTTTCTGGAGGCGCGCAAACCAAGTTAACATGCAATAAAAGTATGTTGGTTGTACTGTAAATACCGGTACGGTCTGAGAGAACTACAGTGAACTGGGAANCAATAAAATAAATCATCGAAGAATATGGTTTTTGATGTGCGCAGTTTACGCACAATTCTAATTATTCACAAACCTATTTATTTCTTACTACCTTACAAAAATTATCTAAACATGTTGTGTTTCTGGAGGCGCGCAAACCTAGTTAACATGCAATAAAAGTATGTTGGTTGTACTGTAAATACCGGTACGGTCTGAGAGAACTACAGTGAACTGGGAACTGGGAACACTCATTCGGACACTGCACTTTTCATTAATTTTTTTAATGTTGACCACTATATATCAGACATGACTCTATTCTCCGTCTTACATTTGCGGTTGCTCGGCGGAACTCAGCTCTGAACTGAGATCCACAGGGTGCTCTGATTCTGTCTTTAATGAATTGTAAAACTAATGTCTGTTTGAATGAACGTATTTTCGATTGTCAGTTAACTTTCATGGAAATCCTGCAGTTCCGGTAAGTGGTAGATGACTTATCTTCTTGCTGGTACGTGCTGCCTTATCCTCCACTTTTGTTCGTAAGCAATCTAATGAAGCACTACGCAGCAAGCAGATGCACCACTTACCACCTACGGGAGTTATAGGTTTTGCATGCAAGTGAACTGACAATCTAAATTTCGTTCATCCAACCAGTCATTCTGTTTACATTGCAACCATTAATCATGTGTGTTGTTTCAGTGTCAGACGTTGTCTGTCTGTGGAGTTTTTTTTCTGCAAGGAATGCCAATTACAAACGAAAAAGCGTTTGACATTCTGATGATACTCGAAGAATGTCGTCGGAAATATATAGAGCTGCTGTCCTTTTGTAAGCAGAGAAGTACCCGCAACGCGTCCTCACGCTAACGATGTGTTCCAGCAACTTACATGCGCATGCCGCATCAGACGACCTGTGAGAGACGAGAAGACTGTCAATTTACTTGCTGCTATGTTAGCCATTCCTCATGTTTCTACACGGAGTATTGCCCGGGAATCAGAATTGTCTCAAAGTACACTGTGGAGAATCCTCGCCGATAAACATCTACATCCGTACCATGCACAGCCGCAATTAGAACTTGGGAATAATGAATTTCCAAAGGGTATTGATTTCTGCAACTGGTACCTGAGAGAGTACCGTGATTTCCATAGCAGACTTTTGTGGACAGATAAGAATACCTTGACGAGTAATGTTGACGTTAATATGCATAATGCCCATTACTGGTCTGCAGTCAACCAACATTGCCTCCGTCAAGTAGATAACCAGCATGTGTGGAGTCTTAATACCTGGTGTAGCAATCTCGGTCATATTGGCATACGTTCTTAAGTTTTTTAAGGGCAATTGAATGCAGTAGCTTATGCAGAACACAGAACACGATGAACACTGTGGATTCAAGAGGATGGCTGTCCTGCTCACTTATTACGCAGAGCTCGGCTATATGCTGACATGTTGTTCTCCAGACGGTGGATCGGACGAATGGGTCCTGTAGCTTGGCCACCACATTCTTCAGACTTATCCCCAAATTACTTATTTTTGTGGGAGAGAATTAAAGACATCGTCTACTGCGGTCTAACGCCAACGAGCGAAGACATGGAATACGGAATCAGAGCAGCTGTGCTGATATCCGCCGAGCAGCCGCGAACGTAAGAAAAGCTGAGTCGTATCTAATACAGGATAATCAACATTTAGAACACTTTTGAAGAGATATGTGTACGAATGATTGTTCCCAGTACCCATTTCGCAGTGGTTCTTTCACGCCATATCCGTATTTACAGTACACCCTACATACTTAAACTTAGTATCAACGTCAAAGACACAGCCTGTTTTGTTGAATTCCTTTTGTTTGAAATAAGAATAAAAATAGTTTTCGTTAACTTTCATTGTAAGTAAACTACGCACGTCCAATTCATAATCTTACATGAATAATTTTATTGTACGTAAACTATGCACGTCAGAATTCAAATGCCATAGAATATGTTTCCTTTTAGACGATATATCCAAACATACCATATTCAACCCCTGTTGCCATTTGCAATTTAAAGCACAAGTCCCATACCCCTAGCACAGTATGTCCGGGATTACTATTAATCGAAGATTCATATAGCGTCTAGTTAGCAAATAAATTTCGCAAACCTCTGTTATGTTGTTTCCAAAAAAAAGGTGTGATACCGGTTGTGTTATTCAACCAGCGTGTATATATATATATATATATATATATAATTATATATACATAAACAATCATACATGTGTGTATGTGTATATATTGTAATTTTGGCTCGAGACAGATGATCAGATATTGGCGACCGTATCGTCGAAACCATTTACCCGTGAGTATTACCATGACACATGATAAGAGTGCCTGCCGATGGATATGCATCTGGCTCTGGAATCGAAAATGTGCACACATGCTGACGTCACCATCGCCCAGCGTTGTCTCATCCCATTGCTCATGACAATTCTTCAACAGTCGAACGTGTATTGACGAGCATGATGTCGGTCCTGCTGCTATTGAGCCAGACGTCACCAAGTTGTAAGTCGTCAAGCAGAAGATAAACAAGGAAATAGGCGTACGGCTCAGCGGCAACCCAACAGATGGGCAATATGAATCAAGTTCGTTTGCTTGTGACAATAGAAGCTCCAGTGGACCCGCGACTTGTATGAACAGAATACAACTGCTTACTGTTATGCTTGAACATATTTTCGTGTTATGTGATAGAATAATATTGTAGTGCGATAATGAATAAATATGATTATTAGCGAGAAGATTAAAAGCCTACAAAATAAATTTCAACTCCTTTTTAAAATTTTTAAAACCGAAACAAGGGTGACCTATGATTGTATTTATTATATATATATTTTACTAGCATTATAAATTAATCATGCATAAAAATTTATACGTAGAAGTATTTACTTCTTTTCCCCCTTACTTTCAAATAACACAAAAATAACTGGTTTAAAATACAAATATAGAACTTATTTTTTTAAAACATGTATAGAGCTATTAGCTGGAATGACATACACAAATTTATTTATATATGCATACATTATTATACATGTAAATTAAGCAAAGAGTAAACCAGTTTAAGAAATTTGTTTAACTCAATAATTTCACAAACTATTCATAGCGTAGAATTAGTTAAAATATTCTACTACACTAAAAGTAAAAACTTATGGGTTTCATTGAAGCATCTTAAAAGATAGCTTGAAAAATACACTGTGTAAGAATGTACAGAAATATTTTTATTGCCTCTCAGATAAAATGCCACACCATGAAAGCATGAGCGCAGCGCAATGAAACGTGCAGAGCGAAGGTGCATGTGCCTTTCATGTATTTGATTAACATTTTTGACAAACTACAATAACTGCGCGTGCCTTATAGGCAAACAACAGGCACGTGAATCTGCTTTTAAATAAATCGTCATGGTCAAGCGATGTGACAATTTTGGCTGTTGCTCTGTTTGGAGAAGGAGCAAGGTGTTTTAATGCCATTAAGTTGTCATCGTACGTCAATTGAATGTTTTCACTGTAGATATCATTAATTCTCCGAATAAGTCGATAGGTCTTTACGTCTTATTGCAAAGGAAGTGCATCGTGATGCTTCAATCTTGGCCTCATTTGGAAACAGTAGTGCCACGAAGAAATTATGCATCACCGTTGTGGGATCAGAGTTCGGAGAAAGACGTAGATGGCACAGATCTTTGCATCAGACGCTCGGCCATAGCACACCTACAGTTTTTCAGGCGATTTGGTTACTCCGTTATCAATGCGGACACCGTCCCGTCGATTGGGTGAGGAAAGTCTGCAGTTCACTCGTTCATTGCAAAGTCTATCCTTAATAGCGAGCAATGATGTTGCATTAGAGCTACATGAGATACAGAATAGAACCGGGTATTCATCAGGGACGTATCCTGTTGCTGTTTCGCTAATGATGTTCACCATGTGTGAGTCTGGCAGTGAAGTGGCAATTAGGCGTATTTGGGCGTCATTGTGGATACCAATACAGCGGGTCGAAGTGGGGTAATAGTTTGAGGGCGCTATCAGCTCCAAAATTAGTACACATCCAGTACGCATTTCGGGCACATTAACGGTACGTCGCTATGTTCATTAGGCGCTGTGACCCCGTGGCAATACTGTGTGTGCAGGTTGTCACAAACGCACGTTTTCTGTAGAAAAACTCCCTGCTGCAGATCAGGCTCAGCTCAGCCTAAATACTTTGCATATGCTTATTTGGCTGGTACAGCCCCCCGATCTCCCGATCCGTTACTACTGAATCTGTAGGACACGATAAAATGTAAGTTGAATATCCTCCCACCCCTAAAAAATTTATATATATCATGGAATCGGGTTAAAAACACATGGTCTACGATACCCCAGGTCATTATGGGGATATTCGTAAAATTTATGCCACTTTGGGTTCAGAAATATATAGCTCAAACTGAGGCACCACTGCTTAATGGTCCTTTAGATTTTGAACCACTGGAGCCTTGTCTGTATTAAAAAATTTAATAAGTTTTTGCACATTTTTTGTTATTTCTGCGTGACGTTTTGGCCTCTGTCTTTGTGTATTCCTTCAAGGTGTGACATTTTCTCTGTCCAGCAATGTATTTTAATAAACAGTAAAAGTATTCTTATTACATCACAACAAAAATAACTTGAACATTCGGTAAACCCAAAGCCTACAATATTTTTGACGAACTCACCTTTTATGTATGCTGGAAGCTGGGTTAAAAATGTGGAATAGCTCCAAAAATATGCAGTGCTGCTGAGGAAAATTACCAACACTGGTCTTGATGTGAAGATTTTTATATAGGGAACCGCAGCTAACTTGAAACAATAGGAAGTACAATTTGTTATTACTGATAACCATTTTTAAAAAATCATTCGTAATAACACACAATGGTTAAAGTTTTGCATAATGTATTATAGTCAGTATATTTTTTCCAGTTATTTCCTTATATATGCATATATTATATACCCTGGAAGATTGGATAGACGTGATTATTTTTTACCGAAATATGTAAATACATAAATTATAACTTTTGTAATTTGTATAGCTGAAGTAGTTTTGGCACATATGTCACTGTATAAAAAAACATAATTATTAGAAATTGAGGTCACCTTCCAAACGACAGACAGGAGAGCAGGAGTTTATAAAATTCCTGGTTTTGTGTAGTGTCCTATATCTGCAGAAGAGCGCCTCCACCTGATGTGACTCAAGCTGGTTTATCGGTTCAAGTATTAAAGAATGGACAATCACATAGATGTTAGTTTAATAGGCTTTTTTTCAATTCTAAATGACAAATTTACTGTAATTGTGTAGAGAATCTCAGTAGTGGGGTTGTTTACCTCAGTAGTGGGGTTGTTTGAGTAACGCAGATAAAATGAACAGATGTATCAGATATATCTACAAAAGTAATTTTCATGATGATAATAAAATATAATTTCTAACTGAAACAACGTTATAAGTTACTTCGATATAAAGAATAAAAGTTACCAATTCTGTTCATCAGTATATAAAATGTAAAGGAAACAGACATTTAAAATGTAGGGATCCCTATACCCAAGCAGCAATTTTTGGTTGGAATAAAGATGGTCAAANAAGATAAAATTAACAGATGTATCAGATATATCTACAAAAGTAATTTTCATGATGATAATAAAATATAATTTCTAACTGAAACAACGTTATAAGTTACTTCGATATAAAGAATAAAAGTTACCAATTCTGTTCATCAGTATATAAAATTTAAAGGAAACAGACATTTAAAATGTAGGGATCCCTATACCCAAGCAGCAATTTTTGGTTGGAATAAAGATGGTCAAACCTTTGCTGCAAGATCTCCTATTGAAAAAATTACCTTGTTTGAAAATCAAAATTATATTCGGCCTACTTTAGCTATACGACGTGCTATTAGTCGGATGCCAACCAACATTCAGCGATTTTCCAACCAAAGGTTTACTTACATTTTCAACATTGTTTATTTATTGGTACGACGTGGTCGTACTTACATAATTCACCAGATAAACGATGGTCTACCAGTATTGGTTTGGGGGATTTTAAATACTTGTTAACTACCAATAAAATCTTTACAGATCATTATCACTTAGCAGGATTATTTGCTTCCTACTTCGGTAAAGAATAGTTTTTCTTACAATATTCATTCTTCAAATCTACATTTTTCCTTTTGGGCGCTAACCCATTCCATTTGAGTTACCAGACGGATGTACTAGTTTTTCACCACTAAATGTGAACGAGGAGTGAAGTAATATTAATCGTTAGGGACCATTCTCAGCAAATTAATTAATGGCTACTTTTTAATTCTATTCATTTATCAACCCATGCGAAATAAGTGTTGCAGTTAGCTTTATGCGCAACACAATCTGTAGTATAGCACATAACTATCTTTAACCTCTTTGTTGAATCTCGCCATATAAAATAACAAGTTATCCCGCAGGAGAATTTTGTCTTATATTTGCGTGAAACTGTTACAGAATAAGACGCGTGCTAATATTTGCAAAACTTTTATTCGTATAATTTAAAAAGTCAACCAATCTTTATTTTTTTAAATATAATAATTTCATCCGCTATTAATTCCTTCCAAGTTTATAACTTAATTGGAAAGCTATTAGTTAACTTTTTAAGTATAAAATATTGTTGAAATGTTTATACCCGATCACATGTAATTTACTGACATATTTAAATATGGCTTCAAGAATTTGGTTTACGGCTATTAATTAACACTTTTTCCAAACAAAGTTTCTCAATAAAAATAATTTTGAATTTTCTTCCTTAAAACTATTATGGGTCTAAGTTATATTTGTAATGTTATTCCAAAATATTTGCCAACAGATCTTACTTCCAAACTTACTACCAATTGTTAACAGTTGGAGGCATTGACTTCAACACACAACCACTTAAAGAGAGATNTTTATTCCAAAATATTTGCCAACATATCTTACTTCCAAACTTACTACCAATTGTTAACAGTTGGAGGCATTGACTTCAACACACAACCACTTAAAGAGAGATAATCTTTGAAGTATCACTGCGCTAAAGTATATGAACAAACAAACAGATAAAACGAAATATATATTATTTTTTAGTTTATAAAACGTTAATATTATATTATGATTCTATAATGAATTTAACGCAATGTTGGCCCAACATAGAATGTACCCATCACCAATTATTATGTTGACAATGTTGTCTCAACACATAAGAAAAGAACAGATATTAATAGAATATCAATATTAAGAAAGCTTAATAAGCTGTGATAATAATATTTATTTTATTTAAAAATTAAAATTTTCTATTAGTGACATGTTGTTGGTTGTACAATTTTGCCCTACGAAAGTATATTTACCAAATGCCGACAGTACACTTCCCAAAAAGGGGCCAACAAATGACTAACAATATCAATTTGAGATAAGTTTTGGGGTTCAAAAGCTAAAGATTTTAAAAAAGTAATTTATAATGTTAGCATAATGTTAGTTACACCACGTCGGCCTAACTTAACAATAAGTAGTATTGTTTTACTAAATTTGACGCAATATTTTATATTCAAGTAAAATTATTTAAATAAAAAATAAAAAATATTTCAAGACTTCAGAAATCTTCCGATTTTATAAAATACGAAGGACGGGCGTTGTTTCCACTCAAACGTTTGTTCCAAAATAAAAAAAAAAATGTAGGTTGTACAACGTTGGCCCAACATAAAATACATAACACTAATCGAAAGTTTGTTTAACAATAAGTCATTAACTATCAATTTAGCCTTAAAATATTTTTAAAAAAATTAAATAAATATATTTTTTTATATAATTTTTTTTTTAATTTTTAATCACTTTCATTAAGATGAAGAATAATTATTAAATTTTTGTTGTTTACAATTTGTTGTTATATTGTGTTAAGTCAAAAAGATCTTAGTGCATTTTTGCCGAACATGAAGCTAACCTTTACAAGCGCATGTCAACCTTCAGGCGAGTGTAGGTTGCTACTGTAAAACACCCACAGTCAAGTAGAACTTTTCACAAAAAATCAACCACGTTTACATATTTTGAAATGATCGCCCCTGCAGACCACATCTCAGTTTCATAACTAATTCGAATATCTAACTTGAGATTTCAGAGATTTCGGTGAGCTCTTAAATGCGGTAGATTGCTCTTGAGCTCCGGCGAGGGTCAGAATGAAGTGAATATGGAGCAGCAGCGGAATGCATGTGTAGAAGAAACGGAAGGACTCCAGTAAGATTCGTTGGAACCGCTGACGTCAGTGTAGTCACACACATGCGAAGATACCGATGACCACTGCCGGAAATCCAGCCTGGTTTACCTTGGTCGGAGGCAAGTAGTCTGACTACTACACCACCACGGCCCCATGGAATATCTGAACCAAGCCCCATAGATTAGCAATTAAACACAACGAGTATATTACCAATTGTCTAGGACACTATCTCACCTTTCTCTTGCTTTGCTGAATATATCCTAGAGAGTTATCAATGTATGCGAGTTCAGAGGGTGAAATTTTATGGTCTTGTTTTGGATAATCCTTGACCAATAACAGCCAGGTAATGTAACACAGTATGCCAATTCCTCCTGTAACAAAGAGGACACAAATGTTATTAGGTTTATATCATTTTATGAGTTACAATAAACTTGTTGGTTTCAAAATTTGCGTGGTGTATTTATCAAGATTCGATATAGAGTATTTGCATTATTGCACATTATGAACACCAAAACAACGTGTGTTAATTCTCAATAAATTGTAAAAGATGGATGGCAGAAGAGTCCCTTGTGTGGCGTGAGTGAATGTGCATTAGTATTTGTAAATATATGTGTATAAACGCATTGCATGACTTTGTATTTGTGCTATCCAAACACATATAACTTCAAAAGCTACCGAAGAATTCTCTATGTTCAAAGAATTAATAAAAAGTGGCGAAAATATTAATACACGAATAATTAAAAACAGTATTTCTACAGATTAAGTAAATGATAGATAACTTGAAAGAGAGCACATAAAAAAATTAATAAATAAAATTTGTTTTAAACTAGCAATTATAAGGAATGTTTATTTTGTGATGTAATAACGTTTTATGATATGGTATTAACTGTACATTTTATGACTTAACTAGTTTGAAGCGATACGCATTTTGACTGAAAGTATGCATTGTGCTGCTATTAAAATGTTATGAATAATTGTGTTCGTATCTCGGAAATGTGTTTATAACACTTTCCGTGTCTAGGACAAAATAAAATTTTTAAGTAACTCGAAAGATGCCACAGAGACAAATGGATATTTGATGTTCGTTTTACTTATTGCCTTTGAAAATTATTGTAAAAGATAATAATAATATTATAGAATGTAATTTAAATAAAAACATGTAATTACTACTTAATGTTATACCCAACTTAAGAATTCGTAAAAAGTAGTATTATAAGTAGCAGGCACAGGATTCTGGAGTAAGATTCCGTATTCATCCAGCATCTTGGTTGACGCCAAAGTCGCAGGTATCGGTCGAGGGCCTGGGGCGACAATGTTACAGACAAAAATGCTTGTTTACGCCCCCACCCCCTCCCCACTCTAAGACATGTGACACATCACCAACCTGCAACCAACTTTCCCAAAAATGTTTTCAGAAAATGTTGATTTTGTTTCAAAATCGTATATTTCCTATTTTTTTCAATCAAGTCCTTTAATTATTGAAACAGTTTCTAGACTCCTAATGGAATGAGCCGTATAGAACTTATATAGCCAGGCTGACCATAAATTCTAGTTTTACCAGGACTGTACCGGTTTTTCAAGTTTTGTCCCACTGTCCCAAAAAGTTTTTTGGGGCATAAAAATTTCCCGGTTTTTTTTTAATTAAAAATCTGTTATAATAACAGGGCTTCTTATTGTGTAAAATTTATGCTTACAACTTTGGGCAAGGACGCACCCGCAAACAGATCAGTGGAAAATTTGGGTCCCTCACGAGCTACGAACCAGTATCTGTGAACACCACCATGATCTCCCCCACGTTGGTCATCCGAGATGTTAAAGAATACGTCGCCAGATGCCGGACTTGTTGTGAAAACAAAGCATACCCAATACCGAAGACGCAATACACACCCTGTCGGCCGAAAACACCATCGACCCACATATGCATCGCTATCACGGATCCCTACCCACGCACACACCGAGGAGAGATACCTCCTTGTCGTTACAGACCAATTTTCCAGGTGGACAGAAACGTTCTCATTACCCAATCACGAGGCAACCATGATTATCCGGCAAATGGAGCGAGAGGTCTGTCCACGATGGAGATATTCGAAATGTGTGTTAACAGACAATGGATCCCAGTTTACGGACGTAAAGTGGATGAAAGCCTGCGAAGTGTGGGGGGTGGGAGGTCTGACAACTCCAGCCTACCACCCACAGGCCAACCCTAACAAACACCAGCACCAGGAATTAAAATAAGCATGCGCATAAGAATGGACACCAATCATAATCACTGGGACGTACAGCTTCCTGAAATCCTGTATACATTGCAATGCCGGCACAGTGACGTCATTGGAACTTCTCCCAGCTATCTCATACTGGGATACAACCTCCGACGACCCGGGAAGTGGCAGTGCGAAACCAAACCTACAGAACTTCCCGCCCCCAAAGAAATAAGAAGAGCAGCGATCCGGAGAACAGCGGCAGCTCGGAGAAACCAACAACGGTATATCCAGCATAAGTACCCAGAACAAGTGACCTATGGATAATGAGATCCCAGTGTATTCCAGTAGTAACACTGGTATCCCAACACTGTCACCGAGAGACGACCCCAGAGGAAACCTGCAGTAGGTCACTAGCTACTGGATGCTGGACAAGGATGTAGAGATAGAGGGCAAAAGCGATAACGCCACACAGCCCCTAGCACCACACACTATCTCCATGAGAGTCCCAAGGATGCCTGGGTCACTGCGCCAGCCGATAAAGGTGCCAGGAGCAGCAATGAGACACATTTACTAGGCCAAAAATACGCAGAAACTGGTGAGAGAGCGCAAGATAGTAGAAGCAAGTGAGCAAGAAGAAGCGAGAGGAAGCGGACGGGCGAGCAAAGCTGAAAGTACTTGCGAGTGGGAAGAAGCAAGCAAAGGAAAACAGGTAAACGAAGGATAAGTAGCAAGCAAAAGGGAGCAGGCAAGCAGGAGAAAAAAAAGAAGCAAAGAAGAAATGAAAACCACAGTCGATGAAGCGAATGGAGGCCAAAAGCAAACAAGGAGGAGAGAGCGAAGAAGCAAAGGCTAATACACCGACAGCAAACCTAACCCAGCAAACATTGAGGAGGCGAGGATGTCCCGGGGGACTGCAGCCAACCTGAGGACGAGTGTTCGCTGCAGTCTGGAGTTGATCCCAGGACACCAGACTGAGGGGATGGTGATGCAGCCCTCCCCCGTCCCACACACACTGTCAAGATCCCAGGGTAGAACGAGGCCACAAGCATCCAGTCTTGGTGCACCTGCCGAGGCCGAGAGAGACACGACTTCTACCTAGAAAAACGCAGGTACAAACCACACAAGTTCAATGAGCCAAGCCGACCAACCCAGTGACAGACACTGTGTGGCATGATTTGAGTGGTTTTTACCTTATATCACCCGCTGAGAGAGAGAGAACTTGGGTGGGATGCCCGACCTGACACCAGAATATAAGTGCGACTAGTATTTATTTGACATGTGGTTAATAAGTGTTAAGTTAGGAATATAGTTCAACAGCCCAGTTATAGTGTGATTATTTTGCCAGGGCAATAGTGTGTTTATTTCCATCCACCGTATAAACTGCAGAGTGTGTAAGAGATTAGTTTGGACGCAGGAAAACTGTGTTTTGCAGGCTAGAAGATAAGAGTGTTTATTTTTTCGATATGGCTAGTGAGCCATCTGTAATAGTAAAAAGTAAACCATTGCACTACACAGAACCTTGCCAGGCCGCCTTACCAAGTGCCGGCCATCTGCCACTCAACTTTTTGTCACTATTTGAGAAAGCCCCCGCATTAAAAGGGCTGCAGAAGCACATAAGATAAAATGAGTTAAAAATAATGGTGATCTGGAGGGATCACTTAGGGCATGTAGTGTAAATGTACAACCATGTACTGTTTGTAATTATATAATAATGTAAAGAAAGGCCAAAGATATGTGGCAGCCTGTTAATTTTTGGTTTTCGCGAGTTCAAATAGTATGTACGGCCTGCGAAGTTGTGAGAGTATAAATGTACATTGTAAATAGCTGGCCTTCAGCAGTGTTTGTTATCGTAGAGCCCGAGTTATAGATCCTTTTAGCAGACAGGCGGGCACGCCTGATAATCAGTGTAGTCGCGGGACCCTGAGTGATGGACGAGCAGACAAGGCCAAGCAGGAAGAGAGAGAGGGAAGGAGATCGGCCTCCTGGCTAGAGATGCGCTGCGCTAGCTGCACGAGCAGCAATAAGCACACAAATGTCGGCACATAGAAACCCAGAGAAGAGAAGTGCGAAAGAAGTTCAACCACATGCCAATGCTTTAGCGCGGACATGTCAGCATCGCAGAGATGGGGGGAATTGATGCGTACCGTATATATTGTAAGTAGAAGCACTGCTGCCACACAACACACGATCTTACCCCCCACCCATGCCCTCCCTTACCCACAGCACTCAGTATACATGAACCGCTGGACATGTGTCGCAAAGGCAAGGTCGGCCCAAGGGGGAAACAAGCAGTTAACGCATGCCGAGGTAAGTTCACAAGGGGGAATTAACACATGCCAAGGTTATGCCAAGTTAACCTAGCAAACTGCCAATGCACCGAGGAAGATGTGAGAACAAAGACACATACAGAGGTGAGATACACAAGAAAAGGGCTGACAGAGCTTGGAAGTTGCAGCAGGTCCCCCAACCCCCAGCAAAACTTGAGAAAACATGGATACACATGCCAAAGGAAATGCCAAGGTATGCTAGAGTGGCATCAAAACACCTCTAGATATATGAGCAAGATTAGATGACAGTGTTTGGCCATATGGGTGCTGGTCCCCCCTCCCAACTCCTCCACCAACAAGTAAAGCATGTGTGAGGATTTTTTGGGGGGGGGACGAGAGATGTTAGAAGCAATTTTCCGGACAAGGAGAGGATCAGTCGGATCAGTCGTCACGCCGAGAGGAGAGAGAAACCAAAGAAGAGCCCTCATCGAAGCTGGGGGGTTAACCGTGCAAGAAGTTGCAAGCTGTATCCACCACGGCAATGAGAACAACCGAGATCCTGTGAAAGGCCGCCCAACTTACCAGACCTCAACCTACCACCAGAACACCCAGAACTACGAATACAGCTAAGTACCAGAGAGGTCGCTCAGGAACATTCCCCATGCCATCGGAAACATTAGCAAGAGTACTGTAATAATTCCTTAAGGCTCCCAACTCGCAAGGTACCATCTTGGAGTTAATGTAAAAATAGGGGTTCTTTTAAAACAAATATAACCCCTGTCAACTGAAGCACCAAGTAACTACATAATTGTCTACCCTCAATGTTCAAGGCACCCATAGTCTGTGGCTGGTAAATGTAACACATACCCTATGGCCCTCCCTGTATATCATATCACAGGGAGGTGAATACATCACGAATATTTCTTAAGAAGGTCAGAGGTCAGACACATTTAAAATGTATGGCTACTTAATAATTTTAGGAAAGTATATTTTATTAACGAAACTAATTCCAACTTAATTTTGTATGCTGGCATTATCTATTACAACAAACAAGTTTGTGTAGGCAGTGCGCCATTTATCTGCTATTTTGTAAGATATCCCCAGCAATAAAAAATGTATTTATCTAATATCTCGAGTAGTAATCAACCCAGTCTTACCACATTTATCGAAAAACTATGCCATGCGTAAATATATGTGGTTTTTTAATTATCACACACTTATTTTCAGAATGTGGCACAAAGTTATTTGGTATTCTGTGCTAAATGAACAATGTATTCTATTTTAACTTTACTTAGTATATTGGCAGTAATACGATTATCAAAATCACCATTCATTTATGTAGATCAATACATGAAAATTGTGGAGATTAAATGCCATATCTCGAACAACAATCACCCGGTTCTCAACAAATATTACACTGGAACATTTCAACTAACTTGGACAAAATTATACAGACAATAAACGCTTCAGAAGACTATGCAAACTTTCGCGATTTAAATTGGTCTGACAACGATGTTCAAAATGGTAGCTTCATAAATATTTTAGGTAGCATTTTCCATATATATATATACACATATAGGCTGGCAGGACTGGCCAGTTGTGTTGTGGGCCCCCACCCCTCCCCCAACAACACACATGGAAATATTAATATGCACCCAGATAATGCAAGGTAATCTATAGGCCACCTCCCCCCTCTCACGACTTTCCACTAATGCGACATGTGTGAGAATCTAAAGGGAGCGCACCGAAGGGGTTTAAGAGTCCCGACACATGAGGGAAGTTAGTCAGTTGTTCAATGGCCTCGCCGGGAGGCAGAGTTCACTCAGATGTTGTATCCCTGCACCGAGAGGCGGCAGTTGTATCAGTGATGTAGGAGTCATTCGAGTAAGTCAGTCCGCCGAGGCCGGGGATCAGAAACCAGCAGAGACAGTCGGGGATGTAGGTCAGTCAGATCAGAAGTTCACGAGAGTCAGTTGGATCGTGAGGTAACCAGAAGAGACATGTTGTGGAGTCGTCCGTTGAGAAGAGAACTCGGAGCAGCAGTCGTGGAGAGTTCTCACCGAAGCCAGGGCCTTTGAAAGTCCGACCGACCTTCCTGGACCACAACCTACCGCCGGCAAACCCAGAACTACAAGTATAGCAATGTATCAGCGTCGTCGCTCAAAGAAACCTCCCTGATGCCTAGCATCCACCCCCAAGATGTCGAAAACAGTTAGCACAAGTATGTTAATTAGCCCTTAAGGCTTCCAACTCCCAAGGTACCTCATCTCGATGTTATATATATATATATATANACAAGTATGTTAATTAGCCCTTAAGGCTTCCAACTCCCAAGGTACCTCATCTCGATGTTATATATATATATATATATATGTATAATATTTAAGGTAATATAACCGAGTCAATTGAAACACTGAGTGACTAAATTATTGNTATATATATATATATATGTATAATATTTAAGGTAATATAACCGAGTCAATTGAAACACTGAGTGACTAAATTATTGTACTACCCCTCAACAAGCAAGGCACTAATAGTCTGTGCCTGGTAAAATAAACTCGGTCTGTATGACCCTCTCTGTATCTCTTATCACAAGGAGGCCAATAGCATCAAGTTTAATTGGTGCCCAAATTGGTGCAAAGCTGATTCTGTGTAGTTATACAACACAAGAACTAAACTAAACCAAAGAGGAGGGCTCTCTCTCATACCGACTTACTGAGCTAGTCAAGATAAAAAATACTTTGGGGTGTCTAAAACCACATGGTGCTCAACATTATCCCGAGACGAGTCAACGTTTACAAAGCAGGCAGGATTTAACGAGTACGAGCGAGAAACGAGCGCGAAGAGGCGATGAGAGATTTGCGTGAAGCAGAAAAAGTAGCAGAATTAGGTCACTAGTTCACCAGACGGTGGACGGTGATGTGGAGATAGTAGGCAAAAGCAATAAGCAACACAGCCCCAGCGCTATCTCAAGCAGAGCCCAAAGACAACCGAGAAAACATGCCTGGAGATAATGGCACCCGGAGCACCAGTGAGACTTGCTTACAGTGCCGACAGTACGCGCATGCGGGTAGTTGCATGTAAAGGAGATGGGCGAGAAAGCTAGACGAAGCGAGCGAAGCAGAAGAAGCGAGAAGAAGCGGACGAGCGAAAAAAGGAGAAAGTAGGAGCGAGTGGGAGGAATCGAGCAAAAGGGAACATATGAGCAGGAGCGAAGAAGTAAGCGAATGGAAGCCAAAAGCAAATGAAGAAAAGAAAGTAGGTGAAGCCAAGAAACAAAGGAAAATACACTGACCGAGAACCGGACATGGGAGTCCACAGCTCACCCAAGGCCGAGCCTGCAGCAGTCCGGGGATGGCACCAGGACAACAGAACGAGAGGATGAGGAAGTACCCCCTCCCCGCGCTGTCCAGTTCCAAAGTGCGAGGTGAGGTGCCTCCTCATCCGACGAAAACAGACTGTGTGGCATTAAGTGAGTGTGTTTACCTTATGTCACCTGCTGAGAAAACCAGGTGCCAAGCCCCTCCTGACACCGAACATGAGTGCGACAAGGGCCGAACATCCCAGTGTCTCGAGGCAGTCAGACTAAGTGTAGTGTTTATTTTGCCAGTGCACCATGTTAAGTTGGGAATATAGGCCATCAGCCGAGTTATAGAGTGTTTATTTTTTGTGTTTACTAATATTTGCTTTCGCCTACCATAAGACCACCCGTGAAAGCAGCAGATAGTGTAAAGAAATTAGGTTGATCTCAATAAAAGGGTTTTCTGTCTGATAAGATAAGAGTGTTTTCTTTGTACGGCCTATGCGCCGACGTAACAAGTAAACACATATAACTACACGTAAATGCTGCCATGCGGCCTTGCTTATTACCAGCCATCTGCGACTCAACTGGTCTGCTAGTGTCAAGAAGCCTCCGCCTTACAAGAATGGCACAAGCAAAGAAGACAAAATTAATAAATAATTACTGTGAACTCGATGGATCACTTAGGGCATGTAGTGACAGAATGGTTAATTATGTTACTATATCATGTTTGTAATTAGTGTAAGTTTTTTTAACCACCTAGTAGAATTCCCAATTATTTGAATGGCCTGCGATGTTATTTGAAAAAAAANATTAGTGTAAGTTTTTTTAACCACCTAGTAGAATTCCCAATTATTTGAATGGCCTGCGATGTTATTTGAAAAAAAATGTACCGTGTAAATAACCATGTCTTCAGCAAAGTGTGTAACCACAGAGTCTAGGGTAAAGACCCCATTAAAAATTCCCTTAGACAAGCCAAAACACCTGTAATCAGTAGGGACATACGACCTTGAGCGGTGACTGGCTAACCGACTGGAGCAGGTGGAGAGAGAGAGAAGGAAGGAGATAAAACTCCGGCTGTCCACTTGATGCATGATGCACCGCAATAGCAGCGAATGAGAGACACTCCATGCTAGCAAGCAATGACTGCGCAGAGAGAAAAGCCACAGAAGGGAGGCAAGNATTAGTGTAAGTTTTTTTAACCACCTAGTAGAATTCCCAATTATTTGAATGGCCTGCGATGTTATTTGAAAAAAATGTACCGTGTAAATAACCATGTCTTCAGCAAAGTGTGTAACCACAGAGTCTAGGGTAAAGACCCCATTAAAAATTCCCTTAGACAAGCCAAAACACCTGTAATCAGTAGGGACATACAACCTTGAGCGGTGACTGGCTAACCGACTGGAGCAGGTGGAGAGAGAGAGAAGGAAGGAGATAAAACTCCGGCTGTCCACTTGATGCATGATGCACCGCGATAGCAGCGAATGAGAGACACTCCATGCTAGCAAGCAATGACTGCGCAGAGAGAAAAGCCACAGAAGGGAGGCAAGACAGAGGTACAACCTCAAGAAAATTCTTTGGTGTGGGTGTATCAGCATTGCACTTGCCTGGGGGGGGGAGGAATTGACAGGTGCAGCATGGTCAGTATTTATAAACACCACTGTCACACCCGCTGCCCTCTTAAACCAGGATACCCAGCATAGGGCCCCCAGTACATGTGCCATCCATTATAACATGATGCATTGACAGGCCAACCCCACAGGACAGAGATGCATTTAACACATGTCAAGGTTGTGCTGTGGGTCCCCCCCCCCCTTCCTGCACTAAACTGCATCAGAACTTGGACATGCATCGAAGAAATGCTGAGGTAAGCTGAGTTTCGCCGAAACAATGCTAGTTAGCCATGGGAGAAGGGCTGACAGGGCGTGCAGTTGTGCTGTGGGCACCCTCCCCACCCCCAACAACACACATAAATCATTAACATGTGCCCAGATAATGCAGCGGTAACCCGAGTCCCCCTCCCATCACTCTGACCCAACAACTAGTGCGACATGTGTGACGATCTGGCGGGAGGGCACCGAAGAGTGTTAAAAGTCCCGACACATGAAGGAAGTTAGTCAGCTGTTCAGTGGCCTCGCCGAGAGGCCGAAGTCACTCAGTTGTATCCCCGCACCGAGAGGCGGCAGTCTTGTCAGTGATGTAGGAGTCAGTCTTGTCAGTGATGTAGGAGTCAGTCGTGTCAGTAGGTCTGCCGAGGCCGGGGATCGGACCCCAGCAGAGTCAGTAGAGGATGTAGGTCTGTCGAATCAAAAGTTCGCGAGAGTCAGTAGGATCGTGAGGGCACCGGGAGAGGCGTGTTGTGGAGTCGTCACTCGAGAAGAGAACCCGGAGCAGAAGTAGTGGAGAGTCGTCACCGAAACCAGGGTATGTGAAATGCCGCCCGACATACAGGACCTCAACCTACCGCCGGCGAACCCAGAA